>CAXFZR010000059.1:0-167972 GCA_964007535.1 Brachyptera risi | reverse complement strand
ATATATATATATATATATATATATATATATATATGAATATATGAATATATTCATCCATCATGAATTGATAATGTGTGGAAATCCAGAGAGAATTTCATTCTTTTCGGAGAGATTTAATTTTTTCAAATCTTCTCACCTAGCCTTATGCATTGAGGTTTGAAGAAAATTTGAAATGCCATTTCTTTAAATTCATATGAACAATTCATTCCAAGAACTAAACAGCTCCAAGTTGAACAAGTTGGACCGTACAAAAAAATGTTCCATGTTGATCAGTCGAACCATGCGACCTGTGCAGTGCTTACAAAAAAAAAACGGACGAAGCTCCATAAGAGTGGAATGGAGCCTTCGCTACGCTCATCTGACTGGAAAAACGCAACATATGCGTTGTAAGATGTGCGAGATATCCGAATAAGGTATAAAAGTCGTCGAAGTAGTTCTACCCTCACTACTTCATCGACTCTGGTATTCCACACACCTTGACCTATATGAAAATACTTCATAGTTGGGCTAATATTGGATCTAGGAAGCAGTGAATCTCGGCAACCGAAAACTGTCATTATCTTTCTGATATATTTGATGATGAAACCCATTTTTTTCCGAAACGGCTTGTTAGAATTGCATACAAGTTGATGATAATGTGTAAAACCCTTGTTTACACTTTCATAGCAAATTGCATGCCAATTGAAGAGATTCCATTTTTCGTCATTCTCCGCTCAGTCAAATCTTATGGGGATTTTAGAAAATTTTAGATGATATTTCTCAAAATTGATCGAATCAATTCATTCCAATAAATATACAGTTATAAGTTGGATGAGTTCGCGTGTACTAAAAAAGTTTCCAGGTTTGGGTCCGAACGCTCAGGTCCAAGGTTTGGTATTGCGAACAATAGTCCAGTACGTTCTTCTCCAATAACCTTTTTGTTCAGGATACCATCTCTCAGTGCATAACTTACGACAGTTTTTTCTGATGCGGCTGTCATGTCATCTCTTGGTTTCTGCAGACTCTCAATATTTCTACGTAACTCGAGATCACCGTGTTGCATGAGTAACACCTCATCTGCAAGTGACAATGTTCAAAACATCATCAGTGTGTTGTCCAAAACACTATCCAATGTGTCGCTCGATGGTTCTACAGGAGCCCCACTTGATGCGTCCACATGTGCCACCTTGATACCCGGACGATGTCTTATCTCTTCGATTTCGTATTCTTGGAGAAGGTAGCTCCAACGTGCGAATTGTGAGTTTTTCGTCTTCATGGCTTGTAGATGAACAAGTGCTTGACGGTCTGTCATCTCTGTGAACTGAAGAGTGATGTTGAATTGTCATGGTTGATCGATCAACCATACCATTGCCATTAACTTCAACATAAATTGATTTTTTCTGGAAATCAATATTGACATTATTCTCCGAATTCTATCATTGTCAGAGTACATATTTTGAGGTAGAGAACATAGTTGATCATTACAGTTCACAAAATTATTGGATGAGCGTAGCGAAGACTCAATTTCACTGTACTTGAAAAATCGAATGTTTTTTTGTTTTTTTCGCGCTCTACAGGTCAAACAGAAATTCAGATCATGATCAAACTTGGCACACACATGAACCCCTATCTGACTTGATGCTGTATAGTTTTGAGGCACGATCGGTTGAACAACTTCTGAGAAAACTCATTCCAAAGTTTTCAAAAATCCCATTAGAATAACCCAGAGGAAAACATTCGTGAAAAATATTTCATCTTAGAGGATTCAAATTCTCAGAAAATTCCGATCTGATAATTATACACATTATTCCGAACTTTCACTCAAATCGGATCAGCCGTTTCGATGTAAAAAATATATATGATGTTATTTGTGTTAATTATTCAAAGCTATTAAGATACCTATTAAATCAAAGCAACAAGTGTCACCACTTGATTGTAAACGATTAAGGCAAAGCCTTCTTGATTATCATATAAATAATTAATGTGAAATAAGATGGCAGTGATGTAATGGTTTGGATCTCAATGTGTGTATATATATAATAACCAATCCAAAGATAAGTTAATATGTTCCAGCTCATCCATCAACGCGGAAACACATAACGCGTTTGCCTTGTGGAACAATAATTTACATTGCAAAAACCGAAATTGATGTGTGATGACTGTGAGAACACTATAGAATCACTGACAGGACAAAACCAAATGTTAGGCCTATGCTTGGAATGTCCGGATATATATCTCAGAAACGATTTAGACTTAATAATGTGTTCCGGACTTTCGGAAAATAAATACTCTTGGACAAGGTGGAAACGTATGGTCACCTTCAGCGTAGTCTTGGTGTCGAAGTACGGGACCACTTGTATTGCGTCTACAAATGATTCAAATGAAGTGGTAAGATCGCCCTTGTGATGCCCTGTTCGAACGATCCTACTCACATACATAGCCCTGATTGGGAAACGATGATTTTATATCAAGTTCCGATGTTATCAAAGAATGATGAAACCAGGCAACTAGGCAAACGCGGAATAAGCGTTGTAAGACGAGCAAGATATCTGAATAAGGTATAACAACAGTCCTACATTTGCCACTTCATCTTCTCTGGTATTCTACACACCTTGACGAATTTGAAGAAGAGTCAACTCTTGGGCAAATATCGAATCTGGGAAACAGTGAATCTTGGCTCATTATAGTTGATGTTTAAAAACAGATATTTGAATTTCTTCTTCAAAACGGCTGATTCGAGTTGCTCACAGAATGATGGTTATGTGTATCATTTAGGTTCGAACACTCAGAGAAAATTTCATTTTTTTCGAAGTGGTGTAATTTTTTCAAATTTTCTTACCCAGCCTCTTCTCATGGGTTTTTTTCTAAACTTTGACATGATATTTCTCAAAATCCATTCAACTGATTCATCACAAAAACTATACAGTTCTGAGATGTAAAAAATGGCTCGTATAAAAAAAGTTTCATGTTGATCAGTCTACCCATGTGACCTGTGCAGTGCTTACAAAAAAAAAACACAGACAAAGCTGTATAAGAGTGGAGTGGAGACTTCGCTACGCTCATCTAACCAGGCAAATGTGGAATATGCGTTGTAAGATGAGCGAGATATCTGAATAAGGTATTATTTACTGTCCTACATTTGCTACTTCACCGATTCTGGTATTCTACACACTTTGTCTTTCATTTAATTGCTACTTTATCTTCTCTGGTTTTCTACACACCAAGACTAATACCCAATAAAGAATAGTTCATTCTTGGGCGAATATCGGATCGAGGAAGCAGTGAATCTTGGCTCATCTCCATATATTTGATTGATGAGCGTAGCGAAGTCTCCATCCCACTCTTATAGGGCTCTGTCTGTGTGTGTTTTTTTTTTTTTTGTAAGCACTCCACAGGTCGCAAGGGTTGACTGATCAACATGAAACTTGTTTCAGACATGTAAACTCAACCAACTTAGAACTGTATAGTTTTTGGAATGAATCAGTCGGACCGATTTTGGGAAAAATCATCTCAAAGTTTCTAAAAACCCCATGAGATTTGGCTGAGCGGAAAATGTTGAAAAATAAAATCTCTCCAAATGGGATGAAATTTTCTTCAAATGTGTATAGATGGATTTTACACACTAGTCAAACGCGAAATATGCGTTGTAAGATGAGCGAGATATCCTAATAAGGTATAAAAGTCGTTGAAGTAGTTCTACCCTTGCTACTTTATTGACTCTGGTATTCTACACACCTTGATATCTGAATAAGCTATAGAAGTCGTTGAAGTAGTTCTAATCTTGCCACTTTATTGACTCTGGTAATCTACACACCTTGACGCATATGAAAAATAATTCATTGTTGGTCAACTCTTGAATCTAGAAAGCAGTGAATCTCAACAACCTAATTCTGTCACAATTTGTATTATATATTTGATAAATATTATCAGTTATTTTTATTTTTTTCTTCGAAAGGACTGATCAGAATTGCTTTTAAAATCGTGGTGATTGATGAGCGTAGCGAAGTCTCCATCCCACTCTCATAGGGCTTTGTCTGTGTTTTTTTTTTTTTTTTTTTTTTTTTTTTTTTTTTGTATGCACTCCACAGGTTGCAAGGGTTGACTGATCGACATAAAACTTTTTTTGTACACGCAAACTCATCCAACTTAGAACTGTATAGTTTTTGGAATGAATCGGTCCGACCGATTCTGAGAATCATCATCTCAAAGTTTCTAAAAACCCCATAAGATTTGGCTGAGCGGAAAGTGTTGAAAAATAAAATCTCTCCAAATGAAATGAAATTCTCTCTAAATGTGTATACATGGATTTTACACATTATTACGATTTTTCAAGCAATTCTGATCAGTCGTTCTGAAGAAAAAAAATAAAATGACTTATAATATTCATAAAATATATCATACAAATTGTGACAGAATTAAGTTGTCGAGATTCACTGCTTTCTAGATTCAAGAGTTGACCAACAATGAAGTATTTTTTATATGCGTCAAGGTGTGTAGAATACCAGAGTCAATGAAGTGGCAAGAGTAGAACTACTTTAACGACTTTTATAGCTCACTCAGATATCAAGGTGTGTAGAATACCAGAGTCGATGAAGTAGCAAGGGTAGAACTCCTTCAAGGACTTTTATACCTTATTTAGATATCTCGCTCATCTTACAACGCATATTTCGCGTTTGACTAGTGTGTAAAATCCATGTTTACACATTTAGAGGAAATTTCATCCCATTTGGAGAGATTTTATTTTTCAACATTTTCCGCCCAGCCAAATCTTATGGGGTTTTTAGAAACTTTGAGATGATTTTTCTCAAAACAGGTCTGACCGATTCATCCCAAAAACTATACAGTTCTAAGTTGAATGAGTTTGCGTGTACAAAAAAGTTTCATGTTGATCAGTCAACCCTTGCGACCTGCCTGTTGAGTGCTTACAAAAAAAAAAAAAAAAAAAAACACAGACAAAGCCCTATAAGAGTGAGTTGGAGATTTCGCTACGCTCATCAATTATAACGATTTTGTGAGCAATTCTGATCAGTCGTTTTGGAGGAAAAAAAATAAAATGACTGATAGTATTCATAAAATATATCATACAAATTGTGACAGAATTGAGTTGTCGAGATTCATTTCTTTCTGGATTCAAGAGTTGACCAACAATGAAGTATTTTGTATATGCGTCAAGGTCTGTAGAATACCAGAGTCAATGAAGTGGCAAGAGTAGAACTACTTTAACGACTTCTATAGCTTATTCAGATATCAAGGTGTGTAGAATGCCAGATTCGATAAAGTAGCGAGTGTAGAACTACTTGAACGTCTTTTATAACTTATTGGGATATCTCGCGCATCTCACAACGCATATTTTGCGTTTGACCAGTCAGATGAGCGTGGCAAAGATTCCATCCCACTCTTATGGAGCTTTGTCAATGTTTTTTTGTTTTGGTTGTTTGTGAGCACTGCACAGGTCACATGAGTGAAATGATCAACATGAAACTTTTTTTGTACGGGCCAACTTTTACAAGTCAGAAATGTATTGTTTTTGGAATGAATCGATTGAATAGAATTTGAGAAATATGATGTCAAAGTTGATAAAAAAACCCAATGAGATTAGACTGAGAGAGAAAATTCGAAAATATGAAACCTCTCCGAAAAAAATGAAATTTTCTCTGAGTGTTCAAACATGAATGATACACATGTCCATCATTTTGTAAGCAATTCGAACCAGCCGTTTCGAAGAAAAAAATTCAAATAAATGTTTGTATACATCAAATGTATGGAAATGAGCCAAGATTCACTGCTTCCTAGACTCGACATTTGCCCAAGAATCAATCATATTCGTCAAGGTGTGTAGAATACCAGAGAAGATAAAGTAGCAATTGAATGGAGGAGAAGTGTGTATAATACCAGAGTCGATATAGTAGCAAATGTGAGACTGTTATTATATCTCATTCAGATATCTCGCTCATCTTACAACGCATATTTCGCGTTTGCTCAGTGTATAAAAACACTGTTATTTGAATTTTTTCTTCAAAACGGCTGATTCGAATTGCTTACAAAATAGTAGTTATGTGTATCATTCATGTTTGAACACTCAGAGAGAATTTTATTTTTCTCGGAGAAGTTTCATTTTTTCAAATTTTCTCACCCAGCCTAATCTTACAGGGTTTTCGAAAACTTTGACATGATATTTCTCAAAATCTATATACCGATTAATTCCAGAAACCATGCAGTTCTTAGTTGTAAAAATCACCTTGTACAAAACAAAATACATGTTGATCAGTCTACCTATGTGACCTGTGCAGTGCCTACAATAAAAAAATAAAAAAAAACACACAGACAAAGTTGTATATGAGTGGAATGGAGACTTCGCTACGCTCATCTAATAGGAAGGAACAAAATTGGGCCCACTGAAACAGAGTCGTTTTGAAGGTTTCACCTGTAATTATACGTTCATCAACTGGAGATTGAGATAGGTTGAGGTTTTCAATACTTGGCAAACGCAAAATATGCGTTGTAAGATGAGCGAGATATCTAAGTAAGTTATAATAATAGTCCTACATTTGCTTATTTATCGACTCTGGTATTCTACACACTTTTTCCTTCATTTAATCACTAATCCATCTTCTCTGGTATTCTACACACCCTGACGAATACGAAGAATAGTTCATTCTTGGGTAAATATCGATTCTGGGAAGCAGTGAATCTTGGCTCATTTCCATATATTTGATGTATAAAAACAGTAATTTGATTTTTTTTTTGAAAACAGCTAATCCAAATTGCTCACAAATTGATGGTTATGCGGATCATCCATGTTTGAACACTCAGATAATTTTGTTCCATGGATTGGTTTCATTTTTTCAAATTTTCTTACCCAGCCTATTCTTATGAGGTTTTCAAAAACTTTGACATGATATTTCTCAAAATCCATCTGACCGATTCATTTCAAAAACTAAACAGTTCCAAGTTGTAGAAGTTGATCCGTTCAAAGAAAGTTTCATGTTGATCAGTCCACCCATGTGACCTGTGCAGTGCTTACAAACAAACAAACGAAAAAAAAACACAGACAAAGCTGTATAAGAGTGGAATGGAGACTTCGCTACGCTCATCTAAAAAGTCAAATGACCCATTCACGTGGTGTCATCATGTGACTGGTCGTAAAGACATGCGCAAGCGAATGCGTAATGAGCGATCGCGGAAAAGACCTTTCACACAGAATGTGTGTTTTTCATATCTAGGCAAACGCGAGATATGCGTTGTAAGATGAGCGAGATATCTGAATGAGGTATAATTACAGTCCTATATTCGCTACATTATCGACTCTGGTTTTCTACACACTTTGTACTTCATTTAATTGCTACTTAATCATCTCTGGTATTCTACACACCTTGAAAAATATAATTAGATGAGCGTAGCGAAGATTCCATCCCACTCTTATGGAGCTTTGTATGTGTTTTTTTTTCTAAGCACTGCACAGGTCACATGGGTGGACTGATCAACATATGACTTATTTTGTACAGGCCAACTTTCACAACTTAGAACTGTATAGTTTTTGTAATGAATCGGTTGGATAGTTATTGAGAAATATTATGTCAAAGTTTTAAAAAAACTTTCAAGATTAGGCAGGGTGGTAAAATTCGAATAAATGAAACCTTTCCGAGAAGAATAAAATTTTCTCCAAGTGTTCAAACATGAATGATCCACATAACCACCATTTTGTAAGCAATTCGAACCAGCCGTTTCGAAGAAAAAAATTGTAATAACTGTTTTTATACATCAAATATATGGAAATGAGCCAAGATTCACTGCTTCCTAGATTCTATATTCGCCCAAGAATGAACTATTCTTTATATTCGTCAAGGTGTGTAGAATACCAGAGAAGATGAAGTAGCAATTAAATGAAGGACAAAGTGTGTAGAATACCAGAGTCGATAAAGTAGCAAATGTAGGACTGTTATTAATACCCTATTCAGATATCTCGCTCATCTTACAACGCATATCTCGCGTTTGCCTAGTCGAATGAGCGTAGCGAAGTCTCCATTCCGTTCTTATACAGCTTTGTCTGTGTTTTTTTTTTCATTATTATTTTTTTGTTTGTTTGTTGGTTTCTTTGTAAGCACTGCACAGGTCACGTGGGTGGACTGATCAGCATGGAACTTTTTTGTACGGGTCAACATTTACAACTTAGAACTGTGTCGTTTTTGGAATGAATCGATTGAATAGATTTTGAGAAATATCATGTCAAAGTTTTCAAAAACCCCTGAGATTAGGCTGGGTAAGAAAATTTGAAAAAAATGAAACCTCACCAAAAATGATGAAATTTTTTCTGAGTATTCAAACATGGATGATACACATAACCAACATCTTGTAAGCAATTCGAATCAGCTGTTTTGAAGAAAAAAATCAAATAACTGTTTTTATACATCAAATATATGGAAATGAGCCGAAATTCACTGCTTCCTAGATTTGACATTTGCCCGAGAATCAATTATATTTGTCAAGTTGTGTAGAATACCAGAGGAGATAAAGTAGCAATTAGATGAAGTACAAAGTGTGTAGAATACCAGAGTCGATGAAGTAGCAAATGTGAGACTGCTATTATACCTTATTCAGATATATCACCCATCTTACAACGCAAATTTCGCGTTTGCCTAGTTAATTCTTGGGCAAATATCGAATCTAGGAAGCAGTGAATCTTGGCTCATTTTCATATATTTGATGGATGAAAACAGTTATTTGAATTTCTTTCTCCGAAACGGCTGTCTCGAATTGCTTACAAGAGGGTGTTTATGTGTATCATTCATATTTGAACACTCTGATCTCATTCTATTATTTTCAGATAGGTTCCATTTTTTCAAATTCCCTTACCTAGCCTAATCTTATGAGGTTTTTGAAAACTTTGACAGGATATTTCTCAAAATCTATCCAACCGATTCATTCCCAAAACTTTACAGTTCCAAGTTGTGGAAGTTGGCCCGTATAAAAAAAGTTTCATGTTGATCAGTCCACCCATGTGACCTGTGAAGTGCTTACAAAAAAAAAAAGAAAAAAAAACACTGACAAAACTGTATAAGAGTGGAATGGAGACTCTGCTACGCTCATCAAATTATTCATACTCGTCAAAGTGTGTGGAATACCGAAGAAGGTAAAGTAGCAATCAAATGAAGGACGAAGTGCGTAGAATACCAGAGTCGATGAAGTAGCAAATGCAGGACTGTTATTATACCTTATTCGGATATCTCGCTTATCTTACAATGCATATTTCGCGTTTGCCTAGTTTTAAAAATTGATCATAGGCAACAGTTCGAAAAACATACCTGAGTATTCGAAATCAGGTTGAAATATACTCTAATATATATTATATAATAATAATATATATATATTTATATAAATACATATATATATATATATATATATATATATATATTTATATATATATATATATATATATATATATATATATATATATATATATATATATATATATATATATACATATATATATATATATATATATATATATATATATATATATATATGTATAATATATAATATACATATATAATATATATATATATATATATATTATATATTATACATATATATATATATATATATATATATATATATATATATATATATATATATATATATATATATATATATATATATATATATATATATATATATATATGAATATATATTATAGTCGGAATATACTGGAGAAATGACAGATTTTTGAGAAATCTGAACGATTCGACATAACAGATAGTTCCATTCTGTACACATTCGATTATTTTTTCCCACTGAGAAATCATGCATTTTGACCCAGACCTTTATTCCAAATCGCCACAGAATTATGAGAATCCAGAATGAAATGAATTCTGAAAACTCAATTTCCTACCAGATATCTTGAAATACTTCGAAAGATCAGGAATTTCACACCCACTACTCTCTTCCACCATCATAGAGTGTGCTACCGATGACTCCAAACTGTTGGTTAACTGAGCGTTATATTCAATGAAATGTATGCCAATGATACATTTTTTCCGTCACTTCTCAACCAATTGAGGTGTGATAGCTGAGAATCTGTATTATATTGTTCTCATATCCAGTGGATATTTTGGAGCCATCGAGAAGAAATGTTTCTCGAATAGATTTTCACAAAGTCATCCCAATTGAGGTTTCCCAAATATTCCGGATCCTTACCGGAATATCTACGGATCGATTTGCCTGATGAAGAATGTTCACCTAATCTGGTATGGCACAAATGTGCGGGAAATAATAACAATTGTTCGGTAACTTTTCTATTTTCCACTCATGGAATTACAGGTAGCGACAACAAAGAAATAACCCAACATTTTCCGATGAGTGGGATGAACATTATCAGAAAACTTGAATATTTATTGTGAATTCCGAATTTTTTGCAGGAGAATGGTCCCTTATCTCTTCTCGATTTTTGTTCTGCTCATTGCTGCTGATTCATCAGTCGTGAACGATAAAGAGGAGACGTCAGCTCCTTCCCTTTCCAGCTCAACCGAAGAAAATACCACAATATCTACCACTGCTACTACAACGATAGAAATATCTACGTTGACTCCAAGCGTAACCAAATCAACTGATGTAGGTTTATGGATAACGTCTGCAGCACCATCCACAACGGTAGAAGCCTCGTGGGAATTATTTTCCATAACCAATGTCCTCATCCACGAATTTGTGTATGACAAGATGATACATAATCTATCATCACTCGCATCGATGTCAGAAATCAAGCATGTAACATCTTTCAATAATACTTCGCACAAACCTGTTGAAGCAAACATTACTTACAAACGAAAAGAACAAAATGTTCTCACGTGGGAGTTTTTTGAGAATGATGACCTCAGAGCCTTTGATACTCATAGCGGAACCAATGTGAATATCCAGGCTGAAACTCTATTGAAATTGGACAAGATCATTTTCGATAGAATTGTTGAATGGTCGAAAGCGAATGGGTCCATTCTTGATGAATATGAGCTTCATCCCGAATCAGGGTCATTCAAGGGTCGAATCAAGACTATCGTGAAGTCCAAGAGTGTATATAGAGTCGATGTTCAATGGAGGACACTTCGAGCTCAGATTCCGTTCATGGCAAAACTGGAGGTGAAGGCTATTTCCCCTAACAAGCACCACAATCTAACATTTAATCAAATAATGATGTTGCTACGATACCAGGGTTGCAAAGAGAAATACGAAGCCCGCTCTGACGGTTATACAGCTTTCATGACGAACGTGATATTCGGGGTACTAGATATTGACATGCACTTTGCCTCCAAGAGAATCATCACCAAGATAAAATTATAGAGGCCGCAAATTCTTTCGTTTTTTGAAAATGAGCAAAAACACTCGATTCTAACGAAAACATTGTGATACATGGAAACAGTTCAGAGTAAGCTTTGAAAGAAGATGATATAACGGAAAACACAATCCGGAAAATTCCATTCTGCTCTCCATTCTAGATATCAACTGTTGAGCCTCATCAAAATTGGTCAAGTGATTATACCCAGTGAATAATCATTTTGAGGAACTATTAATTCTCTGTATTGGGGTTGAATGATTGATTCTCTGTAGTTTCAAAAACTTGAATAACTCACGATGAAACTTTCCACGTAGGACAATATATTCCGATGAATGTTCAGATTTCTCATATCACACTGTATTTCTTCCTGTTCAGATTATCTGGAAATAATTGGAGGAGGGTGAGTAATTTGCCTATTCGATCCATGAGAACCTATTAATTTGTCTGGTCGAATGAGTTTCATGTCATATTTCAGAATTGTCATCAATAAATACTCAATGAATAGATACCCAGATGAATATGGATACTATATTTTGAGGGTTTTTTCTGTGATATGATGGACCAGAGATGAGACAACTGTGATTCTTTGATCCACGGAAATATCCATCATCCTCATTCCATTAATGATTAGAGTTTGATCGAAATTATGGCTGATTTCAATCCAAGTCGAAAGAGTCAAATTGGGAATCTGTTCTGCATCGCAGCGAATCACGTGGATGTATCATCAAGATATCCTGTTCATGTGTTACTTTGAACGATGTTGTATTTTTTTCCTCTCATACCATACGATGAGTGGGCCTATTACAATTCCTCTCGAGCAAATAATATTTTTGTTACATGCTAATCAGGTCTCGATTGCGTACTCCCACCACAGAGAAAATGACGAGCGTTCTTATCCAACCACAAACTCATAATGCTTCCTTTCTATATACAATTTTCTATGTCAATGCACACATTTAAACGTCATGGAGAAGCACATGGAGAATGAGGTAGCGTACAATACGTTTCAGCGCATTTTCAGAAAACACGCAAACTCATCCAACATGATAATGTATAGCCCAGTATCTGAAATTATAAGGTTTCGTAACTTCCCAGATTCTCAAGAATCAAATTTGAGGAAACTCATCGAGTAAATCTTGAGAGTGAAAATATATCCGATGTTCAAACTACATGCATACACTATGATTCACAGTCTCACGAGAATCAGGTCATGAAATGATGGGAGAGAATGGAAAATATATCTCCTCGATCGATCATGGATTGAATTGCTTCTTTGTTTGTTGATTCTCTTTTCTCGATGTCTCATCTCGAATTATGTGACTTATGAATGTGAATTATGTTAATAAGACTTTATTAGCAACTATGATATCAATAGCAAATCCATATTAGTATTATCGATAACTCCATAACTTACACGACTTGGACTGTATACAGTCTACCTTTTATGAAGGTATCAATGACATGAATATGGGATTGCCATCGGTGACGTGTCTAAGCATATCGTTACACTTTGCGAATACATCCTATTCGAGATGCCAGCTAGTAAACTCGATGCTTGCGGGTTGCTCAATGGAGACGAGTCGTGAGCGTTGATGCGTGGAAAGAGTTAGCAGAATAAATCAGTGGCCTTAGGTGCTTAATGAGGGTGCCACGTCATTAAATACTATCTGATCTCAATGATGAAGGATACAGACAGAGTAGGTATGAGAAATGAGATAATCAACGATCGTAAATGTGAACGACTTAAATTCAATTGAGAGTGGATGATGTATGAATTTAATAGTAACTATCCAAAATTATTAGACGGAATATGACTTATTGATAGACCAGTCAGGAATTTCTCTCTAACCGAAGAAGACAGTGGCTAATACTGGTGAAGTGAATCACGAGTTTAGTGCTCTCTGACTATAGAATACAGTTGCTAATAATTGCATAGTAATGGAACAGTTAATAACAAGTTCAATGTCTTCTGACTATAGATTACGGTTGGTAATAGGCAGACTGGATTTCGTCCTAGTATAGCAATAGTATAGCTATAGTCCTAGTATACTCAGCTAGTATAGCTGAGCACTCAGATAGACACACGGAAAGAACTTGACTAACCTACTTCAGGCAAATACACGAATAATCTCACAGTGGATTATCATGAAAATAATACTTGCTGTTACCGCCGATCTTAGAGATGGCGATGAAAGACCAGTGGACTGTATTCGGGTGCCGACTTGGCACTAATAATCAGGCGAGCATAATCCAAACTCGGATTATGCCTCACCCCAAAACGATACGTATTTGGTCTACGTCGACTTGACGTTGTTATTTAACCAAATCAAAGAATAAATAGAAAGCGAAACAAAATAGATCAAAACCTGAGTGGTGTCCCCGCACACCATTCGAATAAACAAGAAACAAAAGCTTGAGAGAAAACAAAACACCCAACTTCGTAAATGATAAAGACCGATAACAAAAATAAGGAATTAGAAACAAGAAAGTATGGAAAGAGGTCCTATTAGCGACTCAAGAAGTACGAAAAATAGAAAAGAAACAACTGCGTACATGCGAAATAATGTACAGTACGTCCGAACTCTAACAAAGTAGAGAAGGACGGGAGAAGCTCACACAACAAGAGCTAGTCGAGAATATGAGCGAATTCACCCACTTGACGAGCGACTACAAGTACGTCCGGTCTGAATCGAGTATGGAAAAGAACTGAATGGATACTCGACGAGAGCCGTTTCGAGACGTCCGGTCTGAATCGAGTATCGGAAAGAACTGAATGGATACTCGACGAGAGCCGTTTCGAGACGTCCGGTCTGAATCGAGTATCGGAAAGAACTGAATGGATACTCGACGAGAGCCGTTTCGAGACGTCCGGTCTGACTCGAGTATCGGAAAGAACTGATCAGGCGAGACCATCTACCAGACACGCAACGCGAATGGCGAGCTGTGATTGGACGCACACATCGCGTGACAACCCACCAGCCAACCAGCAATGAGAAAGGAAGGTCGACTAGAAACATGGTTTGCAATGTATACAACATTCCATGACGCAATCGAATGATTTCATGTTCAATTGGCAAACTAGGGAAAACGAGGTAGCTGGTCTCAAAAGACCGGCGTTAACATACCGCCCACCAAAATGAACATTTTAAAGCTGAGGTAAACGATACAGAAAATTAGGAACATGACATTAGAACAGCAAACTGTTCGTAAGAAGCCTTGTAACTTCATAGGCAACGTGAGCATGAGATTTTCACCGAGTAATTGGATTGCTTCCCAATTGGATCGGAGAACAGCAAAGAAATCGCACATGTTCCGAGCGATTCATTGAGGAGAAAACGCAACCATTTTATTCAATGGTCGCTGCCTTTTCAAAAGAAAGAGAACAACAAGAAAGTAAACATGAAGAAATGAGCAAAGTACCAATGCGTGCTTTGAACAGAAAGAATACACGAATGAATATCAACTCGACTATTCAGAAGTCGGGAGTGACACCAGTTTATTCACCGGGCGCTTATAAGTACCGGTTGAGGTGCGAACAGAGACGACCCGAACGGTGCCGTCTAGCCCGGGGTGAGTCTCGACCACTCTGCCGATTGGCCAGGCCAAAGGATTGCTTGTGGCATCATGGAAAAATACCACATCCCCGACAGCCAGGTTGGGACAGCCCCGAACCCATTTACGGCGTTGCATCTGCGTATTCAAGTACTCCGACGACCAACGCGTCCAAAAGGCCTGGTGCAGTTGGCGCAATCGTACCCAACGATCAAGATGCGAGTGGTTTCCTGGCACCGTGTGTTCAGGTGGAGCTAACAAAGCGGTGCCGATTAGAAAGTGTCCGGGAGTTAGAAAGTCGTAGCTTTCGGCAGGGTCAGATGAGAGGGCGCAGAGAGGTCGACTGTTGAGGACGGCCTCAATGCGGGAGAATAGGGTGGCGTACTCCTCAAAGGTGTGAGGTGTGTCCCCTATTAGACGGTAGAGCAGGGATTTCGCCGATTTTACACCGGCCTCCCAGAGTCCTCCAAAGTTGGGAGCTTGCGGAGGGTTGAAGTGCCAAGCTATTTCACATTTAGAAAGATGGTCAAAGACGGAGGTTTCAGCTTGAGATAGAAAATCATAAACCTCGCGCAGATGTCGCGCAGCACCCACATAGTTTCTCCCACAATCGGAGTGAATGTGCGACGGGAGTCCTCGTCTGGAGAGAAACCGATCTAAGCAAGCCAAAAAGGCGTCCGTGGATAGCTCGGACACCGTTTCTAGGTGCGCCGCTTTTGTGGACATGCAAACGAAAATGCACAGATATCCCTTGGTGATGGGTGCCTTACGACGATTACTGGATTTGACCTGGAAAGGGCCAGCAAAATCAGTTCCAACATGGCAGAAAGCGCGAGAAGCTTGAACACGTGAAGGAGGCAAATCTGCCATTGGAGGCTGCATAGGCTTTGCGCGAAACTTGTGGCAAGTAATGCACTGGTGTATACGCTGTCGCAACAAACCGCGCAGAGAAACGATCCAGTAACGCTGCTGTATCAGCGCCTGTACCGTTCTCGGGCCGGAATGTAGCGATGTTCGGTGGAAGGCATCGCAAATGAGAGATGCGAGGTGAGCTTCTTTGGGGAGTAGGATTGGGTACCGAGCCTCTTCAGGAAGCGAATAGTGACGCAATCTTCCGCCCACCTTGAGTAAGCCCGAGGGTTCGAGAAAAGGTTTCAGCGAAGCGATCCGGGATGAAACCTGTCCCTGTTTGGCAAGTTGGCTGATCTCGGTTGCATAAAAGTGGTTTTGAGTGACTCTTATGATCAGTTCAAGAGTGTCTTGCAACTCCACAGGTTTTAAAGAACCCGTAGAAGGGAGAATCTTGGAACGTTTCGCCAATAAGAGACGGGCAAATCAAACTACATACCCAAAGACCCGTTGTGCTTTGAGAAGTGTGGAAAACTTTCGAAAATTCACCAGGAGAGGATCTACTTTGACCGTTGTGGCCAAAGTGACCATGGAAGGCTTAATGTCTGGCAATTCAGACAATAAATCAGTGGAAGGCACAGAGATAGGCCACAGAGCATGGGGACTCCTGAGAAAAGAAGGACCCGAGAGGTACAACGGGTATTCCATGAGCTGAGAAGGCAGTATTCCACGAGAAGCGCAGTCAGCGGGATTTTCTTCGGAATCCACGTGTGCCCAATTGGTAGGAGTGGAGTTGTCGAGTATCTCCACTACCCGGTTGGCGACGAATGTCTTCAGTCGATGTGGAGGGGTGGCAAGCCACGCGAGCACAATAGTCGAATCAGTGTAGAGGGTTACTGACTCCACGACAAGAGTGCTGAGTGAGGGAAGAGTATCTTTTAGCACACGCGTTAGAAGCAAAGCAGCAGAGAGTTCAAGCTTAGGGATGGTCAAGGGTTTGACCGGGGATACTTTACTCCTTGCTCGCAACAAACTAATATGCGAAGTTGCATGATTCGTTGTGTGAAGGTAAAGTATCGCAGCGTAGGCCTTCTCGGAGGCATCACAAAAGCCTACAAGTCGATGTATGCCTTGTGAAGCAGGAAATGCGCGTGGAACTCGGAAGTTCGAGAGAAGACAGATCTCGGCTACCGCGTCCAACCACCTTTGAGCAAGAAGCGGTGGTAAAACGTCGTCCCACTGCACCCGCGATAACCAAAGTTGCTGGAGAAAAATCTTCATCCAGCATACGAGCGGGGTGAGGAATCCCAAAGGATCAACAATGCGCGCAATGTACGACAAGACCGTGCGCTTCGTTACCACGCCTTCGAATGGTAAGGTGTGGAATGAGAAATCATCCGATCGGGGATCCCAGAACAGACCAAGGATCTTGATGCCCTGATCGTCATCCGAAAACACGACTGGAGTCTCTAGATGATCCTCCGGAAGTGCACTCAATGCTTCTGGGAGGTTACTGGCCCACTTTCGGAGTTCGAAACCTCCACTAGCTAGAAGAGCCTGTAATTCCGATTGAAGAATGCGAGCTTGAGCGACGTCTGCTGCGCCAGACACGATGTCATCCACGTAGATGTGAGATATCAAAGCACGCGAAGCATTGGGGAAAGGAGCCCCTTCGTCGTGCACGAGCTGCTTCAGCACTCGTTGAGCAAGAAAAGCTGACGGTACGAGCCCATACGTGACGTGTTGAGCTCATATTCTTTTACTGGAGAGTCTGCATTGGGTCGCCAAAATCTGTGCTGATATTTGCGGTCAGACGGTTGGACCAAAATCTGACGATACATCTGACGAATGTCAGCACAAATTGCGGTGGGATGAGAACGAAATCGGGTTAAAACGCCCGGGAGTTCGCTCTGAAGCTTGGGACCACTGATTAACAGCTGGTTCAAAGAGGCGCCTCTCTCATCTGGAGAAGAGGCGTTAAATACCACTCTCAGCTTCGTGCTGGAGCTGGTAATCTTGTGCACACAATGATGCGGAATCACGTAGTTCGAAGAGGTGCTTGCAAGTTGCATGTGGTTCGATGGAATATAGTCTTGCATGAATGCTTGATACGCAGCATCATGCTGAGGATTGCGTTTCAGTCGCCGCTCCAGACTCAAATAATTCTGGAGGGCGGCCTCACGATTATATCCGAGAGGAGAGGATGTGTTCTTGAAAGGGAGTGCTACCGAATAGCGTCCGGAAGGGTTCCGTGAGTGCGTAGAAAGAAAATGCTCCTCACAAAGTTCATCGTCCGGATCAACTTGAAGAGGACGTGAAACTTCTTCCGATTCCCAAAACAATCGAAGAGTACGATCCAATGGAGAACCAGTGCAAGCAAGCAGAGAGAGCGGAGGCTGGAACTCGGCATCCAAACACCGAATAGGACCCAAAACCACCCAGCCGAAGACCGTGTTTATGGCAGATGGACTGCCACTCATCACAATATCACCTGACGTTTCAAGAATATCAGGGTATAAATCGGCGCCGATCAAAAAGTCGATCTGATCGGGCACATGAAAGCGGTCGTCGGCAAGAGAGAGACAGCGATAACGTTCAAACACCTCAAGCGGAACGGTGGTGGTTGGAAGTTGACTCGCTATCGCAGGCATAACGTAGGCTTGTACGCTGAGAGAGGTTGCAGGGGTGAACCGGGAAGCGATGCTGCATTGAACAGTCCCGATTACCCGAGCACTAACGTGACCAATACCAGAGAGTTCGGAATGACAAGGATTGATTTTCAACTAGCTTCTGAAGGAACGAGTGAGTGAGAACAGAGATTTGTGAACCACAGTCGATAACCGCACGGATAGGTTGCAGTTGACCGTGAGAGTCGCGGATCAAGGCGCGAACAGTGCCCAACAGAGCTGTGGGTAGCACTGGCTTGCTTGTCTTGACTTGACAAGCGAGAGTTTGAGGATGAGGCGAGGTGGTCTCCGGAGGAGAAGAGACTTCGGTTGCTATTGTGTCACGAGTCAAGGGGTTGATTCGTGCGGTGTGTAACAGCGAATGATGTTTGTTACTGTGACAAGTACCGCAAACACTCTTAGAGGTGCATTGCGGTCTGAGGTGAGCGCCCATGCAGTTGAAGCAGCGTTGCAGGCGACGTAACGTGTTGTATTTGTCGTCAACGGACTGTTGCCAAAATACGGAACACGAGTATAGAGTATGCTCCCCTTTGCAGACTGGACACGAAGATTGTTTCGTGGTCGAGCTTGCTGATTTGCTCTGCTCGCGAGATTTAAAGCTGACGGGCGGAGGATTCGCAACTAACAACGAATTGATTCGCTTTGTGGAAGGAGGAATAGCTTTTGAAGAGCTAGCTGCTTGTTTGTCGAGACCACACAATTCCATCGTCCTGGACTGCTCTTCAATGAATTTTATCAACGACGCGTAGCTAGGAGTGCTGTAGGAAGAATGTTTCTGTTCGAAAGCCTTGCGCGTTGATGTGTCGAGATTTGTCAGTGCTAACGAGAAAAGCAGAAAATCTGACAAATCTTCGATATTCAGAGCTTTCAACGCTTCAATCGAAGTTTTGTGAACTTTCAGAAATGATTGCAGCCCAGAATGTGAATTGGTTTTGAGAGGCGTAAATTCTAAAACCTGTTGAACATACGTGGTGGCTAACAACCGAGGGTTATGATACCGACTGACAAGAGCATCCAATGCCACAGAATAATTGGCTTCCGTAATCGGAAACCCGGAGACGACAGACAAGGCGTTGTCTTTGAGGGTGGTCCTCAAATAGTGGAATTTCTGAACTTGATTCAGGTCGTTGTTCTCGTCGACGAGAGATTTAAATAGCGAATAGTAATCCGTCCATCGAGTAATATCACCAGAGAATGCCGGCAACGCGATTGTCGGCAATGAGATGGCTCGGAAACCATTTTGATTTGGCGGCGGGGGCGGCTTGGGCGTCGCCGCGGCAACGGCGTCGAGATACAGCTTACGAGTCGCATACAGCATTTCCTCAAAGCTTGCTTCAACAGCGTCGACCGGTAATGCACCGTCACTGTTGTCAAGTTGAGCATTCAATGCCATTATTTCGTTTTGAATGCCTTCAAAGTTGGCTTCCAAAACGTCAAGCTTGTCGAAACGAGATTTGTAAGACGAAGCATCGTCACTCTCAAGCATTTTGAAAGCATCATACGAGCGTTGTAGCGCTGTGAATATTCGCTCACGTTTGGCTTTAAACAATGATTGTTGTTTCTCCATCTTTGAAGCCATTGTTGTGGATGAATATTCACAAGGCAAAACCAAGAAGCCAGCACAAGTATCGAAGACTTGTGAAATGAATTACTCACGGAGAAAATACGGCCGAAATGCACAAAAAAAAAAAAAACGCAAAATAATTCAAGAAATGAATGTCTATAAAACAAGTTAAAACAATTGTTGATAATAACTCGCAAACACAACCAGAATAAATTGTTGCGCCGTGGAAACCCAATTATGTGGAAGCCGTTTCAGTGCGGAGGACAAAGAAGTCACCCATGCGATGCCTGATCGCGGGTGCTGCCACGAATGACTGTGGAATCCGGAGGTGGACTCCGCGTGGTGCAAAGAAAGGAATCCACAAATGGATTCCAACAAGTAAAAGCAATTGGAATCCGGAGATGGACTCCGCGTGGTGAAAATAATGGAATTCACAAATGGATTCCAACAAGAGAACGAAATTAGAATCCGGAGATGGATTCCGCCTCACGAATGACGAGAGATTGGAACCAAAAATAATCTCCGGCTCAAGGGACCAAAATGTTACCGCCGATCTTAGAGATGGCGATGAAAGACCAGTGGACTGTATTCGGGTGCCGACTTGGCACTAATAATCAGGCGAGCATAATCCAATCTCGGATTATGCCTCACCCCAAAACGATACGTATTTGGTCTACGTCGACTTGACGTTGTTATTTAACCAAATCAAAGAATAAATAGAAAGCGAAACAAAATAGATCAAAACCTGAGTGGTGTCCCCGCACACCATTCGAATAAACAAGAAACAAAAGCTTGAGAGAAAACAAAACACCCAACTTCGTAAATGATAAAGACCGATAACAAAAATAAGGAATTAGAAACAAGAAAGTATGGAAAGAGGTCATATTAACGACTCAAGAAGTACGAAAAATAGAAAAGAAACAACTGCGTACATGCGAAATAATGTACAGTACGTCCGAACTCTAACAAAGTAGAGAAGGACGGGAGAAGCTCACACAACAAGAGCTAGTCGAGAATATGAGCGAATTCACCCACTTGACGAGCGACTACAAGTACGTCCGGTCTGAATCGAGTATGGAAAAGAACTGAATGGATACTCGACGAGAGCCGTTTCGAGACGTCCGGTCTGAATCGAGTATCGGAAAGAACTGAATGGATACTCGACGAGAGCCGTTTCGAGACGTCCGGTCTGAATCGAGTATCGGAAAGAACTGAATGGATACTCGACGAGAGCCGTTTCGAGACGTCCGGTCTGAATCGAGTATCGGAAAGAACTGATCAGGCGAGACCATCTACCAGACACGCAACGCGAATGGCGAGCTGTGATTGGACGCACACATCGCGTGACAACCCACCAGCCAACCAGCAATGAGAAAGGAAGGTCGACTAGAAACATGGTTTGCAATGTATACAACATTCCATGACGCAATCGAATGATTTCATGTTCAATTGGCAAACTAGGGAAAACGAGGTAGCTGGTCTCAAAAGACCGGCGTTAACACTTGCTATTTCACTATTACACTCAAGTGAATGTCTTTCAAACATAGGATAATGTCTGGGGTCGAAGCCAGGACCATGTTTCACTGTGCAAATAATCACCATGAGGATGACTCACCGGTCATTGCCCAAAAGTACGACTCATGCTTCACAAACGATTATAATGATTATATTATTATAGAGAATAGCGTTTATACCAGAAATGGCAAGGAACGCGACAATTAATTCCTCAGGGAATAGATGATGTTCACAGAAGGTTATATGTGAAACTTGATCAGGGCTTCACATAGCGTAATCTGAAGATTGATGGTGGAACAAAGCAAGGTGAACGACTTGAACTGTCAAATACCAACCGTTTGTGGATAATTAGTCACTTAAACATAGAGGTTACTTCGTAACTCGAGATATATCTCAAGTTACGAACTAACCTCTATGGTTGAGTAACTAATTATCTACAAACGGTTGGTATTTGACAGTTTCACATTGGCATTCGCATCTGAGTGAAAATCCGCATGACGCGTGGGATATTATTGGAGACACAAAAGTGAATAAATGAAATGAGAAACCCCGGGTTCAACTTACATTTTCCGCTGTCAGTCTGAAGATGAACATTCCCCCTCGATGTGCTCACAAAGTAAACATGGAGACCGCTAGGGTCGACATTTTACGGTTTAGATGATGAATTACGATACATTGCAAATGGCTGTGGCCGTGCGGGATTTTACCTATCACACTGGGCGATCGTATTCGTAAGCGGACCTTAGTAATACACTCCCACTCAATCCAATGTGATAAAAATGTGATGGACAATCATTCTGAAGAAAAGTTCCATGTGTTGAATTTTTGGAAGTGGAATAATTGACGGAATGAGAGATTTTTCAAGGCTCGGGTACTGCTGTTCATAACAGATGGGTCTATCGGAAACAGTGCAATGTTCGAACTCTTCTTACGGGGATGATTCAACTGTTTCAGAGAACAACTCATATAGGAATGCGCTGACTGTACTTGATACCATTCGTACTGAATTTCTTCACCTCGAGTCATGTGTGCGGAAGTTGAAGAGGATGATATCGCTCGTCACCTACACAAATTCTCACGAGTCATCAAAAGTCAGAGGTTTTCCGGTTTCTCGATTGATTTTTAGTGGGTGAGGTATGTAACAAATACTTTTTGTGAATAGTATGACTGAAATTATCCACACTCACTCCAATACGAGTTGCTCCATGGCGAGAGATTCCGTACAGTTGGTTTTTGATATGGTTGGTTTCCAAGTATTGATTTTGAGGACAGTTGGTACTGAGGACAGTTTATTCTGAAGACAGTCGAGAGGTAAGCTCAGTCAATGTTAAGTGCAACCGCTACCTATGGTACGGTGAATCATATGTGGCTCTGGCGTTCTTTCCTGTCCGTGCCGAATAACTATATTTTACATTATATTAATTAACTAAAACTGTATAATTCGATCTCGCCCCAGGAACATGCGTGCAATGGGTATAACTTGGATCAGGAAACAGACTCCATGATCATAAGAATTGATCTATTCCAAGCTATTTGTCAATTCAATTCATGCAAAAATGTATATCTTCCTCGTACAATTTTTTTTTAATTTACTAAAAGAATGTATGCAAATCTCTGGACTGGTCATGTTTCACTTAACTGGTAGCGATCTAATTGTACAAGTGAACTGATCACAATCGAAAAAATTGAAATGAACAATAATTACACTTGTGAATGAGAATCAATGCCAAATACACTAGCTATGAATGAACAAAATTGACAATATCAGTGTAACCTGTATCCGTTGAGTGTTTGAATGCAGCGAGGTATTCAGTTGGGGGTACGTAATCTTCTGGGTTGGACGGATTATCCAGATGATGTGTGTAGGTGGTGGTATGAAAAGAGGACACAATTTCCTCTGGGTTGATATAACCATGAGAATGATGTTCCGGTTCAACTGTTCCAGATCGACACGACTCTCTCTGGTTAGTTAGCTTATAACCCGCCGTTCACTCAATAACCATTCTTGGACAAATGTAAGTAATGTTAAACTGTCTGTTGCCACGAAGTTGTCGATATTTGAAGAATATCTTGAAAATCTCCACTTTCACATCCACTGTCAACTTATTATGATAATTCTCACACTAATTTCTCACACTCAACGTGATGTTCAAGCGATGGTTTGAGACTATTGACGATCACTTCTTCGTCAGTTACTCAAGATATTACACGACATGTTTGCATACTTGACAGACACTAAATATGTGGATATTTATTCCTAAACTCTTGAGAGTACATTTTGATCATCTGTATGTTTTCAAAATCAGACTTTTCTTAAGTTATATGATTTTCTGAGCCGAGTTCTGATTGGTAACATTCAGCTCAAGATTTTGGAAATAATCGTATTTCCAAAAAAAGTGTCCCTTTTCCCCTAGCTGCAACTATATATTCATGTGACAATCCATGTGGCTGCATTTGAAACTTGTGTTTATTTACACAGTTCAGATTCCCAATGATCTGTCTGACAAAACAAAATATTTACGATACCTTTTTTTTCAAGTGATGACCATCAAATTGAATTGCATCAGCAATCGACCGAACACACGTACGACAATCTCAAGCTCTGTTCCTATCTTGACATTCGACATATCTCTGTTGGAACTGATACACTATGTTGAACATCAAAAATATATGCCAAACCAATAATTTAATGAACAATGATGAAGTACCATACTGAATGAAACGTTCTTACAGGATATATATTTTCCCACACAGTGATATGACGAGCAATTCATAGCAAGTCACACGTATGATGCTAGAAGTGAGATATGAAAGTTGGTCGTTGAAAAATGACATGAGGTTCAAATAGAATAACTTCTAATCGACTGAATCATGTAGCAATTTCCATATATATGAGCTGGAGTACAATTCTGTCACATTACCCTCAAAATTGAATCCAATAATCATTATATTAATGCACTTTCATTCATTGTCAGATTATTCTGGTGATGGAAAATGATGATGAGATATCCTCATAATCTGGAAAAGATAAGCTGATGGCTTCTCTCACACTCACAAAAATGTATCCCACAAGAAATTCGTATGGAAAACTAATTCATGAGTATGCTTTAACCCCCTTCCACATCACTCGCGGTTCAAAACACATTCAAGAACCAGATAGTATACTGTTCGTTCCATACAAGAGCTATGAAAAAAAATCATTTATTTTCATAACACATCATTCGAGATAACTTTAGAGTCATGAACATTCGCGAAAACTATCTGCTCACCCTCAAATTTGTGTCCTCATTGGGCCCAGATGAAAAACAGACTCTTGAAATGAGCGATGATATTGTCACAGTAGTCAGTTGACCACTGTTTTTCCATCATACATAATGTTTGTTCTATTCTAATCGACCATTAACCACTGATCAACATCTATCCAACTGATTGCTCCGACGTCTGTCGTTAGGGAGAATGACCTATGCATTTACCTGGTCAGCGTAAATGGCCCTACCGACAGACCGGACACATAGCAACAGCAAGTGAGGTGTGTGTATAAATGCGTGTGTGATGAGAACTCGGTCTCTTGTGAAGATAACTGGAGACGAAGACAGTCGAGCCGCTGTAATCAACATCTCGCGCGTGCCACTGTTTTGGTTTACGTACTCTCCTGGGCAAAGTTTCACCGTGGGCTAAGTATCGGTCCAGTTGACCGTTTTAATTTCTTTCCTGTATTGTAAGATCGTCGGTCCACTGTAAATGCACTTTCCGTCAAACTTCAGATTTATTTTTCAACTGTTTTAATCATCTTGTTTTGTTTTTAAATCACCATCAATAAATATCTATTGTCCTCTAAATCACTGTTTACGTCACTTATACCTTCACGATCCTACAACCAACCTCTCACTTCTCAAAAGTAAGCGCCACTATTTCTAAATTATTGACTACACCCCTCGTCTAACCTGGCATCCAAATTTCGGTTGTAACAATATCACTTTTACTCAGGTTGAAGAAATCCACATTGGACGTCACCGGTTGGTGGGGATAAAATGAGAGTTCTGCGACAGGTGCAAGATGGCCACCAATGTCAAAGTTCGAGGTCAAATTCCATCGACATTCAGGGTCAAAGGTTATTGACCACGCATGAGTCAAGGTCACGGGGTCGATCTTGGACCACCTTGACGTGGTGTGGGGGCTTGCGTGGCACTGTGATCTCCGGAGCTATCGTCGGGAGCAATTTATCAGCTCCCAGAAGGGTCACCCACGACGATAAGGTCCGGAGTTAGGGTTCAGACCAAGTTCGGACCGTCGATCGAGTGGGTTCCATTTGGTGACCGGAATATATGGGAGAAGCACTGAGCGTTGTCTTACTCTTCTCACTTCTGTCCTCATCTGTTTTCTCCTATTCTCTCGTCTTCTCTTACTTGTCTTCGTCTTGCCGGCTCCCTCCATATGCTTGAATCGCCAACATCTGTTGACGACAATTTCAATGTTCACGGACATGAACCTAAGCCTATGGTAGGAAAAACCGTGCTGATGGCTGAATGACTACGGGTCAATGTAGTATTGAACGATGAACCCTGGATACCTGGTGACCTTCAATTTCAATTCAGCCTCACTTTCATATGTGGGGCTCTGTGCGAGTGAACTTTTATTTTCCCAGCTACTCGTGGGACCAAACATGAACACAACCAACTTCAAACCCAACCCCCTCCCCCAATCTAACAAAAACAGAAGACGAGCTTTGATGAATGATATTATCTTCGTCGAAGACTTGCTACCTGAACCAAAGCAACCACGCTTCCTCATCATCAAGATACCCACGCCAAATGAAACCCTCAAAGATATTCCCTTGTTTGAACAAGCCAGAGACTTCAACCGCTCAGTTGGCGATTTGAAGTCCTCGAAACCTTTGAGAGATGGAACACTGCTTGTTGAAACCCTCAATTGTGAACAAACACGTATTCTATCGAAATCACAGCTCTCTCTTACTTACCTCATATCTGTATCAACTCACGAGACGCTCAACAGTTGCGAAAGTATTATCTTCTCTCACAACCTTCTGAACATTGAGACTGAAGTACTGAAAACAAAATTTGAATATCATAATAACAGTGATGTTTACAGGATCAGAATTCGTAATGCTCCATCACCTCTGCTTGTTCTATCTTTCGAAACACCTTCTCTGCCAAAGAAAGTATACGCTGGGTACATGTGCCTCAATGTGCGTCCGCACATACCCAATCCTCTTAAATGTTTCAAGACTCATAAGCTTGGGCATCACACGAATTCGTGCAACTGGAATGCTACGTGTGCTAATTGTGGCGGTGATCGTCATGAACCAGATGTTTGTTGTGGAACATTTGTTGCGTGAACTGCAACGGTGACCACCCGGCGTGGTCCCGAGAGTTTACGTCCTGGAAGAAAGAGAAGAAAATCCTCGGAATTGAAACGCTGGAAAATGTATCCATTAATGAAGCCAGAAAACGATATGGTAATCTGATTTCGATCTCAGTACTTTCGAAATCTTTCTCACTATCTGTTTCTCTTACCACCAGTAACTCTGACGAAATCCAAAAATTGAGACTCATTATCCAACAACAAAAACTTTAGCTCGCTAGCCAGGTCCCTGTCAGTGACTCAATCGGAGAATCCCTCACCGAGATGAGGGAGATCTTGAAGGCGCAGGCGACGGAGATGGCTGCATTACGGCAGCAACTTGCTGATCAGGCCATTGCAATGGAAGAGCAGAGCGAACAGTATGCAGATATGATCAAGACGCAGAACGAAAAAATTAAAGACCTGAAACACTCACTTGCAAAGCTGTCGACAACTCCGGCTTTGCAATCGAATACATCTAATGCGAAAGATCCAAATCGACAATCTCGAATGGAACCTGACGAGGATGACTCGTCTCTGGTTGATGAACCCACATCACAGAGAGCCCTTTCCAGTAGCCTGCCGTGAGATTTTCAGAAAGGGAAGCAATCAAGCCAAGAGCCAACAACAAGTCGAGGGCAAAACATGAAAAAAGATATAAAAATATTTTGAATATGAATATATGAGAATGAACATTATTAATCAAATAATGAATCATCAACGACACAACAATTATTATTCACATCATTATCAAAATCGTGTGTACGTCAATGAAAATCTGTCTCTTTTCAATAGGAAACTTTTGTGGAAGGTCAAGTTATTAGCGAAAGAAAGAGGATACAAATACGTGTGGCACAGATTCGGTAAAATACTGGTGCGTCAAAGCGACGAATCTCGCGAAGTGATCACGATCTATTCTTTCGACGACCTTGAAAAGATTAGGCATAAGGTTGTGTAAATTGTTCATTAGAAAACAATTATTTCATAACTATTCTTGTTTCCTGCACAGCGTTTTATGTTCTATGACTATAATAACTTCGAAAATGATATTGTTTCGAGGAAGTTTCAGTTGATATTGACAGCTGAATGAACAGACGTAAAGGGTTATCAGTATTGCATTTGAATGTTAGGTCTATAAAGAAAAATTGGAGCCAATTGCTAATTTTGTTGAATAATCAGATTGGTAAATTTGATTTACTTGCACTATCAGAGGTCTCGAGGGTGTTTGAGAAAGATGTGTACAGGTTAGAAGGTTATTATTCTGTTTTCAAATTACGAGCTACCCAGCGTGGCGGAGGATCAGCTATATTTATCAGAAACAATTTGATATTCGAAGAATTGAACACGTATTCATTCATAAGTTTTGAAAGTATTGTTGGCACAGTTAAATTGCCAGATGGTAAAGTATTTACAATGATAACGCACTATAGGCCACCAAATTTAAGCAAGGTCACTTTCAACAGTGAACTAGACCAATTGTTGGGGCAAGTAACGAGTAATAATGCGATCGTGTTGGGGGATTCCAATATTGATACTAGAATTGAGGAAGATAGTATCGTTCAAGATTATTTGTCTCTATTTGCAGTCCATGGGTTTCTTAATTGTATAACTGACGTAACACGAGAAGAATTCCGAAATGATGTATTGAGTCAAACATGCATAGATCACATATTTGTTAGGTATAGATGTGGTCCTGGTTCAATAATCCATTCTGCAAGATTAGAAACAAAAATTACTGATCATTACTTGATTGCTGTGGTTATACTCACCAAAAAGACCAATACTAGCGATGACTCATGCACTACAATGAAAAACATTAAAGCAACTGAATGTATTAACGAGGAGAAGGTGAATAGACTCCTTAAGGAAATAAATTGATCCAACTTTTTGAACAGAAATGAACACTTATTATTGTACGATAATCTGGTACATATTTTCAGTGATTGTTATGACGAATCATCCTACATTAAAAAGCCTACTATAAACAAAGGTAGAGTTTGTAAGAGTTAAGTTACCAACGAATTAATTGAACTCATGAAGGAAAGAGATTCCTTGTTTAAAAAGTGGAAATATTGCAAAACCAGCTTGAAACTTGTTTATAGAGATCGATATATAAAAGCTAGAAATCAAATAAATAAGAGATTAAAGAATGACAAAATAAACTTCTACAAGTGTGAAATAGAATCTTCTCGCAACAACATGAAAAAAACTTGACAATTAATAAATGAAGTTAATGGTAAAAAGAAGAGATCGTCTGTTGATGAAGTGATAGCAGCGTATTTGGGTAGAACCAGTTCTGATCACGAGATCGCTAATTGTTTTGCGGATTCCTTTGTTCACGAGATTGTAAATATTCAGCATGTATGTAATATGTATTGCACTCCGCTTGACATAACTTTACAGTCCGCTTCTGAATTGCAATCAATATTCTATGTCCAGTGAATGCAGCTGAGATAAGATCCATTATTAATGCTTTGGACGTGAACAAGCAGCCTGGTATCGATGGGATTAGAGTGTGTGACCTGTAAAAATCAATTGAGGAAATAAGCCCATTTGTAGCCATAATTATAAATACGTCTATTAGAAATGGTATAGTTCCGGATAAGCTCAAGTGTTCAATTGTTAAGCCAGTGTACAAAAAAGGTGACCACTTGAAATATAACAAATACAGACCTATTTCATTGTTACCAACTGTGGAAAAAATATTAGAACGAAGTGTTGCAAATCGGTTAATTGATTATTTAGAGGAGTTTAAAATTATTAATATGTCTCAATTCGGATTTCAGAGAGGACGCAGCACAAATGACTTGCTTGTAAATATTTCGGAGTTTGTGAATGTTAGATTGAATGAAAATAAACATGTAGTTGCTCTTTTCATAGATTTCACAAAAGCGTTTGATACGTTAAATCACGCGACGTTAATAAAATCACTTGAGTGTGTTGGTATTAGAGGTCTTTTACTACAATGGTTTGTGAGCTATTTGGACAATAGAAAGTGTGTAGTTAAAATAGGTGATGTGTGTAGCTTGAATAAGTCATGTGATAGTGGTGTGCCTCAAGGCTCCATTTTAGGTCCCATTTTGTACCTCATCTATGTAAATAATATGTTTAAATTTATGTCCAAATGCACCATGTTAATGTACGCAGACGATACAGTAATAATAGCTTCTCATAAAAATGTAAATGTAGCAGAAACATATTTACAAGAGGATTTTAACAGAGTACTGCTCTGGACACATGATCGAAACCTTGTAATCAATGCTAATAAGACGAAAATTGTCCACATATGTTCGCCATTTAATAAAAATCTAGATAAAAATATCAACTTGAAAAGTCATGAGAATGAATGCTTGCATAGTTTAATTGAGAACTGTAATTGTATCGACTTAATTGAAAATGTACCGACACATGTATATCTAGGTGTTGTGATTGACAGGTTATTCTCTTGGAGACCTCACATTGACACTCTTTGTAAAAGATTACGGTCTTGCTCATATCAACTTTTTGTTCCTGAAGATATATTGCCTTTCAAAACCTTACGTTCTGTATATAATGCGTTAGCAGAGTCCTTGTTGCTGTATGGCTTGCTATCCTGGGGAAGTGCTTCTGATGGATACCTTCAGCGTGTGATAGTGATTCAGAATCGCATAATTAGAACTATTGCACCCCCCATGGCTCATAGCTCTATAGAAAATTATTATAAAATGTGTGACCTTCTACCCCTAAAAGACCAGTTTATGTATAGATTTCTAATCAGATATTATTTCAATAGTGATCATAAAATGAAATTTGTACATAGTGCTAACACCCGCCTTCAGCAGAGAACAACATACGTAGTGCCACCGTTCATCAATAAATACGGTGAAAGAATGTTAAGTTCAGTTATACCATATGTATTTAATCAGTTGCCACCGAATCTTACTAGTTTATCTACCTATCAAGAAGTAAAGAAAGTACTACGAACTTGGCTTATCGATAGGTGATTATGTTTTTCGTTTCCTCAGAAACTCAGAATTTTCTCAAATTGAGTTTATTGTGTTTCTATGTTGTTCTTTTTGTAGTAATCAATGGATGTTTTTTTATTTAGAAATTGAACCTAGTGGAAGAATTTTCGAATTATTTGTTAAGAATGAACCTTTTATTTCCATTTCAGTGCTATGTTACAATTTCAATTACGGGTAAAATGTTTAATATGTTCAAGTTTGTGTAATAAGTGGTAATAACACATGAAGATACGTATCATGTTCACTATATGTAGTATGGTAATACTTGCCTACAGACAAGTCTCATCAGAGGCTTTGTAGGATATTTAGTAGCAGAGTTCCTGATTTTATAATTTGTACTGAAAATGTGTGAATAAAAAAAAAAAAAAAAAAATCCATCGTCTTCAACGGTTCAACTATTTTTTGTACAACCGGTAAACCACTGAGTATATCAAAATGCACTCACTTACTCGAGAAACCGCGGTCCGCGCTCGACTACTGTTGGAGTTATACACTTTTTGATGCATTGATGGGATCAACAGCGCTACATCCATGGAACTCTCAGACGGATCTATTTGTAAGAGTCATATATGAATGATATTCTTCACGTTTATTTCATTCGAATACGCTAATGGGAGTGCTTAATCGTGCTTGCAGATATTCGAATCATGTTTTGAATTTGAACATAAGTCTAACTAAAACGAGAACATTATTACATTCAATAAAACACATCTCGCTGCACACATGCAATTCAGAGGAGATTGCTGTTCATTCTACGTCTCCTGCGCATACCATGCGGAAGCGTTCCATCCCAGCTTGAGCAACCAGTTTTTCTCTCCCGCTCTCTCTCTCTCTCACTCTCTCTCTCTCTCTCTCTCTCTCTCTCTCTCTCTCTGTCTCTCTCTCTCTCTCTCTCTCTCTCTCACTCTCTCTCTCTCTGTCTCTCACTCGAGTCACCGCTGCGATGACACGCAATTGGCATCTATATACGTTCACGCATAACATATTCACCATCAGTAGCTATAGAGAGGACATAATCAACTTGCTTATTGGGAAAAATTGAATGTGATGTAAATTATCAATTCATTGATTCATCATTTTCTTCTGATGAAAATTTGAGGTACCGTTATCATTTAAAACATTCATTTACAGCAAGCAACAAAGCAAGGGGAGCATTTTTCAATCAATTTTTTTTCAATTTGAATATCATTTTATTCTTGTTCATACAACACATATTCTTGTACAATCACATTGTATTCTCGTACAAACATTCATTTAAACATATAATTTTATAAAAATATCATAATACTAAATTAACAATACATGGAACCAATATCTCGATTCTATAAATATATACATCAATTTTGAACGTTTTGAGGTAAAATGGAATTGATCGAGAGAATTTAATTTTAATTTTAAGAAAGAGATTTCAATTATGATGTTTAATCTTAATTTAGAAACAAGAAGCCCGCGTAAGAGAAAAACTCTTGTGTGCGGGCTGTCTGAAATAATGTATGTCGAAATGGTAATTTGCGTTTTTAGTCTTGACTTATTATTATTATTAATCAATTTATTTTTATCAATTTTTTTAATGATTTAAAGAATGTGAGATATGAAAATGATAATAATAATAAATGGAGAACAAAATACAATATATGAACAAAATATGATGTATGCAACATACACACATAGTAATATTTGAATAATGTTCTAAGTTTTATTTGATAATTTTTAAAATGAATTCATTAAGTTATTTCATCAAAATATAAATCAAGATATATTGCAGTGTTTAAGGGAAGTTGAATAAGTGCAGGAGTTTCGATTTTTTAAAAAGAATAAGCGGAGTTCAACTGGAATTGAGGTGAAGTACAATTTGTAAAATATCTGGTCCAGCTAGCCATAAAGAAAGATTCTTTTTGAATGAATAAAAAGTGTAACATTGTTTTATATATAATGGTAGGTGGTTGAATATGAATGGGCCTATATAATCAGCGTTTTCTTGTCCAATACGCTTATGTCTTTTGAGTACCTCCAAAGTGAACTGTTGAAGCGTTTGATTGTTTGATCTGGTATTGTGAGTTAGTGTTTTTTTTTTATCTAATTTATAATAACTGATGTGTGTAAAGGTATGTAGGATTACTGCTTTAAAATAAATTCTCTCAAAATCCGGCATGTTAGTTTCTTCAAAAGTATATTTAGAGGAGTACTGTTTATGTTTATTTAGTATGATTTTAAGCAAAAGTTTTTGAATCTGTAAGAGTGGCAGAATATTTGATTCATAGGCGCCGCTCCAGCCAATTATACCATATTGTAAAATTGATTGAGCTAGAGCTCTATAAACTTGCAGTAGCAACGATCTTTTAAGTATATGCCTTAGTCGATAGAAGACGTATAGTAAGTTACGAATTTTATTGACGCAGGCATTGATGTGATCTTTCCATCTAATGTTTGTATCAATTATTATTCCAAGATACTTTATATTGCTAACCTTTTGTATTTCATAGCACTCGCATTGTATATTTAGTGGACAGTCAGCGGAATGTAATTTCAATAATTTATCGTCTGTAGGTTGTGTTTTTGAAGTAATAGTAATAGGCAAATAGATAGTTTTAGTTTTATTTAATGTTAGTATGTTATTGTTGAGCCAGGAGAAGATGCGTCTAAGTGATTGATTAGCTTTACCATATACCTTGTCCCAGTCTGAATCTTTGAAAACAAGAGCGGTATCGTCTGCATACGTTATTATTTCACCATCAATATGAGAATTACAAAGATCGTTGATATAAACTATGAATAAAATTGGTCCCAAGACAGTTCCCTGCGGTACTCCATATTTTATTACTCTCCTAGAACTTTTAGTTGTGCCAATTTTTACAGCCTGATCGCGATTTGAAATGTAGCTTCTAAAAAGAGTGAGTACTAAGCCTCGTAAGCCCATTCTCTCCAATTTTAGTAGAAGTTTTTCGTGGTCAACTGTATCAAAGACTTTTGCCAGGTCTAAAAATATTGCAAGGACTTTGTCGTCACTATCCAATGATTCATAAATGTTACTAATGATTATGTATGTTGCGTCATCTGTACTAACGCGTGATCGGAATCCAAACTGATTTGGAGATAGTATGTTGAATTTTTGTAGAAAAGAATGAAGTGGAGCTAGCGTGTGCTGGTAAGTGTATGTTGATGGGGAGCCAGCGTGTGCTGGTAAGTGTATGTTGATGAGAAGCCAGCGTGTGCTGGTAAGTTTATGTTGATGAGGAGCCAGCGTGTGCTGGTAAGTGTATGTTGATGAGGAGCCAGCGTGTGCTGGTAAGTGTATGTTGATGAGGAGCCAGCGTGTGTTAGGAAGTGTATGATGATGAGGAGCCAGCGTGTGCTGGTAAGTGTATGTTGATGAGGAGCCAGCGTGTGCTGGTGAGTGTATGTTGATGAGGAGCCAGCGTGTGCTTGTAAGTGTATGTTGATGAGGAGCCAGCGTGTGCTTGTAAGTGTATGTTGATGAGGAGCCAGCGTATGCTGGTATGTGTATGTTGATGAGGCGCCAGCGTGTGCTGGTAAATTTATGTTGATGAGGAGCCAGCGTGTGCTGGTGAGTGTATGTTGATGAGGAGCCAGCGTGTGCTGGTAAGTGTATGTAGAAAGAAGAGAGCGTGTGCTGGTAAGTGTATGTTGATGAGGAGCCAGCGTGTGCTGGTAAGTGTATGTTGATGAGGAGCCAGCGTGTGCTAGTAAGTGTATGTTAAAAGAAGAGAGCGTGTGCTGGTAAGTGTATGTTGATGAGGAGCCAGCGTGTGCTGGTAAGTGTATGTTGATGAGGAGCCAGCGTGTGCTAGTAAGTGTATGTTAAAAGAAGAGAGCGTGTGCTGGTGAGTGTATGTTGATGAGGAGCCAGCGTGTGCTGGTAAGTGTATGTTGATGAGGAGCCAGCGTGTGCTGGTAAGTGTATGTTGATGAGGAGCAAGCGTGTGCTTGTAAGTGTATGTTGATGAGGAGCCAGCGTGTGCTGGTAAGTGTATGCTAAGAAGCGAGAGCGTGTGCTGGTAAGTGTATGTTGATGAGGAGCCAGCGTGTGCTGGTAAGTGTATGTTGATGAGGAGCCAGCGTGTGCTGGTTAGTGTATGTTGATGAGGAGCCAGCGTGTGCTGGTGAGTGTATGTTGATGAGAAGCCACCGTGTGCTGGAAAGTGTATGTTGATGAGGAGCCAGCGTGTGCTGGTAAGTGTATGTTGATGAGGAGCCAGCGTGTGCTGGTAAGTGTATGTTGATGAGGAGCCAGCTAGTGCTGGTAAGTGAATGTTGATGAGGAGCCAGCGTGTGCTGGTGAGTGTATGTTGAAAGAAGAGAGCGTGTGCTGGTAAGTGTATGTTGATGAGGAGCCAGCGTGTGCTGGTAAGTGTATGTTGATGAGGAGCCAGTGTGTGCTGGTAAGTTTATGTTGATGAGGAGCCAGCGTGTGCTGGTGAGTGTATGTTGATGAGGAGCCAGCGTGTGCTGGTAAGTGTATGTTGATGAGGAGCCAGCGTGTGCTTGTGAGTGTATGTTGATGAGGAGCCAGCGTGTGCTGGTGAGTGTTTGTTAAAAGGGGAGAGCGTGTGCTGGTGAGTGTATGTTGATGAGGAGCTAGCGTGTGCTGGTAAGTGTATGTTGATGAGGAGCCAGCGTGTGCTGGTAAGTGTATGTTAAAAAAAGAGAGCGTGTGCTGGTAAGTGTATGTTGATGAGAAGCCAGCGTGTGCTGGTAAGTGTATGTTGATGAGGAGCCATTGTGTGATGGTTAGTGTATGTTGATGAGGAGACAGCGTGTGCTTGTAAGTGTATGTTGATGAGGAGCCAGCGTGTGCTGGTGATTGTATGTTGATGAGGAGCCAGCGTGTGCTGGTAAGTGTATGTTGATGAGGAGCCAGCGTGTGCTGGTGAGTGTATGTTAAAAAAGGAGAGCGTGTGCTGGTTAGTGTATGTTGATGAGGAGCCAGCTAGTGCTGGTAAGTGTATGTTGATGAGGAGCCAGCGTGTGCTGGTAAGTGTATGTTCAAAGAAGAGAGCGTGTGCTGGTAAGTGTATGTTGATGAGGAGCCAGCGTGTGCTGGTAAGTGTATGTTGATAATGAGACAGCGTGTGCTGGTTAGTGTATGTTGATGAGGAGCCAGCGTGTGCTTGTAAGTGTATGTGGATGAGGAGCCAGCGTGTGCTGGTAAGTGTATGTTGATGAGGAGCCAGCGTGTGCTGGTAAGTGTATGTTGATGAGGAGCCAGCGTGTGCTGGTAGATGTATGTTGATGAGTAGCCAGCGTGCGCTGGTAAGTGTACGTTGATGAGGAGCCAGCGTGTGCTGGTAAGTGTATGTTGAAGATGAGCCAGCGTGTGCTGGTGAGTGTATGTTGATGAGGAGCCAGCGTGTGCTGGTTAGTGTATGTTGATGGAAAACCAGTGTGTGCTGGTGAGTGTATGTTGATGAGAAGCCAGCGTGTGCTGATAAGTGTATGTTGATGAGGAGCCAGCGTGTGCTGGTTAGTGTTTGTTGATGAGGAGCCAGCGTTCGCTGGTAAGTGTATGTTGATGAGAAGCCAGCGTGTGCTGGTAAGTGTATGTTGATGAGGAGCCAGCGTGTGCTGGTGAGTGTGTGTTAAAAGGGGAGAGCGTGTGCTGGTGAGTGTATGTTGATGAGGAGCTAGCGTGTGCTGGTAAGTGTATGTTATGAGGAGCCAGCGTGTGCTGGTAAGTGTATGTTAAAAAAAGAGAGCGTGTGCTGGTAAGTGTATGTTGATGAGAAGCCAGCGTGTGCTGGTAAGTGTATGTTGATGAGGAGCCATTGTGTGATGGTTAGTGTATGTTGATGAGGAGACAGCGTGTGCTTGTAAGTGTATGTTGATGAGGAGCCAGCGTGTGCTGGTGAGTGTATGTTGATGAGGAGCCAGCGTGTGCTGGTAAGTGTATGTTGATGAGGAGCCAGCGTGTGCTGGTGAGTGGATGTTAAAAAAGGAGAGCGTGTGCTGGTTAGTGTATGTTGATGAGGAGCCAGCTAGTGCTGGTAAGTGTATGTTGATGAGGAGCCAGCGTGTGCTGGTAAGTGTATGTTCAAAGAAGAGAGCGTGTGCTGGTAAGTGTATGTTGATGAGGAGCCAGCGTGTGCTGGTAAGTGTATGTTGATAATGAGACAGCGTGTGCTGGTTAGTGTATGTTGATGAGGAGCCAGCGTGTGCTTGTAAGTGTATGTGGATGAGGAGCCAGCGTGTGCTGGTAAGTGTATGTTGATGAGGAGCCAGCGTGTGCTGGTAAGTGTATGTTGATGAGGAGCCAGCGTGTGCTGGTAGATGTATGTTGATGAGGAGCCAGCGTGCGCTGGTAAGTGTATGTTGATGAGGAGCCAGCGTGTGCTGGTAAGTGTATGTTGAAGATGAGCCAGCGTGTGCTGGTGAGTGTATGTTGATGAGGAGCCAGCGTGTGCTGGTTAGTGTATGTTGATGGAAAACCAGTGTGTGCTGGTGAGTGTATGTTGATGAGAAGCCAGCGTGTGCTGGTAAGTGTATGTTGATGAGGAGCCAGCGTGTGCTGGTTAGTGTTTGTTGATGAGGAGCCAGCGTTCGCTGGTAAGTGTATGTTGATGAGAAGCCAGCGTGTGCTTGTAAGTGAATGTTGATGAGGAGCCAGCGTGTGCTGGTGAGTGTGTGTTGATGATGAGCCAGCGTGTGCTGGTAAGTAAATGTTGATGAGGAGCCAGCGTGTGCTGGTAAGTGTATGTTGATGAGGAGCCAGCGTGTGCTGGTAAGTGTATGTTGATGAGGAGCCAGCGTGCGCTGGTAAGTGTATGTTGATGAGGAGCCAGCGTGTGCTGATAAGTGTAAGTTGATGATGGGACAGCGTGTGCTGGTAAGTGTATGTTGATGAGGAGCCAGCGTGTGCTGGTAAGTGTATGTTGATGAGGAGCCAGCGTTTGCTGGTAAGTGTGTGTTGAGGAGGAGCCAGCGTGTGCTGGTAAGTGTATGTTGATGAGGGTTCAGCGTGTGCTGGTAAGTGAATGTTGATGAGGAGCCAGCGTGTGCTGGTGAGTGTATGTTGATGAGGAGCCAGAGTGTGCTGGTGAGTGTATGTTGATGAAAAGCCAGCGTGTGCTTGTAAGTGTATGTTGATGAGGAGCCAGCGTGTGCTGGTAAGTGTATGTTGATGAGTAGCCAGCGTGTGCTGATAAGTGTATGTTGATGAGGAGCTAGCGTGCGCTGGTAAGTGTATGTTGATGAGGAGCCAGCGTGTGCTGGTAAGTGTATGTTGTTGAGGAGCCAGCGTGTGCTGGTAAGTGTATGTTGATAAGGAGCCAGCCTGTGCTTGTAAGTGTATCTTGATGAGAAGCCAGCCCGTGCTGGTGAGTGTATGTTGATGAGAAGCCAGCGTGTGCTGGTAAGTGTATGTGGATGAGGAGCCAGCGTGTGCTGGTTAGTGTATGTTGATGAGGAGTCAGCGTGTGCTGGTAAGTGTATGTTGATGTGGAGCCAGCGTGTGCTGGTAAGTGTATGTTGATGAGGAGCCAGCGTGTGCTGTTGAGTGTATGTTGATGAGTAGCCAGCGTGTGCTGGTAAGTGTATGTGGATGAGAAGCCAGCGTGTGCTGGTTAGTGTATGTTGATGAGGAGCCAGCATGTGCTGGTAAGTGTATGTTGATGTGTGGCCAGCGTGTGCTGGTAAGTGTATGTTCATGAGGAGCCAGCGTGTGCTGTTGAGTGTATGTTGATGAGAAGCCAGCGTGTGCTGGTAAGTGTATGTGGATGAGGAGCCAGCGTGTGCTGGTTAGTGTATGTTGATGAGGAGCCAGCGTGTGCTGGTAAGTGTATGTTGATGTGTGGCCAGCGTGTGCTGGTAAGTTTATGTTCATGTGGAGCCAGCGTGTGCTGGAAAGTGTATGTTGATGAGGAGCCAGCGTGTGCTGGTAAGTGTATGTTGATGAGGAGCCAGCGTGTGCTGGTAAGTGTATGTTGATGAGGAGCCAGCGTCTGCTGGTAAGTGTATGTTGATGAGAAGCCAGCGTGTGCTGGTGAGTGTATGTTGATGAGGAGCCAGCGTGTGCTGGTAAGTGTGTGTTGATGAGGAGCCAGCGTGTGCTGGTAAGTGTATGTTGATGAGGAGCCAGCGTGTGCTGGTAAGTGTATGTTGATGAGGAGCCAGCGTGTGCTGGTAAGTTCATGTTGATGAGGAGACAGCGTGTGCTGGTAAGTGTATGTTGATGAGGAGCCAGCGTGTGCTGGTGAGTGTATGTTGATGAGGAGTCAGCGTGTGCTGGTAAGTGTATGTTGTTGAGGAGCCAGCGTGTGCTGGTATGTGTAAGTTGATGAGGAGCCAGCGTGTGCTGGTAAGTGTATGTTGATGAGGAGCCAGCGTGTGCTTGTAAGTGTATGTTGATGAGAAGCCAGCGTGTACTTGTAAGTGTATGTTGATGAGGAGCCAGCGTGTGCTTGTAAGCGTATGTGGATAAGGAGCCAGCGTGTGCTGGTAAGTGTATGTTGATGAGGAGCCAGCGTGTGCCGGTAAGTGTAGATTGATGAGGAGCCAGCGTGTGCTGGTAAGTTCATGTTGATGAGGAGCCAGCCTGTGCTTGTAAGTGTATGTTGATTAGAAGCTAGCCTGTGCTGGTAAGTGTATGTTGATGAGGAGCCAGCGTGTGCTGGTAAGTGTATGTTGATGAGGAGCCAGCGTGTGCTGGTAAGTGTATGTTGATGTGGAGCCAGCGTGTGCTGGTAAGTGTATGTTGATGAGGAGCTAGCGTGTGCTGGTTAGTGTATGTTGATGAGGAGCCAGCGTGTGCTGGTGAGTGTATGTTGATGAGGAGCCAGAGTGTGCTGGTTAGTGTATGTTGATGAGGAGCCAGCGGGTGCTGGTGAGTGTATGTTGATGAGGAGCCAGCGTATGCTGGTATGTGTATGTTGATGAGGAGCCAGCGTGTGCTGGTAAATTTATGTTGATGAGGAGCCAGCGTGTGCTTGTAAGTGTATGTTGATGAGGAGCTAGCGTGTGCTGGTAAGTGTATGTTGATGAGGAGCCAGCGTGTGCTGGTGAGTGTATGTTGATGAGGAGCCAGCGTGTGCTGGTAAGTGTATGTTGATGAGGAGCCAGTGGGTGCTGGTAAGTGTATGTTGATGAGGAGCCAGCGTGTGCTGGTAAGTGTATGTTGATGAGGAGCCAGCGTGTGCTGGTAAGTGTATGTTGAAGAGGAGCCAGCCTGTGCTGGTAAGTGTATGTTGATGAGGAGCAAGCGTGTGCTGGTAAGTGTATGTTGATGAGGAGCCAGCGTGTGCTGGTAAGTGTATGTTGATGAGGAGCCAGCCTGTGCAGGTAAGTGTATGTTGATGAGGAGCAAGCGTGTGCTGGTAAGTGTATGTTGATGAGGAGCCAGCGTGTGCTAGTAAGTGTATGTTAAAAGAAGAGAGCGTGTGCTGGTAAGTGTATGTTGATGAGGAGCCAGCGTGTGCTGGTAAGTGTATGTTGATGAGGAGCCAGCGTGTGCTAGTAAGTGTATGTTAAAAGAAGAGAGCGTGTGCTGGTGAGTGTATGTTGATGAGGAGCCAGCGTGTGCTGGTAAATGTATGTTGATGAGGAGCCAGCGTGTGCTGATAAGTGTATGTTGATGAGGAGCAAGCGTGTGCTTGTAAGTGTATGTTGATGAGGAGCCAGCGTGTGCTGGTAAGTGTATGTTAAGAAGCGAGACCGTGTGCTGGTTAGTGTATGTTGATGAGGAGCCAGCGTGTGCTGGTAAGTGTATGTTGATGAGGAGTCAGCGTGTGCTGGTTAGTGTATGTTGATGAGGAGCCAGCGTGTGCTTGTAAGTGTATGTTGATGAGGAGCCAGCGTGTGCTGGTGAGTGTATGTTGATGAGGAGCCAGCGTGTGCTGGTGAGTGTATGTTGATGAGAAGCCACCGTGTGCTGGAAAGTGTATGTTGATGAGGAGCCAGCGTGTGCTGGTAAGTGTATGTTGATGAGGAGCCAGCGTGTGCTGGTAAGTGTATGTTGATGATGAGCCAGCTAGTGCTGGTTAGTGTATGTTGATGAGGAGCCAGCGTGTGCTGGTAAGTGTATGTTAAAAGAAGAGAGCGTGTGCTGGTAAGTGTATGTTGATGAGGAGCCAGCTAGTGCTGGTAAGTGTATGTTGATGAGGAGCCAGCGTGTGCTGGTAAGTGTATGTTCAAAGGAGAGAGCATGTGCTGGTAGGTGTATGTTGATGAGGAGCCAGCGTGTGCTGGTAAGTGTATGTTGATAAGGAGACAGCGTGTGCTGGTTGGTGTATGTTGATGAGGAGCCAGCGTGTGCTTGTAATTGTATGTGGATGAGGAGCCAGCGTGTGCTGGTAAGTGTATGTTGATGAGGAGCCAGCGTGTGCTGTTAAGTGTATGTTGATGAGGAGCCAGCGTGTGCTGGTAAGTGTATGTTGATGAGGAGCCAGCGTGCGTTGGTAAGTGTATGTTGATGAGGAGCCAGCGTGTGCTGGTAAGTATTTGTTGAAGATGAGCCAGCGTGTGCTGGTGAGTGTATGTTGATGAGGAGCCAGCGTGTGCTGGTTAGTGTATGTTGATGGGGAGCCAGCGTGTGCTGGTGAGTGTATGTTGATGAGAAGCCAGCGTGTGCTGGTAAGTGTATGTTGATGAGGAGCCAGCGTGTGCTGGTTAGTGTTTTTTGATGAGGAGCAAGCGTGTGCTGGTGAGTGTATGTTGATGAGAAGCCAGCGTGTGCTGGTAAGTGTATGTTGATGAGGAGCCAGCGTGTGCTGGTAAGTGTATGTTGATGATGAGCCAGCGTGTGCTGGTAAGTGTATGTTGATGAGGAGCCAGCGTGTGCTGGTAAGTGTATGTTGATGAGGAGCCAGCGTGTGCTGGTAAGTGTATGTTGATGAGGAGCCAGCGTGCGCTGGTAAGTGTATGTTGATGAGGAGCCAGCGTGTGCTGGTAAGTGTATGTTGATGATGAGCCAGCGTGTGCTGGTAAGTGGATGTTGATGAGGAGCCAGCGTGTGCTGGTAAGTGTATGTTGATGAGGAGCCAGCGTGTGCTGGTAAGTGTGTGTTGAGGAGGAGCCAGCGTGTGCCGGTAAGTGTATGTTGATGAGGGTTCAGCGTGTGCTGGTAAGTGTATGTTGATGAGGAGCCAGCGTGTGCTGGTGAGTGTATGTTGATGAGGAGCCAGCGTGTGCTGGTAAGTGTATGTTGATGAGAAGCCAGCGTGTGCTTGTAAGTGTATGTTGATGAGGAGCCAGCGTGTGCTGGTAAGTGTATGTTGATGAGGAGCCAGCGTGTGCTGGTAAGTGTATGTTGATGAGGAGCTAGCGTGCGCTGGTAAGTGTATGTTGATGAGGAGCCAGCGTGTGCTGGTAAGTGTATGTTGATGAGGAGCCAGCGTGTGCTGGTAAGTGTATGTTGATAAGGAGCCAGCCTGTGCTTGTAAGTGTATCTTGATGAGAAGCCAGCCTGTGCTGGTAAGTGTATGTTGATGAGGAGCCAGCGTGTGCTTGTAAGTGTATGTTGATGAGCAGCCAGCGTGTGCTTGTAAGTGTAGGTTGATGAGGAGCCAGCGTGTGCTGGTGAGTGTATGTTGATGAGAAGCCAGCGTGTGCTGGTAAGTGTATGTGGATGAGGAGCCAGCATGTGCTGGTTTGTGTCTGTTGATGAGGAGCCAGCATGTGCTGTTGAGTGTATGTTGATGAGAAGCCAGCGTGTGCTGGTAAGTGTATGTGGATGAGGAGCCAGCGTGTGCTGGTAAGTGTATGTTGATGAGGAGCCAGCGTGTGCTAGTAAGTGTATGTTAAAAGAAGAGAGCGTGTGCTGGTGAGTGTATGTTGATGAGGAGCCAGCGTGTGCTGTTAAGTGTATGTTGATGAGGAGCCAGCGTGTGCTGGTAAGTGTATGTTGATGAGGAGCAAGCGTGTGCTTGTAAGTGTAAGTTGATGAGGAGCCAGCGTGTGCTGGTAAGTGTATGCTAAGAAGCGAGAGCGTGTGCTGGTAAGTGTATGTTGATGAGGAGCCAGCGTGTGCTGGTAAGTGTATGTTGATGAGGAGCCAGCGTGTGCTGGTTAGTGTATGTTGATGAGGAGCCAGCGTGTGCTTGTAAGTGTATGTTAATGAGGAGCCAGCGTGTGCTGGTGAGTGTATGTTGATGAGGAGCCAGCGTGTGCTGGTGAGTGTATGTTGATGAGAAGCCACCGTGTGCTGGAGAGTGTATGTTGATGAGGAGCCAGCGTGTGCTGGTAAGTGTATGTTGATGAGGAGCCAGCGTGTGCTGGTAAGTGTATGTTGATGAGGAGCCAGCTAGTGCTGGTAAGTGAATGTTGATGAGGAGCCAGCGTGTGCTGGTAAGTGTATGTTGAAAGAAGAGAGCGTGTGCTGGTAAGTGTATGTTGATGAGGAGCCAGCGTGTGCTGGTAAGTGTATGTTGATGAGGAGCCAGTGTGTGCTGGTAAGTTTATGTTGATGAGGAGCCAGCGTGTGCTGGTGAGTGTATTTTGATGAGGAGCCAGCGTGTGCTGGTAAGTGTATGTTGATGAGGAGCCAGCGTGTGCTTGTGAGTGTATGTTGATGAGGAGCCAGCGTGTGCTGGTGAGTGTTTGTTAAAAGGGGAGAGCGTGTGCTGGTGAGTGTATGTTGATGAGGAGCTAGCGTGTGCTGGTAAGTGTATGTTGATGAGGAGCCAGCGTGTGCTGGTAAGTGTATGTTAAAAAAAAAAAACGTGTGCTGTTAAGTGTATGTTGATGAGAAGCCAGCGTGTGCTGGTAAGTGTATGTTGATGAGGAGCCATTGTGTGATGGTTAGTGTATGTTGATGAGGAGACAGCGTGTGCTTGTAAGTGTATGTTGATGAGGAGCCAGCGTGTGCTGGTGAGTGTATGTTGATGAGGAGCCAGCGTGTGCTGGTAAGTGTATGTTGATGAGGAGCCAGCGTGTGCTGGTGAGTGTTTGTTAAAAAAGGAGAGCGTGTGCTGGTTAGTGTATGTTGATGAGGAGCCAGCTAGTGCTGGTAAGTGTATGCTGATGAGGAGCCAGCGTGTGCTGGTAAGTGTATGTTCAAAGAAGAGAGCGTGTGCTGGTAAGTGTATGTTGATGAGGAGCCAGCGTGTGCTGGTAAGTGTATGTTGATAATGAGACAGCGTGTGCTGGTTAGTGTATGTTGATGAGGAGCCAGCGTGTGCTTGTAAGTGTATGTGGATGAGGAGCCAGCGTGTGCTGGTAAGTGTATGTTGATGAGGAGCCAGCGTGTGCTGGTAAGTGTATGTTGATGAGGAGCCAGCGTGTGCTGGTAGATGTATGTTGATGAGGAGCCAGCGTGCGCTGGTAAGTGTATGTTGATGAGGAGCCAGCGTGTGCTGGTAAGTGTATGTTGAAGATGAGCCAGCGTGTGCTGGTGAGTGTATGTTGATGAGGAGCCAGCGTGTGCTGGTTAGTGTATGTTGATGGAAAACCAGTGTGTGCTGGTGAGTGTATGTTGATGAGAAGCCAGCGTGTGCTGGTAAGTGTATGTTGATGAGGAGCCAGCGTGTGCTGGTTAGTGTTTGTTGATGAGGAGCCAGCGTTCGCTGGTAAGTGTATGTTGATGAGAAGCCAGCGTGTGCTGGTAAGTGTATGTTGATGAGGAGCCAGCGTGTGCTGGTGAGTGTGTGTTAAAAGGGGAGAGCGTGTGCTGGTGAGTGTATGTTGATGAGGAGCTAGCGTGTGCTGGTAAGTGTATGTTGATGAGGAGCCAGCGTGTGCTGGTAAGTGTATGTTAAAAAAAGAGAGCGTGTGCTGGTAAGTGTATGTTGATGAGAAGCCAGCGTGTGCTGGTAAGTGTATGTTGATGAGGAGCCATTGTGTGATGGTTAGTGTATGTTGATGAGGAGACAGCGTGTGCTTGTAAGTGTATGTTGATGAGGAGTCAGCGTGTGCTGGTGAGTGTATGTTGATGAGGAGCCAGCGTGTGCTGGTAAGTGTATGTTGATGAGGAGCCAGCGTGTGCTGGTGAGTGTATGTTAAAAAAGGAGAGCGTGTGCTGGTTAGTGTATGTTGATGAGGAGCCAGCTAGTGCTGGTAAGTGTATGTTGATGAGGAGCCAGCGTGTGCTGGTAAGTGTATGTTCAAAGAAGAGAGCGTGTGCTGGTAAGTGTATGTTGATGAGGAGCCAGCGTGTGCTGGTAAGTGTATGTTGATAATGAGACAGCGTGTGCTGGTTAGTGTATGTTGATGAGGAGCCAGCGTGTGCTTGTAAGTGTATGTGGATGAGGAGCCAGCGTGTGCTGGTAAGTGTATGTTGATGAGGAGCCAGCGTGTGCTGGTAAGTGTATGTTGATGAGGAGCCAGCGTGTGCTGGTAGATGTATGTTGATGAGGAGCCAGCGTGCGCTGGTAAGTGTATGTTGATGAGGAGCCAGCGTGTGCTGGTAAGTGTATGTTGAAGATGAGCCAGCGTGTGCTGGTGAGTGTATGTTGATGAGGAGCCAGCGTGTGCTGGTTAGTGTATGTTGATGGAAAACCAGTGTGTGCTGGTGAGTGTATGTTGATGAGAAGCCAGCGTGTGCTGGTAAGTGTATGTTGATGAGGAGCCAGCGTGTGCTGGTTAGTGTTTGTTGATGAGGAGCCAGCTTTCGCTGGTAAGTGTATGTTGATGAGAAGCCAGCGTGTGCTGGTAACTGTATGTTGATGAGGAGCCAGCGTGTGCTGGTGAGTGTGTGTTGATGATGAGCCAGCGTGTGCTGGTAAGTGTATGTTGATGAGGAGCCAGCGTGTGCTGGTAAGTGTATGTTGATGAGGAGCCAGCGTGTGCTGGTAAGTGTATGTTGATGAGGAGCCAGCGTGCGCTGGTAAGTGTATGTTGATGAGGAGCCAGCGTGTGCTGATAAGTGTAAGTTGATGATGGGCCAGCGTGTGCTGGTAACTGTATGTTGATGAGGAGCCAGCGTGTGCTGGTAAGTGTATGTTGATGAGGAGCCAGCGTTTGCTGGTAAGTGTGTGTTGAGGAGGAGCCAGCGTGTGCTGGTAAGTGTATGTTGATGAGGGTTCAGCGTGTGCTGGTAAGTGAATGTTGATGAGGAGCCAGCGTGTGCTGGTGAGTGTATGTTGATGAGGAGCCAGCGTGTGCTGGTAAGTGTATGTTGATGAAAAGCCAGCGTGTGCTTGTAAGTGTATGTTGATGAGGAGCCAGCGTGTGCTGGTAAGTGTATGTTGATGAGTAGCCAGCGTGTGCTGATAAGTGTATGTTGATGAGGAGCTAGCGTGCGCTGGTAAGTGTATGTTGATGAGGAGCCAGCGTGTGCTGGTAAGTGTATGTTGATGAGGAGCCAGCGTGTGCTGGTAAGTGTATGTTGATAAGGAGCCAGCCTGTGCTTGTAAGTGTATCTTGATGAGAAGCCAGCCCGTGCTGGTGAGTGTATGTTGATGAGGAGCCAGCGTGTGCTTGTAAGTGTATGTTGATGAGGAGCCAGCGTGTGCTGTTAAGTGTATGTTGATGAGAAGCCAGCGTGTGCTGGTAAGTGTATGTTGATGTGGAGCCAGCGTGTGCTGGTAAGTGTATGTTGATGAGGAGCCAGAGTGTGCTGTTGAGTGTATGTTGATGAGAAGCCAGCGTGTGCTGGTAAGTGTATGTGGATGAGGAGCCAGCGTGTGCTGGTTAGTGTATGTTGATGAGGAGCCAGCATGTGCTGGTAAGTGTATGTTGATGTGTGGCCAGCGTGTGCTGGTCAGTGTATGTTGATGAGGAGCCAGCGTGTGCTGTTGAGTGTATGTTGATGAGAAGCCAGCTTGTGCTGGTAAGTGTATGTGGATGAGGAGCCAGCGTGTGCTGGTTAGTGTATGTTGATGAGGAGCCAGCATGTGCTGGTAAGTGTATGTTGATGTGTGGCCAGCGTGTGCTGGTGAGTGTATGTTCATGAGGAGCCAGCGTGTGCTGTTGAGTGTATGTTGATGAGAAGCCAGCGTGTGCTGGTAAGTGTATGTGGATGAGGAGCCAGCGTGTGCTGGTTAGTGTATGTTGATGAGGAGTCAGCGTGTGCTGGTAAGTGTATGTTGATGTGGAGCCAGCGTGTGCTGGTAAGTGTATGTTGATGAGGAGCCAGCGTGTGCTGTTGAGTGTATGTTGATGAGGAGCCAGCGTGTGCTGGTAAGTGTATGTGGATGAGGAGCCAGCGTGTGCTGGTTAGTGTATGTTGATGAGGAGCCAGCATGTGCTGGTAAGTGTATGTTGATGTGTGGCCAGCGTGTGCTGGTAAGTGTATGTTCATGAGGAGCCAGCGTGTGCTGTTGAGTGTATGTTGATGAGAAGCCAGCGTGTGCTGGTAAGTGTATGTGGATGAGGAGCCAGCGAGTGCTGGTTAGTGTATGTTGATGAGGAGCCAGCGTGTGCTGGTAAGTGTATGTTGATGTGTGGCCAGCGTGTGCTGGTAAGTGTATGTTCATGTGGAGCCAGCGTGTGCTGGAAAGTGTATGTTGATGAGGAGCCAGCGTGTGCTGGTAAGTGTATGTTGATGAGGAGCCAGCGTGTGCTGGTAAGTGTATGTTGATGAGGAGCCAGCGTCTGCTGATAAGTGTATGTTGATGAGAAGCCAGCGTGTGCTGGTGAGTGTATGTTGATGAGGAGCCAGCGTGTGCTGGTAAGTGTGTGTTGATGAGGAGCCAGCGTGTGCTAGTAAGTGTATTTTGATGAGGAGCCAGCGTGTGCTGGTAAGTGTATGTTGATGAGGAGCCAGCGTGTGCTGGTAAGTTCATGTTGATGAGGAGACAGCGTGTGCTGGTAAGTGTATGTTGATGAGGAGCCAGCGTGTGCTGGTGAGTGTATGTTGATGAGGAGTCAGCGTGTGCTGGTAAGTGTATGTTGTTGAGGAGCCAGCGTGTGCTGGTATGTGTATGTTGATGAGGAGCCAGCGTGTGCTGGTGAGTGTATGTTGATGAGGAGCCAGCGTGTGCTTGTAAGTGTATGTTGATGAGAAGCCAGCGTGTACTTGTAAGTGTATGTTGATGAGGAGCCAGCGTGTGCTTGTAAGCGTATGTGGATAAGGAGCCAGCGTGTGCTGGTAAGTGTATGTTGATGAGGAGCCAGCGTGTGCTGCTAAGTGTAGATTGATGAGGAGCCAGCGTGTGCTGGTAAGTTCATGTTGATGAGGAGCCAGCCTGTGCTTGTAAGTGTATGTTGATTAGAAGCTAGCCTGTGCTGGTAAGTGTATGTTGATGAGGAGCCAGCGTGTGCTGGTAAGTGTGTGTTGATGAGGAGCCAGCGTGTGCTGGTAAGTGTATGTTGATGAGGAGCCAGCGTGTGCTGGTGAGTGTATGTTGATGAGGAGCTAGCGTGTGCTGGTTAGTGTATGTTGATGAGGAGCCAGCGTGTGCTGGTGAGTGTATGTTGATGAGGAGCCAGAGTGTGCTGGTTAGTGTATGTTGATGAGGAGCAAGCGGGTGCTGGTGAGTGTATGTGGATGAGGAGCCAGCGTATGCTGGTATGTGTATGTTGATGAGGAGCCAGCGTGTGCTGGTAAATTTATGTTGATGAGGAGCCAGCGTGTGCTTGTAAGTGTATGTTGATGAGGAGCTAGCGTGTGCTGGTAAGTGTATGTTGATGAGGAGCCAGCGTGTGCTGGTGAGTGTATGTTGATGAGGAGCCAGCGTGTGCTGGTAAGTGTATGTTGATGAGGAGCCAGTGGGTGCTGGTAAGTGTATGTTGATGAGGAGCCAGCGTGTGCTGGTAAGTGTATGTTGATGAGGAGCCAGCGTGTGCTGGTAAGTGTATGTTGATGAGGAGCCAGCCTGTGCTGGTAAGTGTATGTTGATGAGGAGCAAGCGTGTGCTGGTAAGTGTATGTTGATGAGGAGCCAGCGTGTGCTGGTAAGTGTATGTTGATGAGGAGCCAGCCTGTGCAGGTAAGTGTATGTTGATGAGGAGCAAGCGTGTGCTGGTAAGTGTATGTTGATGAGGAGCCAGCGTGTGCTAGTAAGTGTATGTTAAAAGAAGAGAGCGTGTGCTGGTAAGTGTATGTTGATGAGGAGCCAGCGTGTGCTGGTAAGTGTATGTTGATGAGGAGCCAGCGTGTGCTAGTAAGTGTATGTTAAAAGAAGAGAGCGTGTGCTGGTGAGTGTATGTTGATGAGGAGCCAGCGTGTGCTGGTAAGTGTATGTTGATGAGGAGCCAGCGTGTGCTGGTAAGTGTATGTTGATGAGGAGCAAGCGTGTGCTTGTAAGTGTATGTTGATGAGGAGCCAGCGTGTGCTGGTAAGTGTATGTTAAAAGCGAGACCGTGTGCTGGTTAGTGTATGTTGATGAGGAGCCAGCGTGTGCTGGTAAGTGTATGTTGATGAGGAGCCAGCGTGTGCTGGTTAGTGTATGTTGATGAGGAGCCAGCGTGTGCTTGTAAGTGTATGTTGATGAGGAGCCAGCGTGTGCTGGTGAGTGTATGTTGATGAGGAGCCAGCGTGTGCTGGTGAGTGTATGTTGATGAGAAGCCACCGTGTGCTGGAAAGTGTATGTTGATGTGGAGCCAGCGTGTGCTGGTAAGTGTATGTTGATGAGGAGCCAGCGTGTGCTGGTAAGTGTATGTTGATGATGAGCCAGCTAGTGCTGGTTAGTGTATGTTGATGAGGAGCCAGCGTGTGCTGGTAAGTGTATGTTAAAAGAAGAGAGCGTGTGCTGGTAAGTGTATGTTGATGAGGAGCCAGCTAGTGCTGGTGAGTGTATGTTGATGAGGAGCCAGCGTGTGCTGGTAAGTGTATGTTCAAAGGAGAGAGCATGTGCTGGTAGGTGTATGTTGATGAGGAGCCAGCGTGTGCTGGTAAGTGTATGTTGATAAGGAGACAGCGTGTGCTGGTTGGTGTATGTTGATGAGGAGCCAGCGTGTGCTTGTAATTGTATGTGGATGAAGAGCCAGCGTGTGCTGGTAAGTGTATGTTGATGAGGAGCCAGCGTGTGCTGTTAAGTGTATGTTGATGAGGAGCCAGCGTGTGCTGGTAAGTGTATGTTGATGAGGAGCCAGCGTGCGTTGGTAAGTGTATGTTGATGAGGAGCCAGCGTGTGCTGGTAAGTATTTGTTGAAGATGAGCCACCGTGTGCTGGTGAGTGTATGTTGATGAGGAGCCAGCGTGTGCTGGTTAGTGTATGTTGATGGGGAGCCAGCGTGTGCTGGTGAGTGTATGTTGATGAGAAGCCAGCGTGTGCTGGTAAGTGTATGTTGATGAGGAGCCAGCGTGTGCTGGTTAGTGTTTTTTGATGAGGAGCAAGCGTGTGCTGGTAAGTGTATGTTGATGAGAAGCCAGCGTGTGCTGGTAAGTGTATGTTGATGAGGAGCCAGCGTGTGCTGGTAAGTGTATGTTGATGATGAGCCAGCGTGTGCTGGTAAGTGTATGTTGATGAGGAGCCAGCGTGTGCTGGTAAGTGTATGTTGATGAGGAGCCAGCGTGTGCTGGTAAGTGTATGTTGATGAGGAGCCAGCGTGCGCTGGTAAGTGTATGTTGATGAGGAGCCAGCGTGTGCTGGTAAGTGTATGTTGATGATGAGCCAGCGTGTGCTGGTAAGTGGATGTTGATGAGGAGCCAGCGTGTGCTGGTAAGTGTATGTTGATGAGGAGCCAGCGTGTGCTGGTAAGTGTGTGTTGAGGAGGAGCCAGCGTGTGCTGGTAAGTGTATGTTGATGAGGGCTCAGCGTGTGCTGGTAAGTGTATGTTGATGAGGAGCCAGCGTGTGATGGTGAGTGTATGTTGATGAGGAGCCAGCGTGTGCTGGTAAGTGTATGTTGATGAGAAGCCAGCGTGTGCTTGTAAGTGTATGTTGATGAGGAGCCAGCGTGTGCTGGTAAGTGAATGTTGATGAGGAGCCAGCGTGTGCTGGTAAGTGTATGTTGATGAGGAGCTAGCGTGCGCTGGTAAGTGTATGTTGATGAGGAGCCAGCGTGTGCTGGTAAGTGTATGTTGATGAGGAGCCAGCGTGTGCTGGTAAGTGTATGTTGATAAGGAGCCAGCCTGTGCTTGTAAGTGTATCTTGATGAGAAGCCAGCCTGTGCTGGTAAGTGTATGTTGATGAGGAGCCAGCGTGTGCTTGTAAGTGTATGTTGATGAGCAGCCAGCGTGTGCTTGTAAGTGTAGGTTGATGAGGAGCCAGCGTGTGCTGGTGAGTGTATGTTGATGAGAAGCCAGCGAGTGCTGGTAAGTGTATGTGGATGAGGAGCCAGCATGTGCTGGTTTGTGTATGTTGATGAGGAGCCAGCATGTGCTGTTGAGTGTATGTTGATGAGAAGCCAGCGTGTGCTGGTAAGTGTATGTGGATGTGGGGCCAGCGTGTGCTGGTAAGTGTATGTTGATGTGGAGCCAGCGTGTGCTGGGAAGTGTATGTTGATGAGGAGCCAGCGTGTGCTGGTAAGTGTATGTTGATGAGGAGCCAGCGTGTGCTGGTAAGTGTATGTTGATGAGGAGCCAGAGTCTGCTGGTAAATGTATGTTGATGAGAAGCCAGCGTGTGCTGGTGAGTGTATGTTGATGAGGAGCCAGCGTGTGCTGGTAAGTGTGTGTTGATGAGGAGCCAGCGTGTGCTAGTAAGTGTATGTTGATGAGGAGCCAGCGTGTGCTGGTGAGTGTATGTTGATGAGGAGCCAGCGTGTGCTGGTAAGTTTATGTTGATGAGGAGCCAGCGTGTGCTGGAAAGTGTATGTTGATGAGGAGCCAGCGTGTGCTGGTGAGTAAATGTTGATGAGGAGTCAGCGTGTGCTGGTGAGTGTATGTTGATGAGGAGCCAGCGTGTGCTGGTATGTGTATGTTGATGAGGAGCCAGCGTGTGCTGGTAAGTGTATGTTGATGAGGAGCCAGCGTGTGCTTGTAAGAGTATGTTGATGAGAAGCCAGCGTGTGCTGGTAAGTGTATGTTGATGAAGAGCCAGCGTGTGCTGGTAAGTGTATGTTGATGAGGAGCCAGCGTGTGCTGGTATGTGTATGTTGATGAGGAGCCAGCGTGTGCTGGTAAGTGTATGTTGATGAAGAGCCAGCGTGTGCTGTAAGCGTATGTGGATAAGGAGCCAGCGTGTGCTGGTAAGTGTATGTTGATGAGGAGCCAGCTTGTGCTGGTAAGTGTATGTTGATGAGGAGCCAGCGTGTGCTGGTAAGTTTATGTTGATGAGGAGCCAGCCTGTGCTTGTAAGTGTATGTTGATTAGAAGCTAGCCTATGCTGGTAAGTGTATGTTGATGAGGAGCCAGCGTGTGCTGGTGAGTGTATGTTGATGAGGAGCCAGCGTGTGCTGGTAAGTGTATGTTGATGAGGAGCCAGCGTGTGCTGGTAAGTGTATGTTGATAAGGAGACAGCGTGTGCTGGTTGGTGTATGTTGATGAGGAGCCAGCGTGTGCTTGTAATTGTATGTGGATGAGGAGCCAGCGTGTGCTGGTTAGTGTATGTTGATGAGGAGCCAGCGTGTGCTGTTAAGTGTATGTTGATGAGGAGCCAGCGTGTGCTTGTAAGTGTATGTTGATGAGGAGCCAGCGTGCGTTGGTAAGTGTATGTTGATGAGGAGCCAGCGTGTGCTGGTAAGTATTTGTTGAAGATGAGCCAGCGTGTGCTGGTGAGTGTATGTTGATGAGGAGCCAGCGTGTGCTGGTTAGTGTATGTTGATGGGGAGCCAGCGTGTGCTGGTGAGTGTATGTTGATGAGAAGCCAGCGTGTGCTGGTAAGTGTATGTTGATGAGGAGCCAGCGTGTGCTGGTTAGTGTTTTTTGATGAGGAGCAAGCGTGTGCTGGTAAGTGTATGTTGATGAGAAGCCAGCGTGTGCTGGTAAGTGTATGTTGATGAGGAGCCAGCGTGTGCTGGTAAGTGTATGTTGATGATGAGCCAGCGTGTGCTGGTAAGTGTATGTTGATGAGGAGCCAGCGTGTGCTGGTAAGTGTATGTTGATGAGGAGCCAGCGTTTGCTGGTAAGTGTATGTTGATGAGGAGCCAGCGTGCGCTGGTAAGTGTATGTTGATGAGGAGCCAGCGTGTGCTGGTAAGTGTATGTTGATGATGAGCCAGCGTGTGCTGGTAAGTGGATGTTGATGAGGAGCCAGCGTGTGCTTGTGAGTGTATGTTGATCAGGAGCCAGCGTGTGCTGGTAAGTGTATGTTGATGAGGAGCCAGCGTGTGCTGGTAAGTGTATGTTGATGAGGAGCCAGCGTGTGCTGGTAAGTGTATGTTGATGAGGAGCCAGCGTGTGCTGGTAAGTGTATGTTGATGAGGAGCCAGCGTGTGCTGGTAAGTGTATGTTGATGAGGAGCCAGCGTGTGCTGGTAAGTGTATGTTGATGAGGAGCCAGCGTGTGCTGGGAAGTGTATGTTGATGAGGAGCCAGCGTGTGCTGGTGAGTGTATGTTGATGAGAAGCCAGCGTGTGCTGGTAAGTGTGTGTTGAGGAGGAGCCAGCGTGTGCTGGTAAGTGTATGTTGATGAGGAGCCAGCGTGTGCTTGTAAGTGTATGTTGATGAGCAGCCAGCGTGTGCTTGTAAGTGTAGGTTGATGAGGAGCCAGCGTGTGCTGGTAAGTGTATGTTGATGAGGAGCTAGCGTGCGCTGGTAAGTGTATGTTGATGAGGAGCCAGCGTGTGCTGGTAAGTGTATGTTGATGAGGAGCCAGCGTGTGCTGGTAAGTGTATGTTGATAAGGAGCAAGCCTGTGCTTGTAAGTGTATCTTGATGAGAAGTCAGCCTGTGCTGGTAAGTGTATGTTGATGAGGAGCCAGCGTGTGCTTGTAAGTGTATGTTGATGAGCAGCCAGCGTGTGCTTGTAAGTGTAGGTTGATGAGGAGCCAGCGTGTGCTGGTGAGTGTATGTTGATGAGAAGCCAGCGTGTGCTGGTAAGTGTATGTGGATGAGGAGCCAGCATGTGCTGGTTTGTGTATGTTGATGAGGAGCCAGCATGTGCTGTTGAGTGTATGTTGATGAGAAGCCGGCGTGTGCTGGTTAGTGTATGTGGATGTGGGGCCAGCGTGTGCTGGTAAGTGTATGTTGATGTGGAGCCAGCGTGTGCTGGGAAGTGTATGTTGATGAGGAGCCAGCGTGTGCTGGTAAGTGTATGTTGATGAGGAGCCAGCGTGTGCTGGTAAGTGTATGTTGATGAGGAGCCAGAGTCTGCTGGTAAATGTATGTTGATGAGAAGCCAGCGTGTGCTGGTGAGTGTATGTTGATGAGGAGCCAGCGTGTGCTGGTAAGTGTGTGTTGATGAGGAGCCAGCGTGTGCTAGTAAGTGTATGTTGATGAGGAGCCAGCGTGTGCTGGTGAGTGTATGTTGATGAGGAGCCAGCGTGTGCTGGTAAGTTTATGTTGATGAGGAGCCAGCGTGTGCTGGAAAGTGTATGTTGATGAGGAGCCAGCGTGTGCTGGTGAGTAAATGTTGATGAAGAGTCAGCGTGTGCTGGTGAGTGTATGTTGATGAGGAGCCAGCGTGTGCTGGTATGTGTATGTTGATGAGGAGTCAGCGTGTGCTGGTAAGTGTATGTTGATGAGGAGCCAGCGTGTGCTTGTAAGAGTATGTTGATGAGAAGCCAGCGTGTGCTTGTGAGTGTATGTTGATGGAGAGCCAGCGTGTGCTGTAAGCGTATGTGGATAAGGAGCCAGCGTGTGCTGGTAAGTGTATGTTGATGAGGAGCCAGCGTGTGCTGGTAAGTGTATGTTGATGAGGAGCCAGCGTGTGCTGGTAAGTTTATGTCGATGAGGAGCCAGCCTGTGCTTGTAAGTGTATGTTGATTAGAAGCTAGCCTATGCTGGTAAGTGTATGTTGATGAGGAGCCAGCGTGTGCTGGTGAGTGTATGTTGATGAGGAGCCAGCGTGTGCTGGTAAGTGTATGTTGATGAGGAGCCAGCGTGTGCTGGTAAGTGTATGTTGATGAGGAGCTAGAGGGTGCTGGTCAGTGTATGTTGATGAGGATCCAGCGTGTGCTGGTAAGTGTATGTTGATGAGGAGCCAGCGTGTGCTGGTAAGTGTATGTTGATGAGGAACCAGCGTGTGCTGGTAAGTATATGTTGATGAGGAGTCAGCGTGTGCTGGTAAGTGTATGTTGATGAGGAACCAGCGTGTGCTGGTAAGTATATGTTGATGAGGAGTCAGCCTGTGCTGGTAAGTGTATGTTGATGAGGAGCCAGCGTGTGATGGTTAGTGTATGTTGATGAGGAATCAGCGTGTGCTGGTAAGTGTATGTTTATGAGGAGCCAGCGTGTGCTGGTGAGTGTATGTTGATGAAAAGCCAGCGTGTGCTGGTAAGTGTATGTTGATGAGGAGCCAGCGTGTGCTGGTAAGTGTATGTTGATGAGGAGCCAGCGTGTGCTGGTGAGTGTATGTTGATGAGGAACCAGCGTGTGCTGGTGAGTGTATGTTGATGAGGAGCCGGCGTGTGCTGGTAAGTGTATGTTGATGAGAAGCAAGCGTGTGCTGGTAAGTGTATGTTGATGAGGAGCCAGCGTGTGCTGGTATGTGTATGTTGATGAGGAGCCAGCGTATGCTGGTAAGTGTATGTTGATGAGGAGCCAGCGTGTGCTGGTGAGTGTATGTTGATGAGGAGCCAGCGTATGCTGGTAAGTGTATGTTGATGAGGAGCCAGCGTGTGCTGGTAAGTGTATGTTGATGAGGAGCTAGCGTGTGCTGGTAAGTGTATGTGGATGAGGAGCCATCGTGTGCTGGTAAGTGTATTTTGATGAGGAGCCAGCGTGTGCTGGTGAGTGTGTGTTGATGAGGAGCCAGCGTGTGCTGGTAAGTGTATGTTAAAAGAGGAGAGCGTGTGCTGGTAAGTCTATGTTGATGAGGAGCCAGCTAGTGCTGGTAAGTGTATGTTGATGAGGAGCCAGCGTGTGCTGGTAAGTGTATTTTAAAAGGAGAGAGCGTGTGCTGGTAAGTGTATGTTGATGAGGAGCCAGCGTGTGCTGGTGAGTGTATGTTGATGAGGAGCCAGCGTGTGCTGGTATGTGTATGTCGATGAGAAGCCAGCGTGTGCTGGTAAGTGTATATTGATGAGGAGCCAGCGTGTGCTGATAAGTGTATGTTTATGAGGAGCCAGCGTGTGCTGGTAAGTGTATGTTGATGAGAAGCCAGCGTTTGCTGGTAAGTGTATGTTGATGAGGAGCTAGCGTGTGCTGGTGAGTGTATGTTGATGAGCAGCCAGCGTGTGCTTGTAAATGTATGTTGATGAGGAGACAGCGTCTGCTGGTAAGAGTATGTTGATGAGAAGCCAGCGTGTGCCAGTAAGTGTATGTTGATGAGGAGCCAGCGTGTGCTGGTAAGTGTATGTTGATGAGGAGCCAGCGTGTGCTGGTAAGTGTATGTTGATGAGGAGCCAGCGTGTGCTGGTAAGTGTATGTTGATGAGGAGCCAGCGTGTGCTGGTAAGTGTATGTTGATGAGGAGCCAGCGTGTGCTGGTAAGTGTATGTTGATGAGGAGCCAGCGTGTGCTGGTAAGTGTATGTTGATGAGGAGTCAGCGTGTGCTGGTATGTGTATGTCGATGAGAAGCCAGCGTGTGCTGGTAAGTGTATGTTGATGAGGAGCCAGCGTGTGCTGATAAGTGTATGTTTATGAGGAGCCAGCGTGTGCTGGTAAGTGTATGTTGATAAGGTGCCAGCGTGTGCTGGTAAGTGTATGTTGATGAGGAGCCAGCCTGTGCTTGTAACTGTATCTTGATGAGATGCCAGCTTGTGCTGGTAAGTGTATGTTGATGAGAAACCAGCGTGTGCCAGTAAGTGTATGTTGATGAGGAGCCAGCGTGTGCTGGTAAGTGTATGTTGATGAGGAGCCGGCGTGTGCTCGATAAGTGTATGTTGATGAGGAGCCAGCGTGTGCTGGTGAGTGTATGTTGATGAGGAGCCAGCGTGTGCTTGTAAGTGTATGTTGATGAGGAGCCAGCGTGTGCTGGTAAGTTTATGTTGATAAGGTGCCAGCGTGTGCTGGTAAGTGTATGTTGATGAGAAGCCAGCGTTTGCTGGTAAGTGTATGTTGATGAGGAGCTAGCGTGTGCTGGTAAGTGTATGTTGATGAGGAGCCAGCGTGTGCTGGTAAGTGTATGTTGATGAGGAGCCAGCGTGTGCTTGTAAGTGTATGTTGATGAGGAGCTAGCGTGTGCTGGTGAGTGTATGTTGATGAGGAGCCAGCGTGTGCTGGTGAGTGTATGTTGATGAGGCGCCAGCGTGTGCTGGTGAGTGTATGTTGATGAGGTGCCAGCATGTGCTGGTAAGTGTATGTTGATGAGGAGCCAGCGTGTGCTGGTAATTGTATGTTGATGAGGAGTCAGCGTGTGCTGGTATGTGTATGTCGATGAGAAGCCAGCGTGTGCTGGTAAGTGTATGTTGATGAGGAGCCAGCGTGTGCTGGTAAGTGTATGTTGATGAGGAGCCAGCGTGTGCTGGTAAGTGTATGTTGATGAGAAGCCAGCGTATGCTGGTATGTGTATGTTGATGAGGAGCCAGCGTGTGCTGGTAAGTTTATGTTGATGAGGAGCCAGCGTGTGCTGGTGAGTGTATGTTGATGAGGAGCCAGCGTGTGCTGGTAAGTTTATGTTGAAAGAAGAGAGCGTGTGCTGGTAAGTGTATGTTGATGAGGAGCCAGCGTGTGCTGGTGGGTGTATGTTGATGAGGAGCCAGCGTGTGCTTGTAAGTGTATGTTAAAAGAAGAGAGCGTGTGCTCGTGAGTGTATGTTGATGAGGAGCCAGCGTGTGCTGGTAAGTGTATGTTGATGAGGAGCCAGCGTGTGCTGGTAAGTGTATGTTGATGAGGAGCAAGCGTGTGCTTGTAAGTGTATGTTGATGAGGAGCCAGCGTGTGCTGGTAAGTGTATGTTAAAAAGCGAGAGCGTGTGCTGGTAAGTGTATGTTGATGAGGAGCCAGCGTGTGCTGGTAAGTGTATGTTGATGAGGAGCCAGCGTGTGCTGGTTAGTGTATGTTGATGAGGAGCCAACGTGTGCTTGTAAGTGTATGTTTATGAAGAGCCAGCGTGTGCTGCGGAGTGTATGTTGATGAGGAGCCAGCGTGTGCTGGTGAGTGTATGTTGATGAGAAGCCACCGTGTGCTGGAAAGTGTATGTTGATGAGGAGCCAGCGTGTGCTGGTAAGTGTATGTTGATGAGGAGCCAGCGTGTGCTTGTAAGTGTATGTTGATGAGGAGCCAGCGTGTGCTTTGAGTGTTTGTTAAAAGGAGAGAGCGTGTGCTGGTGAGTGTATGTTGATGAGGAGCTAGCGTGTGCTGGTAAGTGTATGTTGATGAGGAGCCAGCGTGTGCTGGTGAGTGTACGTTAAAAAAAGAGAGCGTGTGCTGGCAAGTGTATGTTGATGAGGAGCCAGCGTGTGCTGGTAAGTGTATGTTGATGAGGAGCCAGCGTGTGATGGTTAGTGTATGTTGATGAGGAGACAGCGTGTGCTTGTAAGTGTATGTTGATGAGAAGCCAGCGTGTCCTGGTGAGTGTATGTTGATGAGGAGCCAGCGTGTGCTGGTAAGTGTATGTTTATGAGGAGCCAGCGTGTGCTGGTAAGTGTATGTTAAAAAAAGAGAGCGTGTGCTGTTTAGTGTATGTTGATGAGGAGCCAGCAGGTGCTGGTAAGTGTATGTTGATGAGGAGCCAGCGTGTGCTGGAAAGTGTATGTTCAAAAAAGAGAGCGTGTGTTGGTGAGTGTATGTTGATGAGGAGCCAGCGTGTGCTGGTAAGTGTATCTTGATGAGGAGACAGCGTGTGCTGGTTAGTGTATGTTGATGAGGAGCCAGCGTGTGCTTGTAAGTGTATGTGGATGAGGAGCCAGCGTGTGCTGGTAAGTGTATGTTGATGAGGAGCCAGCGTGTGCTGGTAAGTGTATGTTGATGAGGAGCCAGCGTGTGCTGGTAAGTGTATGTTGATGAGGAGCCAGCGTGCGCTGGTAATTTTATGTTGATGAGGAGCCAGCGTGTGCTGGTAAGTGTATGTTGAAGATGAGCCAGCGTGTGCTGGTGAGTGTATGTTGATGAGGAGCCAGCGTGTGCTGGTTAGTGTATGTTGATGAGGAGCCAGCGTTTGCTGGTGAGTGTATGTTGATGAGAAGCCAGCGTGTGCTGGTATTTGTATGTTGATGAGGAGCCAGCGTGTGCTGGTTAGTGTTTGTTGATGAGGAGACAGCGTGTGCTGGTAAGTGTATGTTGATGAGAAGCCTGCGTAAGCTGGTAAGTGTATGTTGTTGAGGAGCCAGCATGTGCTGGTAAGTGTATGTTGATGATGATCCAGCTTGTGCTAGTAAGTGTATGTTGATGAGGAGCCAGCGTGTGCTGGTAAGTGTATGTTGATGAGGAGCCAGCGTGTGCTGGTAAGTGTATGTCGATGAGGAGCCAGCGTGCGCTGGTGAGTGTATGTTGATGAGGAGCCAGCGTGTGCTGGTAAGTGTCAGTTGATGATGAGCCAGCGTGTGCTGGTAAGTGTATGTTGATGAGGAGCCAGCGTGTGCTGGTAAGTGTATGTTGATGAGGAGCCAGCGTGTGCTGGTAAGTGTATGTTGATGAGGAGCTAGCGTGCGCTGGTAAGTGTATGTTGATGAGGAGCCAGCGTGTGCTGGTAAGTGTATGTTGATGAGGAGCCAGCGTGTGCTGGTAAGTGTATGTTGATAAGAGGCAAGCCTGTGCTCGTAAGTGTATCTTGATGAGAAGCCAGCCTGTGCTGGTAAGTGTATGTTGATGAGGAGCCAGCGTGTGCTTGTAAGTGTATGTTGATGAGCAGCCAGCGTGTGCTGTTGAGTGTATGTTGATGAGAAGCCAGCGTGTGCTGGTAAGTGTATGTTGATGTGGAGCCAGCGTGTGCTGGTAAGTGTATGTTGATGAGGAGCCAGCGTGTGCTGTTGAGTCTATGTTGATGAGAAGCCAGCGTGTGCTAGTAAGTGTATGTTGATGAGAAGCCAGCGTGTGCTGGTAAGTGTATGTTGATGAGGAGCCAGCGTGTGCTGGTATGTGTATGTTGATGAGGCGATGTTGATGGTCTGGAGGGTGATGATATGCTCTGCGCACAATATCGTGGATCAGGTGGTTGAGTACAGGGCACCACAAGGGTGATGTTGATGGTCTGGAGGGTGATAATATGCTCTCCGCACAATGCCGTGGATCAGGTGGTTGAATAAAGGACACCACGAGGGCGATGTTTTTGGTCTGGAGGGTGATGATATGCTCTCCGCATAATGTCGTGGATCATGTGGTTGAGTACAGGGCACCACGAGGGCGATGTTAATGGTCTGGAGGGTGATGATATGCTCTCCGCATAATGTCGTGGATCAGGTGGTTGAGTACAGAGCACCACGAGGGTGATGTTAATGGTCTGGAGGGTAATAATATGCTCTCTGCACAATGCCGTGGATCAGGTGGTTGAGTACAAGGCACCACGAGGGCGATGTAGATGGTCTGAAGGGTGATAATATGCTCTCTGCACAATGTCGTGGATCAGGTGGTTGAGTACACGGCACCACGAGGGCGATGTATATGGTCTGGAGGGTGATAATATGCTCTCCGCACAATGTCGTGGATCAGGTGGTTGAGTACAGGGCACCACGAGGGTGATGTAAATGGTCTGGAGTGTGACAATATGCTCTCTGCGCAATGTCGTGGATCAGGTGGTTGAATACGGGGCACCACGAGGGTGATGTTGATGGTCTGGAGGGTGATAATATGCTCTCCGCACAATGCCGTGGATCAGGTGGTTGAATACGGGGCACCACGAGGGTGATGTTGATGGTCTGGAGGGTGATAATATGCTCTCCGCACAATGCCGTGGATCAGGTGGTTGAATACGGGGCACCACGAGGGTGATGTTGATGGTCTGGAGGTTGATAATATGCTCTCCGCACAATGTCGTGGATCAGTTGATTGAGTAAAGGGCACCACGAGGGCGATGTTGATGGTCTGGAGGGTGATAATATGCTCTCTGCACAATGTCGTGGATCAGGTGGTTGAGTACAGGGCACCACGAGGGCGATGTTGATGGTCTGGAGGTTGATAATATGCTCTCCGCACAATGTCGTGGATCAGGTGGTTGAGTAAAGTGCACCACGGGGGCGATGTCAATGGTCTGGAGGGTGATAATATGCTCTCCGCACAATTCCGTGGATCGGGTGGTTGAGTACAGGGCACCACGAGGGCGATGTTGATGGTCTGGAGGGTGATGATATGCTCTGCGCACAATATCGTGATCAGGTGGTTGAATAAAGGACACCACGAGGGCGATGTTGATGGTCTGGAGGGTGATAATATGCTCTCCGCACAATGTCGTGGATCAGGTGGATGAGTACAGAGCACCACGAGGGCGATTTTGATGGTCTGGAGGGTGATGATATGCTCTCTGCACAATGTCGTGGATCAGGTGGTTGAGTACAGAGCACCACGAGGGCGATGGTAATGGTCTCGAGGGTGATGATATGCTCTCCGCACAATGTCGTGGATCAGGTGGTTGAGTGCACGGCACCACGAGGGCGATGTTGATGGTCTGGAGGATGATGATATGCTCTGCGCACAATATCGTGGATCAGGTGGTTGGATAAAGGACACCACGAGGGCGATGTTGATGGTCTGAAGGATGATGATATGCTCTGCGCACAATGCCGTGGATCAGGTGGTTGGGTACAGGGCACCACGAGGGCGATGTTGATGGTCTGGAGGGTGATGATATGCTCTGCGCACAATATCGTGGATCAGGTGGCTGGATAAAGGACACCACGAGGGCGATGTTGATGGTCTGGAGGGTGATGATATGCTCTCTGCACAATGTCGTGGATCAGGTGGTTGAGTACAGGGTACCACGAGGGTGATGGCGATGGTCTGGAGGGTGATTATATGCTCTCCGCACAATGCCGTGAATCAGGTGGTTGAGTACAGGGCAATACGAGGGAAATGGTAATGGTCTGGAGGGTGATAATATGCTCTCTGCACAATGTAGTAGATCAGGTGATTGAGTACAGGGCACCACGAGGGCGATGTTGATGGTCCGGAGGGTGATGATATGCACTCCGCACAATGTCGTGGATCAGGTGGTTGAGTACAGGGCACCACAAGGGCGATGTTGATGGTCTGGAGGGTGATGATATGCTCTCCGCACAATGTCGTGGATCAGGTGGTTGAGTACAGGGCACTACGAGGGCGATGTTGATGGTCTGGAGGGTGATGATATGCTCTAAGCACAATGTCGAGGATCAGGTGGTTGAGTACAGGGCACCACGAGGGCGATGTTGATGGTCCGGAGGGTGATAATATGCTCTCCGCACAATGTCGTGGATCAGGTGGTTGAGTACAGGGCACTACGAGGGCGATGTTGATGGTCTGGAGGGTGATGATATGCTCTTCGCACAATGTCGTGGATCAGGTGGTTGAGTACAGGGCACTACGAGGGCGATGTAAATGGTCTGGAGGTTGATGATAAGCTCTCCGCACAATGTCGTGGATCAGGTGGGTGAGTACAGGGCACTACGAGGGCGATGTTAATGGTCTGGAGGGTGATAACATGCTCTCTGCACGATGTCGTGGATCGGGTGGTTGAGTACAGGGCACCACGAGTGTGTTGTTGATGGTCTGGAGGGTGATGATATGCTCTCCGCACAATGTCGTGGATCAGGTGGTTGAGTACAGGGCACCACGAGGGCGATGTCAATGGTCTGGAGGGTGATGATTTGCTCTCCGCACAATGTCGTGGATCAGGTGATTGAGTACGGAGCACCACAAGGGCGATGTTATGGTCTGGAGGGTGTTGATATGCTCTTTGCATAATGTCGTGGATCAGGTGGTTGAGTACAGGGCACCACGAGGGCGATGTTGATGGTCTGGAGGGTGATGATATGCTCTCTGCACAATGTAGTGGATCGGGTGGTTGAGTACAGGGCACCACGAGGGCGATGTTAATGGTCTGAAGGTTGATGATATGCTCTCCGCACAATGTCGTGGATCTGGTGGTTGAGTACAGGGCACCACGAGGGCGATGTAATGGTCAAGAGGGTGATAATATGCTCTCTGTACAATGTCGTGGATCAGGTGGTCGAGTACAGGGCACCACGAGGCTGATGTTGATGGTCTGGAGGGTGATAATATGCTCTCCGCACAATGCCGTGGATCATGTATTTGAGTACAGGGTACCACGAAGGTGATGTTGATGGTCTGAAGGGTGATAATATGCTCTCTTCGCAATGTCGTGGATCAGGTGGTTGAAAACAGGGCACCACGAGGGCGATGTTGATGGTCTGGAGGGTGATAATATGCTCTCCGCACAATGTCGTGGATCAGGTGGGTGAGTACAGGGCACTACGAGGGCGATGTTGATGGTCTGGAGGGTGATGATATGCTCTCTGCGCAATGTCGTGGATCAGGTGGTTGAGTACAGGGCACCACGAGGGCGATGTTGATGATCTTGAGGGTGATGATATGCTCTCTGCACAATGCCGTGGATCAGGTGGTTGAGTACAGGGCACTACGAGGGCGATGTTGATGGTCTGGAGTGTAATAATATGCTCTCCGCACAATGTCGTGGATCAGGTGGTTGCGTACAGGGCACTACGAGGGCGATGTTGATGGTCTGGAGTGTGATAATATGCTCTCCGCACAATGTCGTGGATCAGGTGGTTGCGTACAGGGCACTACGAGGGCGATGTTGATGGTCTGGAGCGTGATAATATGCTCTCCGCAAAATGCCGTGGATCAGGTGGTTGAGTACAGGGCACCACGAGGGCGATATTGATGGTCTGGAGGGTGATAATATGCTCTCCGCACAATGTCGTGGATCAGGTGGTTGCGTACAGGGCACTACGAGGGCGATGTTGATGGTCTGGAGTGTGATAATATGCTCTCCGCACAATGTCGTGGATCAGGTGGTTGCGTACAGGGCACTACAAGGGCGATGTTGATGGTCTGGAGCGTGATAATATGCTCTCCGCACAATGCCGTGGATCAGGTGGTTGAGTACAGGGCACCACGAGGGCGATATTGATGGTCTGGAGGGTGATAATATGCTCTCCGCACAATGTCGTGGATCAGGTGGTTGAGTGCGGGGCACAACGAGGGCGATGTTGATGATCTGGAGGGTGATGATATGCTCTCCGCACAATGTCGTGGATCAGGTGGTTGAGTGCAGTGCACAACGAGGGCGATGTTGATGATCTTGAGGGTGATGATATGCTCGCTGCACAATGTCGTGGATCAGGTGATTGAGTACAGGGCACTACGAGGGCGATGTTGATGGTCTGGAGTGTGATAATATGCTCTCCGCACAATGTCGTGGATCAGGTGGTTGCGTACAGGGCACTACGAGGGCGATGTTGATGGTCTGGAGCGTGATAATATGCTCTCCGCACAATGCCGTGGATCAGGTGGTTGAGTACAGGCACCACGAGGGCGATGTTGATGGTCTGGAGGGTGATGATATGCTCTGCGCACAATATCGTGGATCAGGTGGTTGAGTACAGGGCACCACAAGGGTGATGTTGATGGTCTGGAGGGTGATAATATGCTCTCCGCACAATGCCGTGGATCAGGTGGTTGAATAAAGGACACCACGAGGGCGATGTTTTTGGTCTGGAGGGTGATGATATGCTCTCCGCATAATGTCGTGGATCATGTGGTTGAGTACAGGGCACCACGAGGGCGATGTTAATGGTCTGGAGGGTGATGATATGCTCTCCGCATAATGTCGTGGATCAGGTGGTTGAGTACAGAGCACCACGAGGGTGATGTTAATGGTCTGGAGGGTAATAATATGCTCTCTGCACAATGCCGTGGATCAGGTGGTTGAGTACAAGGCACCACGAGGGCGATGTAGATGGTCTGAAGGGTGATAATATGCTCTCTGCACAATGTCGTGGATCAGGTGGTTGAGTACACGGCACCACGAGGGCGATGTATATGGTCTGGAGGGTGATAATATGCTCTCCGCACAATGTCGTGGATCAGGTGGTTGAGTACAGGGCACCACGAGGGTGATGTAAATGGTCTGGAGTGTGACAATATGCTCTCTGCGCAATGTCGTGGATCAGGTGGTTGAATACGGGGCACCACGAGGGTGATGTTGATGGTCTGGAGGGTGATAATATGCTCTCCGCACAATGCCGTGGATCAGGTGGTTGAATACGGGGCACCACGAGGGTGATGTTGATGGTCTGGAGGGTGATAATATGCTCTCCGCACAATGCCGTGGATCAGGTGGTTGAATACGGGGCACCACGAGGGTGATGTTGATGGTCTGGAGGTTGATAATATGCTCTCCGCACAATGTCGTGGATCAGTTGATTGAGTAAAGGGCACCACGAGGGCGATGTTGATGGTCTGGAGGGTGATAATATGCTCTCTGCACAATGTCGTGGATCAGGTGGTTGAGTACAGGGCACCACGAGGGCGATGTTGATGGTCTGGAGGTTGATAATATGCTCTCCGCACAATGTCGTGGATCAGGTGGTTGAGTAAAGTGCACCACGGGGGCGATGTCAATGGTCTGGAGGGTGATAATATGCTCTCCGCACAATTCCGTGGATCGGGTGGTTGAGTACAGGGCACCACGAGGGCGATGTTGATGGTCTGGAGGGTGATGATATGCTCTGCGCACAATATCGTGATCAGGTGGTTGAATAAAGGACACCACGAGGGCGATGTTGATGGTCTGGAGGGTGATAATATGCTCTCCGCACAATGTCGTGGATCAGGTGGATGAGTACAGAGCACCACGAGGGCGATTTTGATGGTCTGGAGGGTGATGATATGCTCTCTGCACAATGTCGTGGATCAGGTGGTTGAGTACAGAGCACCACGAGGGCGATGGTAATGGTCTCGAGGGTGATGATATGCTCTCCGCACAATGTCGTGGATCAGGTGGTTGAGTGCACGGCACCACGAGGGCGATGTTGATGGTCTGGAGGATGATGATATGCTCTGCGCACAATATCGTGGATCAGGTGGTTGGATAAAGGACACCACGAGGGCGATGTTGATGGTCTGGAGGATGATGATATGCTCTGCGCACAATGCCGTGGATCAGGTGGTTGGGTACAGGGCACCACGAGGGCGATGTTGATGGTCTGGAGGGTGATGATATGCTCTGCGCACAATATCGTGGATCAGGTGGCTGGATAAAGGACACCACGAGGGCGATGTTGATGGTCTGGAGGGTGATGATATGCTCTCTGCACAATGTCGTGGATCAGGTGGTTGAGTACAGGGTACCACGAGGGTGATGGCGATGGTCTGGAGGGTGATTATATGCTCTCCGCACAATGCCGTGAATCAGGTGGTTGAGTACAGGGCAATACGAGGGAAATGGTAATGGTCTGGAGGGTGATAATATGCTCTCTGCACAATGTAGTAGATCAGGTGATTGAGTACAGGGCACCACGAGGGCGATGTTGATGGTCCGGAGGGTGATGATATGCACTCCGCACAATGTCGTGGATCAGGTGGTTGAGTACAGGGCACCACAAGGGCGATGTTGATGGTCTGGAGGGTGATGATATGCTCTCCGCACAATGTCGTGGATCAGGTGGTTGAGTACAGGGCACTACGAGGGCGATGTTGATGGTCTGGAGGGTGATGATATGCTCTAAGCACAATGTCGAGGATCAGGTGGTTGAGTACAGGGCACCACGAGGGCGATGTTGATGGTCCGGAGGGTGATAATATGCTCTCCGCACAATGTCGTGGATCAGGTGGTTGAGTACAGGGCACTACGAGGGCGATGTTGATGGTCTGGAGGGTGATGATATGCTCTTCGCACAATGTCGTGGATCAGGTGGTTGAGTACAGGGCACTACGAGGGCGATGTAAATGGTCTGGAGGTTGATGATAAGCTCTCCGCACAATGTCGTGGATCAGGTGGGTGAGTACAGGGCACTACGAGGGCGATGTTAATGGTCTGGAGGGTGATAACATGCTCTCTGCACGATGTCGTGGATCGGGTGGTTGAGTACAGGGCACCACGAGTGTGTTGTTGATGGTCTGGAGGGTGATGATATGCTCTCCGCACAATGTCGTGGATCAGGTGGTTGAGTACAGGGCACCACGAGGGCGATGTCAATGGTCTGGAGGGTGATGATTTGCTCTCCGCACAATGTCGTGGATCAGGTGATTGAGTACGGAGCACCACAAGGGCGATGTTATGGTCTGGAGGGTGTTGATATGCTCTTTGCATAATGTCGTGGATCAGGTGGTTGAGTACAGGGCACCACGAGGGCGATGTTGATGGTCTGGAGGGTGATGATATGCTCTCTGCACAATGTAGTGGATCGGGTGGTTGAGTACAGGGCACCACGAGGGCGATGTTAATGGTCTGAAGGTTGATGATATGCTCTCCGCACAATGTCGTGGATCTGGTGGTTGAGTACAGGGCACCACGAGGGCGATGTAATGGTCAAGAGGGTGATAATATGCTCTCTGTACAATGTCGTGGATCAGGTGGTCGAGTACAGGGCACCACGAGGCTGATGTTGATGGTCTGGAGGGTGATAATATGCTCTCCGCACAATGCCGTGGATCATGTATTTGAGTACAGGGTACCACGAAGGTGATGTTGATGGTCTGAAGGGTGATAATATGCTCTCTTCGCAATGTCGTGGATCAGGTGGTTGAAAACAGGGCACCACGAGGGCGATGTTGATGGTCTGGAGGGTGATAATATGCTCTCCGCACAATGTCGTGGATCAGGTGGGTGAGTACAGGGCACTACGAGGGCGATGTTGATGGTCTGGAGGGTGATGATATGCTCTCTGCGCAATGTCGTGGATCAGGTGGTTGAGTACAGGGCACCACGAGGGCGATGTTGATGATCTTGAGGGTGATGATATGCTCTCTGCACAATGCCGTGGATCAGGTGGTTGAGTACAGGGCACTACGAGGGCGATGTTGATGGTCTGGAGTGTAATAATATGCTCTCCGCACAATGTCGTGGATCAGGTGGTTGCGTACAGGGCACTACGAGGGCGATGTTGATGGTCTGGAGTGTGATAATATGCTCTCCGCACAATGTCGTGGATCAGGTGGTTGCGTACAGGGCACTACGAGGGCGATGTTGATGGTCTGGAGCGTGATAATATGCTCTCCGCAAAATGCCGTGGATCAGGTGGTTGAGTACAGGGCACCACGAGGGCGATATTGATGGTCTGGAGGGTGATAATATGCTCTCCGCACAATGTCGTGGATCAGGTGGTTGCGTACAGGGCACTACGAGGGCGATGTTGATGGTCTGGAGTGTGATAATATGCTCTCCGCACAATGTCGTGGATCAGGTGGTTGCGTACAGGGCACTACAAGGGCGATGTTGATGGTCTGGAGCGTGATAATATGCTCTCCGCACAATGCCGTGGATCAGGTGGTTGAGTACAGGGCACCACGAGGGCGATATTGATGGTCTGGAGGGTGATAATATGCTCTCCGCACAATGTCGTGGATCAGGTGGTTGAGTGCAGGGCACAACGAGGGCGATGTTGATGATCTGGAGGGTGATGATATGCTCTCCGCACAATGTCGTGGATCAGGTGGTTGAGTGCAGTGCACAACGAGGGCGATGTTGATGATCTTGAGGGTGATGATATGCTCGCTGCACAATGTCGTGGATCAGGTGATTGAGTACAGGGCACTACGAGGGCGATGTTGATGGTCTGGAGTGTGATAATATGCTCTCCGCACAATGTCGTGGATCAGGTGGTTGCGTACAGGGCACTACGAGGGCGATGTTGATGGTCTGGAGCGTGATAATATGCTCTCCGCACAATGCCGTGGATCAGGTGGTTGAGTACAGGCACCACGAGGGCGATATTGATGGTCTGGAGGGTGATAATATGCTCTCCGCACAATGTCGTAAATCAGGTGGATGAGTACAGGGCACTACGAGGGCGATGTTGATGGTCTGGAGGGTGATAATATGCTCTCCGCACAATGCCGTGGATCAGGTGGTTGAGTACAGGGCACCACGAGGGCGATGTTGATGGTCTGGAGGGTGATAATATGCTCTCCGCACAATGTCGTGGATCAGGTGGTTGAGTACAGGGCACTACGAGGGCGATGTTGATGGTCTGGAGGGTGATAATATGCTCTCCGCACAATGCCGTGGATCAGGTGGTTGAGTACAGGGCACCACGAGGGCGATGTTGATGGTCTGTAGGGTGATAATATGCTCTCCGCACAATGTCGTGGATCAGGTGGTTGAGTACAGGGCACTACGAGGGCGATGTTGATGGACTGGAGGGTGATAATATGCTCTCCGCACAATGCCGAGGATCACGTGGTTGAGTACAGGGCACCACGAGGGTGATGTTGATGGTCGGAAGGGTGATAATATGCTCTCTGCATAATGTCGTGGATCAGGTGGTAGAGTACAGGGCACCACGAGTTTGATGTTGATGGTCTGGAGGGTGATAATATGCTCTCCGCACAATGTCGTGGATCAGGTGGTTGAGTACAGGGCACCACGAGGGCGATGTTGATGGTTCGGAGGGTGATAATATGCTCTCTGCATAATTTCGTGGATCATGTGGTTGAGTACAGAGCACCACGAGGGCGATGTTGATGGTCTGGAGGGTGATGATATGCTCTCCGCACAATGTCGTGGATCAGGTGGTTGAGTGCAGGGTACAACGAGGGCGATGTTGATGGTCTGGAGGGTAATAATATGCTCTCCGAACAATGTCGTGGATCAGGTTGTGGAGTACAGGGCACCCCGAGGATGATGTTGATGGTCTGGAGGGTAATAATATGCTCTCCGCACAATGTCGTGGATCGGATGGATGAGTACAGAGCACCACGAGGGCGATGTTGATGGTCTGGAGGGTGATGATATGCTCTCCGCACATTGTCGTGGATCAGGTGGTTGAATACAGGGCACCACGAGGGTGATGGTAATTGTCTGGAGGGTGATAATATGCTCTCCGCACAATGCCCTGGATCAGTTGGTTGAGTACAGGGCACCACGAGGGCGATGTTAATGGTCTGGAGGGTGTTGATATGCTCTCTGCATAATGTCGTGGATCAGGTGGTTGAGTACAGGGCACTACGAGGGCGATGTTGATGGTCTGGAGGGTGATGATAAGCTCTCCGCACAATGCCGTGGATCAGGTGGTTGAGTACAGGGCACCACGAGGGCGATGTTAATGGTCTGGAGGGTGTTGATATGCTCTCTGCATAATGTCGTGGATCAGGTGGTTGAGTACAGGGAACTACGAGGGCGATGTTGATGGTCTGGAGGGTGATAATATGCTCTCCGCACAATGCCGTGGATCAGGTGGTCGAGTACAGAGCACCACGAGGGTGATGTTGATGGCCTGGAGGGTGATAATATGCTCTCCGCACAATGCCGTCGATCAGGTGGTTGAGTACAGGGCACCACGGGGGCGATGGTGATGGTCCGGAGGGTGATGATATGCTCTCCGCATGATGTCGTGGATCAGGTGGTTGAGTACAGGGCACCACAAGGGCGATGTTGATGGTCTGGGGGGTGATGATATGCTCTCCACACAATGTCGTGGATCAGGTGGTTGAGTACAGGGCACCACGAGGGCGATGTTGATGGTCTGGAGGGTGACAATATGCTCTCCGCACAATGTCGTGGATCAGGTGGTTGAGTACAGGGCACCGCGAGGGCGATGTTGATGGTCTGAAGAGTGATGAAATGCTCTCTGCGCATTGTCGTTGATCACGTGGTTGAGTACAGGGCACCACGAGGGTGATGTTGATGGTCTGGGGGGTGATGATATGCTCTCCGCACAATGTCGTGGATCAGGTGGTTGAGTACAGGGCACCACGAGGGCGATGTTGATGGTCTGGAGGGTGACAATATGCTCTCCGCACAATGTCGTGGATCAGGTGGTTGAGTACAGGGCACCGCGAGGGCGATGTTGATGGTCTGAAGGGTGATGAAATGCTCTCTGCGCATTGTCGTTGATCACGTGGTTGAGTACAGGGCACCACGAGGGCGATGTTGATGGTCTGGAGGGTAATAATATGCTCTCCGCACAATGTCGTTGATCACGTGGTTGAGTACAGGGCACCACGAGGGCGATGTTGATGGTCTGGAGGGTAATAATATGCTCTCCGCACAATGTCGTGGATCAGGTGGTTGAGTACAGGGCACCACGAGGGAGATGTTGATGGTCTGGAGGGTGATGAAATGCTCTCTGCACAATGCCGTTGATCAGGTGGTTGAGTACAGGGCACCGCGAGGGTGATGTTGATGGTCTGGAGTGTAATAATATGCTCTCCGCACAATGTCGTGGATCAGGTTATAGGGTACAGGGCACCACGAGGGCGATGTTGATGGTCTGAAGGGTGATGAAATGCTCTCCGCGCGATGTCGTTGATCACGTGGTTGAGTACAGGGCACCACGAGGGAGATGTTGATGGCCTGGAGGGTGATGAAATGCTCTCTGCACAATGCCGTTGATCAGGTGGTTGAGTACAGGGCACCACGAGGGAGATGTTGATGGTCTGGAGGGTGATGAAATGCTCTCTGCACAATGCCGTTGATCAGGTGGTTGAGTACAGGGCACCGCGAGGGTGATGTTGATGGTCTGGAGTGTAATAATATGCTCTCTGCACAATGTCGTGGATCAGGTTATAGGGTACAGGGCACCACGAGGGCGATGTTGATGGTCTGAAGGGTGATGAAATGCTCTCCGCGCGATGTCGTTGATCACGTGGTTGAGTACAGGGCACCACGAGGGAGATGTTGATGGCCTGGAGGGTGATGAAATGCTCTCTGCACAATGCCGTTGATCAGGTGGTTGAGAACAGGGCACCGCGAGGGCGATGTTGATGGTCTGAAGGGTGATGAAATGCTCTCTGCGCATTGTCGTTGATCACGTGGTTGAGTACAGGGCACCACGAGGGTGATGTGAATGGTCTGGAGGGTGACAATATGCTCTCTGCACAAAGTCGTGGATCAGGTGGTTGAGTACAGGGCACCACAAGGGCGATGTTGATGGTCTGGAGGGTGATGATATGCTCTCCGCACAATGTCGTGGATCAGGTGGTTGAGTGCAGGGTACAACGAGTGCGATGTTGATGGTCTGGAGGGTAATAATATGCTCTCCGCACAATGTCGTGGATCAGGTTATAGGGTACAGGGCACCACGAGGGCGATGTTGATGGTCTGAAGGGTGATGAAATGCTCTCTGCGCGATGTCGTTGATCACGTGGTTGAGTAAAGGGCACCACGAGGGTGATGTGAATGGTCTGGAGGGTGACAATATGCTCTCTGCACAAAGTCGTGGATCAGGTGGTTGAGTAAAGGGCACCACGAGTGTGATGTTGATGGTCTGGAGGGTGACAATATGCTCTCTGCTCAATGTCGTGGATCAGGTGGTTGAGTACAGGGCACTACGAGGGCGATGTTGATGGTCTGAAGGGTGATGATATGCTCTCTGCGCATTGTCGTTGATCACGTGGTTGAGTAAAGGGCACCACGAGGGTGATGTAAATGGTCTGGAGGGTGACAATATGCTCTCTGCACAATGTCGTGGATCACGTGGTTGAATACAGGGCACCACAAGGGCGATGTATATAGTCTGGAGGGTGATAATATGCTCTCCGTACAATGTCGTGGATTAGGTGGTTGAATACAGGGCACCACAAGGGCGATGTATATGGTCTGGAGGGTGATAATATGCTCTCTGCACAATGCCGTGGATCGGGTGGTTGAGTACAGGGCACCACGAGGGCGATGTTGATGGTCCGGAGGGTGATGATATGCTCTCCGTACAATGTCGTGGATCAGGAGGTTTAGTAAAGGGCACCACAAGAGCGATGTATATGGTCTGAGGGGGGTGATAATATGCTCTCTGCACAATGCCGTGGATCAGGTGGTTGAGTACAGTGCACCACGAGGGCGATGTTGATGGTCCGGAGGGTGATGATATGCTCTCCGTACAATGTCGTGGATCACGTGGTTAAATACAGGGCACCACAAGGGCGATGTATATGGTCTGGAGGGTGATAATATGCTCTCCGTACAATGTCGTGGATCAGGTGGTTGAGTAAAGGGCACCACGAGGGTGATGTAAATGGTCAGTAGGGTGATAATATGCTCTCTGCACAATGCCGTGGATCAGGTGATCGAGTACAGGGCACCACGAGGGCGATGTAAATTGTCTGGAGGGTGATAATATGCTCTCCGCACAATGTCGTGGATCAGGTGGTTGGATACAGGGCACCACGAGGGCGATGTATATGGTCTGGAGGGTGATAATATGCTCTCCGTACAATGTCGTGGATCAGGTGGTTGAGTAAAGGGCACCACGAGGGCGATGTTGATGGTCCGGAGGGTGATGATATGCACTCCGCACAATGTCGTGGATCAGGTGGTTGAGTACAGGGCACCACAAGGGCGATGTTGATGGTCTGGAGGGTGATGATATGCTCTCCGCACAATGTCGTGGATCAGGTGGTTGAGTACAGGGCACTACGAGGGCGATGTTGATGGTCTGGAGGGTGATGATATGCTCTAAGCACAATGTCGAGGATCAGGTGGTTGAGTACAGGGCACCACGAGGGCGATGTTGATGGTCCGGAGGGTGATAATATGCTCTCCGCACAATGTCGTGGATCAGGTGGTTGAGTACAGGGCACTACGAGGGCGATGTTGATGGTCTGGAGGGTGATGATATGCTCTTCGCACAATGTCGTGGATCAGGTGGTTGAGTACAGGGCACTACGAGGGCGATGTAAATGGTCTGGAGGTTGATGATAAGCTCTCCGCACAATGTCGTGGATCAGGTGGGTGAGTACAGGGCACTACGAGGGCGATGTTAATGGTCTGGAGGGTGATAACATGCTCTCTGCACGATGTCGTGGATCGGGTGGTTGAGTACAGGGCACCACGAGTGTGTTGTTGATGGTCTGGAGGGTGATGATATGCTCTCCGCACAATGTCGTGGATCAGGTGGTTGAGTACAGGGCACCACGAGGGCGATGTCAATGGTCTGGAGGGTGATGATTTGCTCTCCGCACAATGTCGTGGATCAGGTGATTGAGTACGGAGCACCACAAGGGCGATGTTATGGTCTGGAGGGTGTTGATATGCTCTTTGCATAATGTCGTGGATCAGGTGGTTGAGTACAGGGCACCACGAGGGCGATGTTGATGGTCTGGAGGGTGATGATATGCTCTCTGCACAATGTAGTGGATCGGGTGGTTGAGTACAGGGCACCACGAGGGCGATGTTAATGGTCTGAAGGTTGATGATATGCTCTCCGCACAATGTCGTGGATCTGGTGGTTGAGTACAGGGCACCACGAGGGCGATGTAATGGTCAAGAGGGTGATAATATGCTCTCTGTACAATGTCGTGGATCAGGTGGTCGAGTACAGGGCACCACGAGGCTGATGTTGATGGTCTGGAGGGTGATAATATGCTCTCCGCACAATGCCGTGGATCATGTATTTGAGTACAGGGTACCACGAAGGTGATGTTGATGGTCTGAAGGGTGATAATATGCTCTCTTCGCAATGTCGTGGATCAGGTGGTTGAAAACAGGGCACCACGAGGGCGATGTTGATGGTCTGGAGGGTGATAATATGCTCTCCGCACAATGTCGTGGATCAGGTGGGTGAGTACAGGGCACTACGAGGGCGATGTTGATGGTCTGGAGGGTGATGATATGCTCTCTGCGCAATGTCGTGGATCAGGTGGTTGAGTACAGGGCACCACGAGGGCGATGTTGATGATCTTGAGGGTGATGATATGCTCTCTGCACAATGCCGTGGATCAGGTGGTTGAGTACAGGGCACTACGAGGGCGATGTTGATGGTCTGGAGTGTAATAATATGCTCTCCGCACAATGTCGTGGATCAGGTGGTTGCGTACAGGGCACTACGAGGGCGATGTTGATGGTCTGGAGTGTGATAATATGCTCTCCGCACAATGTCGTGGATCAGGTGGTTGCGTACAGGGCACTACGAGGGCGATGTTGATGGTCTGGAGCGTGATAATATGCTCTCCGCAAAATGCCGTGGATCAGGTGGTTGAGTACAGGGCACCACGAGGGCGATATTGATGGTCTGGAGGGTGATAATATGCTCTCCGCACAATGTCGTGGATCAGGTGGTTGCGTACAGGGCACTACGAGGGCGATGTTGATGGTCTGGAGTGTGATAATATGCTCTCCGCACAATGTCGTGGATCAGGTGGTTGCGTACAGGGCACTACAAGGGCGATGTTGATGGTCTGGAGCGTGATAATATGCTCTCCGCACAATGCCGTGGATCAGGTGGTTGAGTACAGGGCACCACGAGGGCGATATTGATGGTCTGGAGGGTGATAATATGCTCTCCGCACAATGTCGTGGATCAGGTGGTTGAGTGCGGGGCACAACGAGGGCGATGTTGATGATCTGGAGGGTGATGATATGCTCTCCGCACAATGTCGTGGATCAGGTGGTTGAGTGCAGTGCACAACGAGGGCGATGTTGATGATCTTGAGGGTGATGATATGCTCGCTGCACAATGTCGTGGATCAGGTGATTGAGTACAGGGCACTACGAGGGCGATGTTGATGGTCTGGAGTGTGATAATATGCTCTCCGCACAATGTCGTGGATCAGGTGGTTGCGTACAGGGCACTACGAGGGCGATGTTGATGGTCTGGAGCGTGATAATATGCTCTCCGCACAATGCCGTGGATCAGGTGGTTGAGTACAGGCACCACGAGGGCGATGTTGATGGTCTGGAGGGTGATGATATGCTCTGCGCACAATATCGTGGATCAGGTGGTTGAGTACAGGGCACCACAAGGGTGATGTTGATGGTCTGGAGGGTGATAATATGCTCTCCGCACAATGCCGTGGATCAGGTGGTTGAATAAAGGACACCACGAGGGCGATGTTTTTGGTCTGGAGGGTGATGATATGCTCTCCGCATAATGTCGTGGATCATGTGGTTGAGTACAGGGCACCACGAGGGCGATGTTAATGGTCTGGAGGGTGATGATATGCTCTCCGCATAATGTCGTGGATCAGGTGGTTGAGTACAGAGCACCACGAGGGTGATGTTAATGGTCTGGAGGGTAATAATATGCTCTCTGCACAATGCCGTGGATCAGGTGGTTGAGTACAAGGCACCACGAGGGCGATGTAGATGGTCTGAAGGGTGATAATATGCTCTCTGCACAATGTCGTGGATCAGGTGGTTGAGTACACGGCACCACGAGGGCGATGTATATGGTCTGGAGGGTGATAATATGCTCTCCGCACAATGTCGTGGATCAGGTGGTTGAGTACAGGGCACCACGAGGGTGATGTAAATGGTCTGGAGTGTGACAATATGCTCTCTGCGCAATGTCGTGGATCAGGTGGTTGAATACGGGGCACCACGAGGGTGATGTTGATGGTCTGGAGGGTGATAATATGCTCTCCGCACAATGCCGTGGATCAGGTGGTTGAATACGGGGCACCACGAGGGTGATGTTGATGGTCTGGAGGGTGATAATATGCTCTCCGCACAATGCCGTGGATCAGGTGGTTGAATACGGGGCACCACGAGGGTGATGTTGATGGTCTGGAGGTTGATAATATGCTCTCCGCACAATGTCGTGGATCAGTTGATTGAGTAAAGGGCACCACGAGGGCGATGTTGATGGTCTGGAGGGTGATAATATGCTCTCTGCACAATGTCGTGGATCAGGTGGTTGAGTACAGGGCACCACGAGGGCGATGTTGATGGTCTGGAGGTTGATAATATGCTCTCCGCACAATGTCGTGGATCAGGTGGTTGAGTAAAGTGCACCACGGGGGCGATGTCAATGGTCTGGAGGGTGATAATATGCTCTCCGCACAATTCCGTGGATCGGGTGGTTGAGTACAGGGCACCACGAGGGCGATGTTGATGGTCTGGAGGGTGATGATATGCTCTGCGCACAATATCGTGATCAGGTGGTTGAATAAAGGACACCACGAGGGCGATGTTGATGGTCTGGAGGGTGATAATATGCTCTCCGCACAATGTCGTGGATCAGGTGGATGAGTACAGAGCACCACGAGGGCGATTTTGATGGTCTGGAGGGTGATGATATGCTCTCTGCACAATGTCGTGGATCAGGTGGTTGAGTACAGAGCACCACGAGGGCGATGGTAATGGTCTCGAGGGTGATGATATGCTCTCCGCACAATGTCGTGGATCAGGTGGTTGAGTGCACGGCACCACGAGGGCGATGTTGATGGTCTGGAGGATGATGATATGCTCTGCGCACAATATCGTGGATCAGGTGGTTGGATAAAGGACACCACGAGGGCGATGTTGATGGTCTGGAGGATGATGATATGCTCTGCGCACAATGCCGTGGATCAGGTGGTTGGGTACAGGGCACCACGAGGGCGATGTTGATGGTCTGGAGGGTGATGATATGCTCTGCGCACAATATCGTGGATCAGGTGGCTGGATAAAGGACACCACGAGGGCGATGTTGATGGTCTGGAGGGTGATGATATGCTCTCTGCACAATGTCGTGGATCAGGTGGTTGAGTACAGGGTACCACGAGGGTGATGGCGATGGTCTGGAGGGTGATTATATGCTCTCCGCACAATGCCGTGAATCAGGTGGTTGAGTACAGGGCAATACGAGGGAAATGGTAATGGTCTGGAGGGTGATAATATGCTCTCTGCACAATGTAGTAGATCAGGTGATTGAGTACAGGGCACCACGAGGGCGATGTTGATGGTCCGGAGGGTGATGATATGCACTCCGCACAATGTCGTGGATCAGGTGGTTGAGTACAGGGCACCACAAGGGCGATGTTGATGGTCTGGAGGGTGATGATATGCTCTCCGCACAATGTCGTGGATCAGGTGGTTGAGTACAGGGCACTACGAGGGCGATGTTGATGGTCTGGAGGGTGATGATATGCTCTAAGCACAATGTCGAGGATCAGGTGGTTGAGTACAGGGCACCACGAGGGCGATGTTGATGGTCCGGAGGGTGATAATATGCTCTCCGCACAATGTCGTGGATCAGGTGGTTGAGTACAGGGCACTACGAGGGCGATGTTGATGGTCTGGAGGGTGATGATATGCTCTTCGCACAATGTCGTGGATCAGGTGGTTGAGTACAGGGCACTACGAGGGCGATGTAAATGGTCTGGAGGTTGATGATAAGCTCTCCGCACAATGTCGTGGATCAGGTGGGTGAGTACAGGGCACTACGAGGGCGATGTTAATGGTCTGGAGGGTGATAACATGCTCTCTGCACGATGTCGTGGATCGGGTGGTTGAGTACAGGGCACCACGAGTGTGTTGTTGATGGTCTGGAGGGTGATGATATGCTCTCCGCACAATGTCGTGGATCAGGTGGTTGAGTACAGGGCACCACGAGGGCGATGTCAATGGTCTGGAGGGTGATGATTTGCTCTCCGCACAATGTCGTGGATCAGGTGATTGAGTACGGAGCACCACAAGGGCGATGTTATGGTCTGGAGGGTGTTGATATGCTCTTTGCATAATGTCGTGGATCAGGTGGTTGAGTACAGGGCACCACGAGGGCGATGTTGATGGTCTGGAGGGTGATGATATGCTCTCTGCACAATGTAGTGGATCGGGTGGTTGAGTACAGGGCACCACGAGGGCGATGTTAATGGTCTGAAGGTTGATGATATGCTCTCCGCACAATGTCGTGGATCTGGTGGTTGAGTACAGGGCACCACGAGGGCGATGTAATGGTCAAGAGGGTGATAATATGCTCTCTGTACAATGTCGTGGATCAGGTGGTCGAGTACAGGGCACCACGAGGCTGATGTTGATGGTCTGGAGGGTGATAATATGCTCTCCGCACAATGCCGTGGATCATGTATTTGAGTACAGGGTACCACGAAGGTGATGTTGATGGTCTGAAGGGTGATAATATGCTCTCTTCGCAATGTCGTGGATCAGGTGGTTGAAAACAGGGCACCACGAGGGCGATGTTGATGGTCTGGAGGGTGATAATATGCTCTCCGCACAATGTCGTGGATCAGGTGGGTGAGTACAGGGCACTACGAGGGCGATGTTGATGGTCTGGAGGGTGATGATATGCTCTCTGCGCAATGTCGTGGATCAGGTGGTTGAGTACAGGGCACCACGAGGGCGATGTTGATGATCTTGAGGGTGATGATATGCTCTCTGCACAATGCCGTGGATCAGGTGGTTGAGTACAGGGCACTACGAGGGCGATGTTGATGGTCTGGAGTGTAATAATATGCTCTCCGCACAATGTCGTGGATCAGGTGGTTGCGTACAGGGCACTACGAGGGCGATGTTGATGGTCTGGAGTGTGATAATATGCTCTCCGCACAATGTCGTGGATCAGGTGGTTGCGTACAGGGCACTACGAGGGCGATGTTGATGGTCTGGAGCGTGATAATATGCTCTCCGCAAAATGCCGTGGATCAGGTGGTTGAGTACAGGGCACCACGAGGGCGATATTGATGGTCTGGAGGGTGATAATATGCTCTCCGCACAATGTCGTGGATCAGGTGGTTGCGTACAGGGCACTACGAGGGCGATGTTGATGGTCTGGAGTGTGATAATATGCTCTCCGCACAATGTCGTGGATCAGGTGGTTGCGTACAGGGCACTACAAGGGCGATGTTGATGGTCTGGAGCGTGATAATATGCTCTCCGCACAATGCCGTGGATCAGGTGGTTGAGTACAGGGCACCACGAGGGCGATATTGATGGTCTGGAGGGTGATAATATGCTCTCCGCACAATGTCGTGGATCAGGTGGTTGAGTGCAGGGCACAACGAGGGCGATGTTGATGATCTGGAGGGTGATGATATGCTCTCCGCACAATGTCGTGGATCAGGTGGTTGAGTGCAGTGCACAACGAGGGCGATGTTGATGATCTTGAGGGTGATGATATGCTCGCTGCACAATGTCGTGGATCAGGTGATTGAGTACAGGGCACTACGAGGGCGATGTTGATGGTCTGGAGTGTGATAATATGCTCTCCGCACAATGTCGTGGATCAGGTGGTTGCGTACAGGGCACTACGAGGGCGATGTTGATGGTCTGGAGCGTGATAATATGCTCTCCGCACAATGCCGTGGATCAGGTGGTTGAGTACAGGCACCACGAGGGCGATATTGATGGTCTGGAGGGTGATAATATGCTCTCCGCACAATGTCGTAAATCAGGTGGATGAGTACAGGGCACTACGAGGGCGATGTTGATGGTCTGGAGGGTGATAATATGCTCTCCGCACAATGCCGTGGATCAGGTGGTTGAGTACAGGGCACCACGAGGGCGATGTTGATGGTCTGGAGGGTGATAATATGCTCTCCGCACAATGTCGTGGATCAGGTGGTTGAGTACAGGGCACTACGAGGGCGATGTTGATGGTCTGGAGGGTGATAATATGCTCTCCGCACAATGCCGTGGATCAGGTGGTTGAGTACAGGGCACCACGAGGGCGATGTTGATGGTCTGTAGGGTGATAATATGCTCTCCGCACAATGTCGTGGATCAGGTGGTTGAGTACAGGGCACTACGAGGGCGATGTTGATGGACTGGAGGGTGATAATATGCTCTCCGCACAATGCCGAGGATCACGTGGTTGAGTACAGGGCACCACGAGGGTGATGTTGATGGTCGGAAGGGTGATAATATGCTCTCTGCATAATGTCGTGGATCAGGTGGTAGAGTACAGGGCACCACGAGTTTGATGTTGATGGTCTGGAGGGTGATAATATGCTCTCCGCACAATGTCGTGGATCAGGTGGTTGAGTACAGGGCACCACGAGGGCGATGTTGATGGTTCGGAGGGTGATAATATGCTCTCTGCATAATTTCGTGGATCATGTGGTTGAGTACAGAGCACCACGAGGGCGATGTTGATGGTCTGGAGGGTGATGATATGCTCTCCGCACAATGTCGTGGATCAGGTGGTTGAGTGCAGGGTACAACGAGGGCGATGTTGATGGTCTGGAGGGTAATAATATGCTCTCCGAACAATGTCGTGGATCAGGTTGTGGAGTACAGGGCACCCCGAGGATGATGTTGATGGTCTGGAGGGTAATAATATGCTCTCCGCACAATGTCGTGGATCGGATGGATGAGTACAGAGCACCACGAGGGCGATGTTGATGGTCTGGAGGGTGATGATATGCTCTCCGCACATTGTCGTGGATCAGGTGGTTGAATACAGGGCACCACGAGGGTGATGGTAATTGTCTGGAGGGTGATAATATGCTCTCCGCACAATGCCCTGGATCAGTTGGTTGAGTACAGGGCACCACGAGGGCGATGTTAATGGTCTGGAGGGTGTTGATATGCTCTCTGCATAATGTCGTGGATCAGGTGGTTGAGTACAGGGCACTACGAGGGCGATGTTGATGGTCTGGAGGGTGATGATAAGCTCTCCGCACAATGCCGTGGATCAGGTGGTTGAGTACAGGGCACCACGAGGGCGATGTTAATGGTCTGGAGGGTGTTGATATGCTCTCTGCATAATGTCGTGGATCAGGTGGTTGAGTACAGGGAACTACGAGGGCGATGTTGATGGTCTGGAGGGTGATAATATGCTCTCCGCACAATGCCGTGGATCAGGTGGTCGAGTACAGAGCACCACGAGGGTGATGTTGATGGCCTGGAGGGTGATAATATGCTCTCCGCACAATGCCGTCGATCAGGTGGTTGAGTACAGGGCACCACGGGGGCGATGGTGATGGTCCGGAGGGTGATGATATGCTCTCCGCATGATGTCGTGGATCAGGTGGTTGAGTACAGGGCACCACAAGGGCGATGTTGATGGTCTGGGGGGTGATGATATGCTCTCCACACAATGTCGTGGATCAGGTGGTTGAGTACAGGGCACCACGAGGGCGATGTTGATGGTCTGGAGGGTGACAATATGCTCTCCGCACAATGTCGTGGATCAGGTGGTTGAGTACAGGGCACCGCGAGGGCGATGTTGATGGTCTGAAGAGTGATGAAATGCTCTCTGCGCATTGTCGTTGATCACGTGGTTGAGTACAGGGCACCACGAGGGTGATGTTGATGGTCTGGGGGGTGATGATATGCTCTCCGCACAATGTCGTGGATCAGGTGGTTGAGTACAGGGCACCACGAGGGCGATGTTGATGGTCTGGAGGGTGACAATATGCTCTCCGCACAATGTCGTGGATCAGGTGGTTGAGTACAGGGCACCGCGAGGGCGATGTTGATGGTCTGAAGGGTGATGAAATGCTCTCTGCGCATTGTCGTTGATCACGTGGTTGAGTACAGGGCACCACGAGGGCGATGTTGATGGTCTGGAGGGTAATAATATGCTCTCCGCACAATGTCGTTGATCACGTGGTTGAGTACAGGGCACCACGAGGGCGATGTTGATGGTCTGGAGGGTAATAATATGCTCTCCGCACAATGTCGTGGATCAGGTGGTTGAGTACAGGGCACCACGAGGGAGATGTTGATGGTCTGGAGGGTGATGAAATGCTCTCTGCACAATGCCGTTGATCAGGTGGTTGAGTACAGGGCACCGCGAGGGTGATGTTGATGGTCTGGAGTGTAATAATATGCTCTCCGCACAATGTCGTGGATCAGGTTATAGGGTACAGGGCACCACGAGGGCGATGTTGATGGTCTGAAGGGTGATGAAATGCTCTCCGCGCGATGTCGTTGATCACGTGGTTGAGTACAGGGCACCACGAGGGAGATGTTGATGGCCTGGAGGGTGATGAAATGCTCTCTGCACAATGCCGTTGATCAGGTGGTTGAGTACAGGGCACCACGAGGGAGATGTTGATGGTCTGGAGGGTGATGAAATGCTCTCTGCACAATGCCGTTGATCAGGTGGTTGAGTACAGGGCACCGCGAGGGTGATGTTGATGGTCTGGAGTGTAATAATATGCTCTCTGCACAATGTCGTGGATCAGGTTATAGGGTACAGGGCACCACGAGGGCGATGTTGATGGTCTGAAGGGTGATGAAATGCTCTCCGCGCGATGTCGTTGATCACGTGGTTGAGTACAGGGCACCACGAGGGAGATGTTGATGGCCTGGAGGGTGATGAAATGCTCTCTGCACAATGCCGTTGATCAGGTGGTTGAGAACAGGGCACCGCGAGGGCGATGTTGATGGTCTGAAGGGTGATGAAATGCTCTCTGCGCATTGTCGTTGATCACGTGGTTGAGTACAGGGCACCACGAGGGTGATGTGAATGGTCTGGAGGGTGACAATATGCTCTCTGCACAAAGTCGTGGATCAGGTGGTTGAGTACAGGGCACCACAAGGGCGATGTTGATGGTCTGGAGGGTGATGATATGCTCTCCGCACAATGTCGTGGATCAGGTGGTTGAGTGCAGGGTACAACGAGTGCGATGTTGATGGTCTGGAGGGTAATAATATGCTCTCCGCACAATGTCGTGGATCAGGTTATAGGGTACAGGGCACCACGAGGGCGATGTTGATGGTCTGAAGGGTGATGAAATGCTCTCTGCGCGATGTCGTTGATCACGTGGTTGAGTAAAGGGCACCACGAGGGTGATGTGAATGGTCTGGAGGGTGACAATATGCTCTCTGCACAAAGTCGTGGATCAGGTGGTTGAGTAAAGGGCACCACGAGTGTGATGTTGATGGTCTGGAGGGTGACAATATGCTCTCTGCTCAATGTCGTGGATCAGGTGGTTGAGTACAGGGCACTACGAGGGCGATGTTGATGGTCTGAAGGGTGATGATATGCTCTCTGCGCATTGTCGTTGATCACGTGGTTGAGTAAAGGGCACCACGAGGGTGATGTAAATGGTCTGGAGGGTGACAATATGCTCTCTGCACAATGTCGTGGATCACGTGGTTGAATACAGGGCACCACAAGGGCGATGTATATAGTCTGGAGGGTGATAATATGCTCTCCGTACAATGTCGTGGATTAGGTGGTTGAATACAGGGCACCACAAGGGCGATGTATATGGTCTGGAGGGTGATAATATGCTCTCTGCACAATGCCGTGGATCGGGTGGTTGAGTACAGGGCACCACGAGGGCGATGTTGATGGTCCGGAGGGTGATGATATGCTCTCCGTACAATGTCGTGGATCAGGAGGTTTAGTAAAGGGCACCACAAGAGCGATGTATATGGTCTGAGGGGGGTGATAATATGCTCTCTGCACAATGCCGTGGATCAGGTGGTTGAGTACAGTGCACCACGAGGGCGATGTTGATGGTCCGGAGGGTGATGATATGCTCTCCGTACAATGTCGTGGATCACGTGGTTAAATACAGGGCACCACAAGGGCGATGTATATGGTCTGGAGGGTGATAATATGCTCTCCGTACAATGTCGTGGATCAGGTGGTTGAGTAAAGGGCACCACGAGGGTGATGTAAATGGTCAGTAGGGTGATAATATGCTCTCTGCACAATGCCGTGGATCAGGTGATCGAGTACAGGGCACCACGAGGGCGATGTAAATTGTCTGGAGGGTGATAATATGCTCTCCGCACAATGTCGTGGATCAGGTGGTTGGATACAGGGCACCACGAGGGCGATGTATATGGTCTGGAGGGTGATAATATGCTCTCCGTACAATGTCGTGGATCAGGTGGTTGAGTAAAGGGCACCACGAGGGCGATGTATATGGTCCGGAGGGTGATAATATGCTCTCCGTACAATGTCGTGGATCAGGTGGTTGAATACAGGGCACCACGAGGGTGATGTTAATGGTCTGGAGGGTAATAATATGCTCTCTGCACAATGCCTTGGATCAGGTGGTTGAGTACAGGGCACCAGGAGGGTGATGTTAATGGTCTGGAGGGTGATAATATGCACTCTGCACAATGCCTTGGATCAGGTGGTTGAGTACAGGGCACCACTAGGGTGATGTTGATGGTCTGGAGGGTGATAATATGCTCTCTGCACAATGCCTTGGATTAGGTGGTTGAATAAAGGGCATCACAAGGGCGATGTTGATGGTCTGGAGGGTGATGATATGCTCTCTGCACAATGCCTTGGATCAGGTGGTTGAGTACAGGGCACCACGAGGGTGATGTTAATGGTCTGGAGGGTGATAATATGCTCTCTGCACAATGCCGTGGATCAGGTGGTTGAGTACAGGGCACCACAAGGGCGATGTTGATGGTCTGGAGGGTGACAATATGCTCTCCGTACAATGCCGAGGATCACGTGGTTGAATACAGGGCACCACAAGGGCGATGTTGACGGTCCGGAGGGTGATAATATGCTCCCCGCACAATGTCGTGGATCAGGTGGTTGAGTACAGGGCACCACGAGGGCGATGTATATGGTCTGGAGGGTGATAATATGCTCTCAGCACAATGCCGTGGATCAGGTGGTTGAGTACGGGGCACCACGAGGGCGATGTATATGGTTTGGAGGGTGATAATATGCTCTCCGCACAATGCCGTGGATCAGTTGGTTGCGTACAGGGCCTCACAAGGGTGATGTTGATGGTCTGGAGGGTGATGATATGCTCTCCGCACAATGTCGTGGATCAGGTGGGTGAGTACAGGGCACCACGAGGGTGATGTTGATGGTCTGGAGGGTGATAATATGCTCTCCGCACAATGCCGTGGATCAGGTGGTTGAGTACAGGGCACCACGAGGGCGATGTTGACGGTCCGGAGGGTGATAATATGCTCTCCGCACAATGTCGTGGATCAGGTGGTTGAGTACAGGGCACCATGAGGGCGATGTATATGGTCCGGAGGGTGATAATATGCTCTCCGCACAATGCCGTGGATCAGGTGGTTGAGTACAGGGCACCACGAGGGCGATGTATATGGTCTGGAGGGTGATAATATGCTCTCCGCACAATGTCGTGGATAAGGTGGTTGAGTAAAGGGCACCACGAGGGCGATGTATATGGTCTGGAGGGTGATAATATGCTCTCCGCACAATGCCGTGGATCAGTTGGTTGCGTACAGGGCACCACGAGGGTGATATTGATGGTCTGGAGGGTGATGATGAGCTGACCGCACAATGTCGTGGATCAGGTGGTTGAGTACAGGGCACCACGAGGACGATGTTGATGGTCTGGATGGTGATGATTTGCTCTCTGCGCATGGTCGTGGATCAGGTTGTCTAGTACAGGGCACCACGAGGGCGATGTTAATGGTCTGGAGGGTAATGACATGCTCTCTGCACAATGTCGTTGATCAGGTGGTTGAATACAGGGCACCACGAGGGCGATGTATATGGTCCGGAGGGTGATAATATGCTCTCCGTACAATATCATGGATCAGGTGGTTGAGTACAGGGCACCACGAGGGCGATGTAAATGGTCTGGAGGGTGATAATATGCTCTCCGTACAATGCTTTGGATCAGGTGGTTGAGTACAGGGCACGACAAGGGCGATGTTGATGGTCTGGAGGGTGATGATATGCTCTGCGCACAATATCGTGGATCAGGTGGTTGAATAAAGGACACCGCGAGGGCGATGTTGATGATCTGGAGGGTGATAATATGCTCTCTGCACAATGCCGTGGATCAGGTGGTTGAGTACAGGGCACCACGAGTGCGATGTTGTTGGTCTGGAGCGTGATGATATGCTATCCGCACAATGTCGTGGATCAGGTGGTTGAGTACAGGGCACCACGAGGGCGATGTTGATGGTCTGGAGGGTGATGATATGCTCTCTGCACAATGTCGTGGATCAGGTGGTTGAGTACAGGGCACCACGAGGGCGATGTTGATGGTCCGGAGGGTGATAAAATGCTCTCCGCACAATGTCGTGGATCGGGTGGTTGAGTACAGGGCACCACGAGAGCGATGTTGATGGTCTGGAGGGTGATGATATGCTCTCTGCACAATGTCGTGGATCAGGTGGTTGAGTACAGGGCACCACGAGGGCGATGTTGATGGTCCGGAGGGTGATAAAATGCTCTCCGCACAATGTCGTGGATCGGGTGGTTGAGTACAGGGCACCACGAGTGCGATGTTGTTGGTCTGGAGCGTGATGATATGCTATCCGCACAATGTCGTGGATCAGGTGGTTGAGTACAGGGCACCACGAGGGCGATGTTGATGGTCCGGAGGGTGATAAAATGCTCTCTGCACAATGTCGTGGATCGGGTGGTTGAGTACAGGGCACCACGAGTGCGATGTTGTTGGTCTGGAGCGTGATGATATGCTATACGCACAATGTCGTGGATCAGGTGGTTGAGTACAGGGCACCACGAGGGCGATGTTGATGGTCTGGAGGGTGATGATATGCTCTCTGCACAATGTCGTGGATCAGGTGGTTGAGTACAGGGCACCACGAGGGCGATGTTGATGGTCCGGAGAGTTATAAAATGCTCTCCGCACAATGTCGTTGATCGGGTGGTTGAGTACAGGGCACCACGAGGGCGATGTTGATGGTCTGGAGGGTGATGATATGCTCTCTGCACAATGTCGTGGATCAGGTGGTTGACTACAGGGCACCACGAGGGCGATGTTGATGGTCCGGAGGGTGATAAAATGCTCTCCGCACAATGTCGTGGATCGGGTGGTTGAGTACAGGGCACCACGAGGGCGATGTTGATGGTCTGGAGGGTGATGATATGCTCTCTGCACAATGTCGTGGATCAGGTGGTTGAGTACAGGGCACCACGAGGGCGATGTTGATGGTCCGGAGGGTGATAAAATGCTCTCTGCACAATGTCGTGGATCGGGTGGTTGAGTACAGGGCACCACGAGTGCGATGTTGTTGGTCTGGAGCGTGATGATATGCTATCCGCACAATGTCGTGGATCGGGTGGTTGAGTACAGGGCACCACGAGGGTGATGTTGATGGTCTGGAGGGTGTTGATATGCTCTCCGCACAATGCCATGGATCAGGTGGTTGAGTACAGGGCACCACGAGGGCGATGTTGATGGTCCGGAGGGTGATAAAATGCTCTCTGCACAATGTCGTGGATTGGGTGGTTGAGTAAAGGGCACCACGAGGGCGATGTATATGGTCTGGAGGGTGATGATATGCTCTCTGCGCGATGTCGTTGATCACGTGGTTGAGTAAAGGGCACCACGAGGGTGATGTGAATGGTCTGGAGGGTGACAATATGCTCTCTGCACAATGTCGTGGATCAGGTGGTTGAGTACAGGGCACCACGAGGGCGATGTTGATGGTCCGGAGGGTGATGATATGCTCTCTGCACAATGTCGTGGATCAGGTGGTTGAGTAAAGGGCACCACGAGGGCGATGTTGATGGTCTGATGGGTGATGATATGCTCTCTGCGCGATGTCGTTGATCACGTGGTTGAGTACAGGGCACCACGAGGGTGATGTTGATGGTCTGGAGGGTGATAAGCTGACCGCACAATGTCGTGGATCAGGTGGTTGAGTACAGGGCACCACGAGTGCGATGTTGTTGGTCTGGAGCGTGATGATATGCTATCCGCGCAATGTCGTGGATCAGGTGGTTGAGTACAGGGCACCACGAGGGCGATGTTGATGGTCTGATGGGTGATGATATGCTCTCTGCACAATGTCGTGGATCAGGTGGTTGAGTACAGGGCACCACGAGGGCGATGTTGATGGTCTAGAGGGTGATGATATGCTCTCTGCACAATGTCGTGGATCAGGTGGTTGAGTACAGGGCACCACGAGGGCGATGTTGATGGTCCGGAGGGTGATGATATGCTCTCTGCACAATGTCGTGGATCAGGTGGTTGAGTAAAGGGCACCACGAGGGCGATGTTGATGGTCTGATGGGTGATGATATGCTCTCTGCGCGATGTCGTGGATCACGTGGTTGAGTAAAGGGCACCACGAGGGTGATGTGAATGGTCTCGAGGGTGACAATATGCTCTCTGCACAATGTCGTGGATCAGGTGGTTGAGTACAGGGCACCACGAGGGCGATGTTGATGGTCCGGAGGGTGATAAAATGCTCTCCGCACAATGTCGTGGATCGGGTGGTTGAGTACAGGGCACCACGAGGGTGATGTGAATGGTCTGGAGGGTGACAATATGCTCTCTGCACAATGTCGTGGATCAGGTGGTTGAGTACAGGGCACCACGAGGGCGATGTTGATGGTCCGGAGGGTGATAAAATGCTCTCCGCACAATGTCGTGGATCGGGTGGTTGAGTACAGGGCACCACGAGGGCGATGTTGATGGTCCGGAGGGTGATAAAATGCTCTCCGCACAATGTCGTGGATCGGGTGGTTGAGTACAGGGCACCACGAGGGCGATGTTGATGGTCTGGAGGGTGATGATATGCTCTCTGCACAATGTCGTGGATCAGGTGGTTGAGTAGAGGGCACCACGAGGGCGATGTTGATGGTCCGGAGGGTGATAAAATGCTCTCCGCACAATGTCGTGGATCGGGTGGTTGAGTACAGGGCACTACGAGGGCGATGTTGATTGTCTGGAGGGTGATAATATGCTCTCCGCACAATGTCGTGGATCGGGTGGTTGAGTACAGGGCACTACGAGGGCGATGTTGATTGTCTGGAGGGTGATAATATGCTCTCCGTACAATGTCGTGGATTAGGTGGTTGAATACAGGGCACCACAAGGGCGATGTATATGGTCTGGAGGGTGATAATATGCTCTCTGCACAATGCCGTGGATCGGGTGGTTGAGTACAGGGCACCACGAGGGCGATGTTGATGGTCCGGAGGGTGATGATATGCTCTCCGTACAATGTCGTGGATCAGGAGGTTTAGTAAAGGGCACCACAAGAGCGATGTATATGGTCTGAGGGGGGTGATAATATGCTCTCTGCACAATGCCGTGGATCAGGTGGTTGAGTACAGTTCACCACGAGGGCGATGTTGATGGTCCGGAGGGTGATGATATGCTCTCCGTACAATGTCGTGGATCACGTGGTTAAATACAGGGCACCACAAGGGCGATGTATATGGTCTGGAGGGTGATAATATGCTCTCTCCAATATGCCGTGGATCAGGTGGTCGAGTACAGGGCACCACAAGGGTGATGTAAATGGTCTGGAGGATGATAATATGCTCTTTGCACAATGCCGTGGATCAGGTGGTTGAGTAAAGGGCACCACGAGGGCGATGTATATGGTCTGGAGGGTGATAATATGCTCTCCGTACAATGTCGTGGATCAGGTGGTTGAGTAAAGGGCACCACGAGGGTGATGTAAATGGTCAGTAGGGTGATAATATGCTCTCTGCACAATGCCGTGGATCAGGTGATCGAGTACAGGGCACCACGAGGGCGATGTAAATTGTCTGGAGGGTGATAATATGCTCTCCGCACAATGTCGTGGATCAGGTGGTTGGATACAGGGCACCACGAGGGCGATGTATATGGTCTGGAGGGTGATAATATGCTCTCCGTACAATGTCGTGGATCAGGTGTTTGAGTAAAGGGCACCACGAGGGCGATGTATATGGTCCGGAGGGTGATAATATGCTCTCCGTACAATGTCGTGGATCAGGTGGTTGAATACAGGGCACCACGAGGGTGATGTTAATGGTCTGGAGGGTAATAATATGCTCTCTGCACAATGCCTTGGATCAGGTGGTTGAGTACAGGGCACCAGGAGGGTGATGTTAATGGTCTGGAGGGTGATAATATGCACTCTGCACAATGCCTTGGATCAGGTGGTTGAGTACAGGGCACCACTAGGGTGATGTTGATGGTCTGGAGGGTGATAATATGCTCTCTGCACAATGCCTTGGATTAGGTGGTTGAATACAGGGCATCACAAGGGCGATGTTGATGGTCTGGAGGGTGATGATATGCTCTCTGCACAATGCCTTGGATCAGGTGGTTGAGTACAGGGCACCACGAGGGTGATGTTAATGGTCTGGAGGGTGATAATATGCTCTCTGCACAATGCCGTGGATCAGGTGGTTGAGTACAGGGCACCACAAGGGCGATGTTGATGGTCTGGAGGGTGACAATATGCTCTCCGTACAATGCCGAGGATCACGTGGTTGAATACAGGGCACCACAAGGGCGATGTTGACGGTCCGGAGGGTGATAATATGCTCCCCGCACAATGTCGTGGATCAGGTGGTTGAGTACAGGGCACCACAAGGGCGATGTATATGGTCTGGAGGGTGATAATATGCTCTCAGCACAATGCCGTGGATCAGGTGGTTGAGTACGGGGCACCACGAGGGCGATGTATATGGTTTGGAGGGTGATAATATGCTCTCCGTACAATGCCTTGGATCAGGTGGTTGAGTACAGGGCACGACAAGGGCGATGTTGATGGTCTGGAGGGTGATGATATGCTCTGCGCACAATATCGTGGATCAGGTGGTTGAATAAAGGACACCGCGAGGGCGATGTTGATGATCTGGAGGGTGATAATATGCTCTCTGCACAATGCCGTGGATCAGGTGGTTGAGTACAGGGCACCACGAGTGCGATGTTGTTGGTCTGGAGCGTGATGATATGCTATCCGCACAATGTCGTGGATCAGGTGGTTGAGTACAGGGCACCACGAGGGCGATGTTGATGGTCTGGAGGGTGATGATATGCTCTCTGCACAATGTCGTGGATCAGGTGGTTGAGTACAGGGCACCACAAGGGCGATGTATATGGTCTGGAGGGTGATAATATGCTCTCAGCACAATGCCGTGGATCAGGTGGTTGAGTACGGGGCACCACGAGGGCGATGTATATGGTTTGGAGGGTGATAATATGCTCTCCGCACAATGCCGTGGATCAGTTGGTTGCGTACAGGGCCTCACAAGGGTGATGTTGATGGTCTGGAGGGTGATGATATGCTCTCCGCACAATGTCGTGGATCAGGTGGGTGAGTACAGGGCACCACGAGGGTGATGTTGATGGTCTGGAGGGTGATAATATGCTCTCCGCACAATGCCGTGGATCAGGTGGTTGAGTACAGGGCACCACGAGGGCGATGTTGACGGTCCGGAGGGTGATAATATGCTCTCCGCACAATGTCGTGGATCAGGTGGTTGAGTACAGGGCACCATGAGGGCGATGTATATGGTCCGGAGGGTGATAATATGCTCTCCGCACAATGCCGTGGATCAGGTGGTTGAGTACAGGGCACCACGAGGGCGATGTATATGGTCTGGAGGGTGATAATATGCTCTCCGCACAATGTCGTGGATAAGGTGGTTGAGTAAAGGGCACCACGAGGGCGATGTATATGGTCTGGAGGGTGATAATATGCTCTCCGCACAATGCCGTGGATCAGTTGGTTGCGTACAGGGCACCACGAGGGTGATATTGATGGTCTGGAGGGTGATGATGAGCTGACCGCACAATGTCGTGGATCAGGTGGTTGAGTACAGGGCACCACGAGGACGATGTTGATGGTCTGGATGGTGATGATTTGCTCTCTGCGCATGGTCGTGGATCAGGTTGTCTAGTACAGGGCACCACGAGGGCGATGTTAATGGTCTGGAGGGTAATGACATGCTCTCTGCACAATGTCGTTGATCAGGTGGTTGAATACAGGGCACCACGAGGGCGATGTATATGGTCCGGAGGGTGATAATATGCTCTCCGTACAATATCATGGATCAGGTGGTTGAGTACAGGGCACCACGAGGGCGATGTAAATGGTCTGGAGGGTGATAATATGCTCTCCGTACAATGCCTTGGATCAGGTGGTTGAGTACAGGGCACGACAAGGGCGATGTTGATGGTCTGGAGGGTGATGATATGCTCTGCGCACAATATCGTGGATCAGGTGGTTGAATAAAGGACACCGCGAGGGCGATGTTGATGATCTGGAGGGTGATAATATGCTCTCTGCACAATGCCGTGGATCAGGTGGTTGAGTACAGGGCACCACGAGTGCGATGTTGTTGGTCTGGAGCGTGATGATATGCTATCCGCACAATGTCGTGGATCAGGTGGTTGAGTACAGGGCACCACGAGGGCGATGTTGATGGTCTGGAGGGTGATGATATGCTCTCTGCACAATGTCGTGGATCAGGTGGTTGAGTACAGGGCACCACGAGGGCGATGTTGATGGTCCGGAGGGTGATAAAATGCTCTCCGCACAATGTCGTGGATCGGGTGGTTGAGTACAGGGCACCACGAGAGCGATGTTGATGGTCTGGAGGGTGATGATATGCTCTCTGCACAATGTCGTGGATCAGGTGGTTGAGTACAGGGCACCACGAGGGCGATGTTGATGGTCCGGAGGGTGATAAAATGCTCTCCGCACAATGTCGTGGATCGGGTGGTTGAGTACAGGGCACCACGAGTGCGATGTTGTTGGTCTGGAGCGTGATGATATGCTATCCGCACAATGTCGTGGATCAGGTGGTTGAGTACAGGGCACCACGAGGGCGATGTTGATGGTCCGGAGGGTGATAAAATGCTCTCTGCACAATGTCGTGGATCGGGTGGTTGAGTACAGGGCACCACGAGTGCGATGTTGTTGGTCTGGAGCGTGATGATATGCTATACGCACAATGTCGTGGATCAGGTGGTTGAGTACAGGGCACCACGAGGGCGATGTTGATGGTCTGGAGGGTGATGATATGCTCTCTGCACAATGTCGTGGATCAGGTGGTTGAGTACAGGGCACCACGAGGGCGATGTTGATGGTCCGGAGAGTTATAAAATGCTCTCCGCACAATGTCGTTGATCGGGTGGTTGAGTACAGGGCACCACGAGGGCGATGTTGATGGTCTGGAGGGTGATGATATGCTCTCTGCACAATGTCGTGGATCAGGTGGTTGACTACAGGGCACCACGAGGGCGATGTTGATGGTCCGGAGGGTGATAAAATGCTCTCCGCACAATGTCGTGGATCGGGTGGTTGAGTACAGGGCACCACGAGGGCGATGTTGATGGTCTGGAGGGTGATGATATGCTCTCTGCACAATGTCGTGGATCAGGTGGTTGAGTACAGGGCACCACGAGGGCGATGTTGATGGTCCGGAGGGTGATAAAATGCTCTCTGCACAATGTCGTGGATCGGGTGGTTGAGTACAGGGCACCACGAGTGCGATGTTGTTGGTCTGGAGCGTGATGATATGCTATCCGCACAATGTCGTGGATCGGGTGGTTGAGTACAGGGCACCACGAGGGTGATGTTGATGGTCTGGAGGGTGTTGATATGCTCTCCGCACAATGCCATGGATCAGGTGGTTGAGTACAGGGCACCACGAGGGCGATGTTGATGGTCCGGAGGGTGATAAAATGCTCTCTGCACAATGTCGTGGATTGGGTGGTTGAGTAAAGGGCACCACGAGGGCGATGTATATGGTCTGGAGGGTGATGATATGCTCTCTGCGCGATGTCGTTGATCACGTGGTTGAGTAAAGGGCACCACGAGGGTGATGTGAATGGTCTGGAGGGTGACAATATGCTCTCTGCACAATGTCGTGGATCAGGTGGTTGAGTACAGGGCACCACGAGGGCGATGTTGATGGTCCGGAGGGTGATGATATGCTCTCTGCACAATGTCGTGGATCAGGTGGTTGAGTAAAGGGCACCACGAGGGCGATGTTGATGGTCTGATGGGTGATGATATGCTCTCTGCGCGATGTCGTTGATCACGTGGTTGAGTACAGGGCACCACGAGGGTGATGTTGATGGTCTGGAGGGTGATAAGCTGACCGCACAATGTCGTGGATCAGGTGGTTGAGTACAGGGCACCACGAGTGCGATGTTGATGGTCTGATGGGTGATGATATGCTCTCTGCACAATGTCGTGGATCAGGTGGTTGAGTACAGGGCACCACGAGGGCGATGTTGATGGTCTAGAGGGTGATGATATGCTCTCTGCACAATGTCGTGGATCAGGTGGTTGAGTACAGGGCACCACGAGGGCGATGTTGATGGTCTAGAGGGTGATGATATGCTCTCTGCACAATGTCGTGGATCAGGTGGTTGAGAACAGGGCACCACGAGGGCGATGTTGATGGTCCGGAGGGTGATGATATGCTCTCTGCACAATGTCGTGGATCAGGTGGTTGAGTAAAGGGCACCACGAGGGCGATGTTGATGGTCTGATGGGTGATGATATGCTCTCTGCGCGATGTCGTGGATCACGTGGTTGAGTAAAGGGCACCACGAGGGTGATGTGAATGGTCTCGAGGGTGACAATATGCTCTCTGCACAATGTCGTGGATCAGGTGGTTGAGTACAGGGCACCACGAGGGCGATGTTGATGGTCCGGAGGGTGATAAAATGCTCTCCGCACAATGTCGTGGATCGGGTGGTTGAGTACAGGGCACCACGAGGGTGATGTGAATGGTCTGGAGGGTGACAATATGCTCTCTGCACAATGTCGTGGATCAGGTGGTTGAGTACAGGGCACCACGAGGGCGATGTTGATGGTCCGGAGGGTGATAAAATGCTCTCCGCACAATGTCGTGGATCGGGTGGTTGAGTACAGGGCACCACGAGGGCGATGTTGATGGTCCGGAGGGTGATAAAATGCTCTCCGCACAATGTCGTGGATCGGGTGGTTGAGTACAGGGCACCACGAGGGCGATGTTGATGGTCTGGAGGGTGATGATATGCTCTCTGCACAATGTCGTGGATCAGGTGGTTGAGTAGAGGGCACCACGAGGGCGATGTTGATGGTCCGGAGGGTGATAAAATGCTCTCCGCACAATGTCGTGGATCGGGTGGTTGAGTACAGGGCACTACGAGGGCGATGTTGATTGTCTGGAGGGTGATAATATGCTCTCCGCACAATGTCGTGGATCGGGTGGTTGAGTACAGGGCACTACGAGGGCGATGTTGATTGTCTGGAGGGTGATAATATGCTCTCTGCACAATGTCGTGGATCGGGTGGTTGAGTACAGGGCACCACGAGTGTGTTTTTGATGGTCTGAAGGGTGATAATATGCTCTCTGCACAATGTCGTGGATCGGGTGGTTGAGTACAGGGCACCACGAGTGTGTTGTTGATGGTCTGGAGGATGATGATATGCTCTCCGCACAATGTCGTGGATCAGGTGGTTGAGTGCAGGGTACCACGAGGGCGATGTTGATGGTCTGGAGGGTGATGATATGCTCTCCGCATAATGTCGTGGATCGGGTGGTTGAGTACAGGGCACCACGAGTGTGTTGTTGATGGTCTGGAGGATGATGATATGCTCTCCGCACAATGTCGTGGATCAGGTGGTTGAGTGCAGGGTACAACGAGGGCGATGTTGATGGTCTGGAGGGTAATAATATGCTCTCCGCACAATGTCGTGGATCAGGTTATAGGGTACAGGGCACCACGAGGGCGATGTTGATGGTCTGGAGGATGATAATATGCTCTCTGCACAATGTCGTAGATCAGGTGGTTCAGTAAAGGGCACCACGAGTGTGATGTTGATGGTCTGGAGGGTGACAATATGCTCTCTGCACAATGTCGTGGATCAGGTGGTTGAGTACAGGGCACCACGAGGGCGATGTTGATGGTCTTGAGGGTAATAATATGCTCTCCGCACAATGTCGTGAATCAGGTTATAGAGTACAGGGCACCACGAGGGTGATGTTGATGGTCTGGAGGGTGATGATATGCTCTCTGCGCGATGTCGTTGATCACGTGGTTGAGTAAAGGGCACCGCGAGGGCGATGTTGATGGTCTGAAGGGTGATGAAATGCTCTCTGCGCGATGTCGTTGATCACGTGGTTGAGTAAAGGGCACCACGAGGGTGATGTGAATGGTCTGGAGGGTGACAATATGCTCTCTGCACAATGTCGTGGATCAGGTGGTTGAGTAAAGGGCACCACGAGGGTGATGTTGATGGTCTGGAGGGTGACAATATGCTCTCCGTACAATGTCGTGGATCAGGTGGTTGAGTAGAGGGCACCACGAGGGCGATGTGAATGGTCTGGAGGGTAATAATATGCTCTCCGCACAATGCCGTGGATCAGGTGGTTGAGTGAAGGGCACCACGAGGGCGATGTTGATGGTCTGAAGGGTGATGAAATGCTCTCTGCGCGATGTCGTGGATCAGGTGGTTGAGTAAAGGGCACCACGAGGGTGATGTGAATGGTCTGGAGGGTGACAATATGCTCTCTGCACAATGTCGTGGATCAGGTGGTTGAGTAAAGGGCACCACGAGGGCGATGTGAATGGTCTGGAGGGTAATAATATGCTCTCCGCACAATGCCGTGGATCAGGTGGTTGAGTGAAGGGCACCACGAGGGCGATGTTGATGGTCTGAAGGGTGATGAAATGCTCTCTGCGCGATGTCGTTGATCACGTGGTTGAGTACAGGGCACCACGAGGGCGATGTTGATGGTCTGGGGGGTGATGATATGCTCTCTGCACAATGTCGTGGATCAGGTTATAGGGTACAGGGAACTTCGAGGGCGATGTTGATGGTCTGGAGGGTGATAATATGCTCTCCGCACAATGCCGTGGATCAGGTGGTTGAGTACAGGGCACCACGAGGGCGATGTTGATGGTCTGGAGGGTGACAATATGCTCTCTGCACAATGTCGTGGATCAGGTGGTTGAGTACTCCCTCCCGGTGGAGATCGCCTTGTCGCGGTGGGGGGGCACACCTGGTGCACAACATCACCACCAGGTGCCAAACGATCTCCAAACTGACTATGGACTCTGCGAAAATTCTGGATTTTCCCCAGGGGGGTAGCGTCGAATCGGCGGAATCCCCTCTTCTTTACAGGAGCAGCCCCATCGGATCTGGGGGGGGCAACAGCGTCTTGGTGGTAACACCGTCAGGGAGTGGAGTGGTCGACCATCTGACTACTCCAACGGCTTCTAGGAAGCTAGCAGGGAAGTGGGGACCCTTAGGTGACATTCAGCCAATAAAGCCATTCGCGAGAAAATCACTCGTCGAAAGATCCCCGCCACCTTCGGGGGGAATGAAGACTCGAGCCTCGACGAGGTCACTGACAGAGGGGGAGATCGCTGATCTCGACCTTGACAGTTCCCCGGTAGAGGAAAACTGCATGAGGAGGCAGAGGGACAGCGAGGGCCCGCGCCTTCTTGAGACGACCATCCTAAGGATGCTCGACAAGATAAGGGATCTTGACATCTTGGTGAGGGAAAATGTCAACACCAAGAGGGAGATTAAAGAGACTACGGAGGCTTTGAAGGGTCTTGCGGCGAAGCTGGGGAAAGACAAGGTTTCGTCCTTCTTTGACGAGTACGCGGACCTGACGAGGCATGAGGGCAAAGTCCCCAAGCAACGGCAGGGTGCAATGAAGACCGCAGGGACTCAAACGATCTGGGAAACCTCGGGCGCGTCCACTCAAACCGAGACCTGGAACCGTGGCGACAAGGAGGAAAGGCCTGTTAGCTTAGCTGGGGTCAATTCACTGTCTGATTTCCAGGCGGTGGCGGATCAGCGGTGGACCGAGGACCTTTTCCGGAATGTCACGGTGAAAGTGGGGAACCCGCTAACTACGGCACATGACACGGTTAAGTGTGTCATAGTTGAGCCCAAAGACCCAGGGATGTGTGAATCCATCCAAAAACTTTACAAGGAAAGATTCCCGGAGATTGGGGGGATCCATGAGGCCTTCTCGGTCGTCGAGCAGGTCACCCGACGGAAGAACCGTGAGGGTGATACCGTGCAGACGACCCAGAAAATAGTCAAGGCTTACTATGATGGGTCGGAAGCCGCGGTCTGGGCCAGCCTTCAGGCGCTGAAGGAGGAGGCCCAAGGGGACCCGGCTGTGGCTATCCATCACCTCAACACAATGTCGGAGGTGAGGCTTAGACGCATGACCCAGGCGATCTTCCGGGATTCGGAGTGTAAAGTGGAGATCTACACAACCAAGGAGCGGAGGCAGGCGATGATGGCAGCTGCTCCACCGAAAAGGGTAAGGGATACTTTTGCCTTGACGGTGGAGAGCGGCGGGAGAGCCTTCAAGGATGTGCTGAGGGGGGTGAGAGAGGCCATCCAGGATAAGCCAGGAAGTGAGCAGATTCGCTCTCTGAGGAGCACTAGAGAGGACAAACTCCTCATAGTGCTCAACAGGAGCGACAAGGCCAAGGACCTGGTGGTAAAGGCTCTCGAAGCTCGAAGCCTGAAGGTGAAGGACATGGTGCCCCGGCCAAGGATTGAGGTCATGCACCTGAGAGGCCTGGACGAGCTTGCAACCAAGGAAGAAGTACTGGCAGCCGTCAACCTGGCAGTCGGGGCAGATGTTAATACCAAAGTAGGGGCGCTGCGGCCGCACTACAAGAACACGCAAGCGGTGACGGTGACCCTCGTGAAGGATAAGGCTGAGAAGCTTCTCCTGGAGGGTCAGTTGAGAGTGGGGCTCGTGAGGTGCCTGGTAGAAAAGCGCATCGAGGTGAAGCGCTGCTCCAGGTGCTGGAGCTATGACCACACCGCCGGCAAGTGCAAAGGCCCAGACCGCAGCAAGATGTGCAGGATCTGCTCCAGGGAGGGGCACCTCGCCCGGGACTGCAAGGAGCGACGTGCCTGTGCCCTGTGCAACGGGGAGGAGCACGTGCTGGGTTCCGGAAGCTGCAGGACCTTCATGAAGGCCCTCACCAGGGAGAGACAGGCGCTGCGCCGGAGGGCTCCCGTACTGGCCCAGAATGATGCGATGGATCTTGGTTTTGATGCCTTCCCGCCCCTAAGAGAGGGCCCTTCTGAACACCATGGATAGAACACCACCTTTGAGTTTCTTGCAGACAAATGCAAACAGATGTTGGGGAGCTATGAATCTGCTGGCGGCTACGGTTCAACAATGGTGCATTGACGTGGCAATCGTCTGCGAACCCAACATCAGGTTCTGCGAGGACAGGTGGTCTCTTGATACCTCTCAGGTGGTGGCAGTGAGGACTTTCGGCAGCCGGGTCCACCCTACTCGAAATGGGAGAGGCAACGGGTACGTTTGGTTGGAGACGGAGGAATGCATGATTGTTAGTGCTTACTTCTCACCGAACGGGGACGTTGCCGACCTGGGGACTCTTCTACACGACATCGGAAGAGTAGCCCGAGGTGCCAACGAGCCAGTCATTTTGGCGGGAGACCTGAACGCTAAGTCTCCCCTGTGGGGCTCTCGGGTGGAGAACGAGAGGGGGACGATGGTTGCCGAATGGGCAATGGGCAGCCAGCTGGCGGTGGCGAATGAGGGAGACAGCCCAACCTTCGAGAGGGGCGGCAGTACCTCGGTCATTGACGTCACGCTGGTTTCGCAGAACGCCGCCGAGAGGCTGAGGGGGTGGAGGGTGCACACTGACGTCGAGAACCTTAGTGATCACCACTACATCACTTTCGGCCTCGAGGCATCTGCGAGAGCCAGGGCGGCCCACGCGGATCACTGGCAGCGGGACAAAGGAAGGAAGACATGGAAGATCGACGAGGAGGCGTTACGAGCGATTGCTGTGGAGATGACTGCGGCGCGATTTGACGAGTCAGCGGATGACCCGGAGAGTTGCGTCAGGGAAATCCAGCAGATCCTCAACCGAACGTGCGTGTCAAAGATACCCCAGTGGAGAAGGAAACCAGTACACTGGTGGTCGGAGGAGATTGCCACTTGCCGGAAACACTGTCTGGGCGAAAGGCGGAGGTGGACAAGAGCTAGGGGAAAAAGGGATCCGGATTTGCGGATGGTGCGCCGCGCTGGGAATAAGTACAAGGCAGCCAAGAAGACACTGAGGAGAGCGATAGACGCGTCTCAGAGGGAAAAGTGGAGGGAGCTCCTGACGACGGTCAACAAGGACCCGTGGGGTAAAGCCTACAAGATCGTCACAGGAAAGCTCCGGGAGAAAACCACCGATCTGGATGCGGCGGAGAGACTGCGCGTTGCACGGTCGCTCTTCCCGACCCACCCGAAGATCTCGTGGCGCCGGGAGGAGGGGGTGCAGGAAGTGGAGCCGTTCACAGAGGCGGAGATTCAGGCTGCGGCCGATAGAATCAAGATGGGAAAGGCCCCCGGGCCGGATGGAATCCCTCCGGTTGTGATCAGGCTGTTCCTGCGGGTTCAGACCAGGGCAGCTACCGCTCTGATGAACGGCCTCTTTAGGAAAGCAGTCTTTCCGCAGGTATGGAAGAGGGCCTCCTTGGTGCTCATCCCGAAGCCCAAGAGAGTGGACACTGACGCTCAGACGTACAGGCCGATCTGCCTCTTGGATGTCATGGGAAAGGTCTATGAGAGACTGGTTCTCAATAGGCTTGAACGTGATATCGGGGAGGGGGAGGGTCTGTCAAATGACCAGTTCGGCTTCCGGAGGGGCCGATCCACGGTGGATGCAGTTCGCCGGGTCGTTTACTTGGCCACGGAGGAGGAGAAGAGGAGACAATCCTACCGAGACAAGCCGGTGAGCGCCTTGATCGCCATAGACGTCCAGAACGCGTTCAACTCTGCACCCTGGCCCGGTATCATGACAGCCCTTGTTCGCATGGGGATAAGCACGCGCATACTCAACATCGTGCGGAGCTACCTTTCGGAAAGGAAGCTGGAGGTGGGCCCGGGGCAGCGGTTGGATGTGACCTGCGGGGTGCCGCAAGGCTCTATTCTGGGGCCCACGCTGTGGAACTGCTTCTACGACGAGATGCTGAGGGCTGATATCCCACATACCAGCTTGGTGGGATATGCGGACGACCTCATAGCAGTCGTTACGGCGGATAGCAGGACGGCCCTGGAGGAGCACGGAAGCCTGGCTCTCGAAAGCATTCTTGAGAAGGCGGCACGCATGGGAATCACGATCGCCGCCCACAAGACCGAGGCCATCATAGCTAGGGGCAGGAGGAAGGTGCGGACGGCCACGTTCCGAGCGCGGGGAACGACGATAACGACGAAGGAGGAGTTGAGGTACCTAGGGGTATTCCTCAATAGAAACCTATCGCTGTCGTCTCACGTGGAACAGACCGTCGCAAAAGCCACCCGGGCCATGAGGAAACTCATGAGTTTGATGCCGAACAAAAGGGGCCCGGAGCAGAGGACGCGCCGAGTTCTGGCGTCAGCTGTGTACTCGGTAGTTCTGTATGCCTGCCCGGCATGGGAAGAAGTGACGAGGCGAGCCTGCCACCGAGCCAAAATAGAGAAGGTGCAGAGGGTGATCAACATCAGGGTCACCCAAGCGTACAGGACTGCATCTTCGAGTGCCCTGTGCGTTATCGCGGGGTATCCTCCAGCGGCACTCATGATAGAGAGTCGTTGTAGGGTGTACCGGGAAGGGGTGCGCCATAGGAAGGACATAGAGGAGCAGGCCTTGAGCAGGTGGCAGGACCTATGGGATGCCTCCACGACAGGACAGTGGACGCGAAGGCTCATCCCGAACATCAGGGCAGGGCTGGAAAGGGAGGGGGGGGAAACAGAGTATTTCCTTACCCAGTTCCTGACAGGCCATGGCAATTTCAAGACTTACCTGACCCGCATTGGGAAAACGACGGACACCTTGTGCGACCATTGCGGAGAGGAGGATGGTCCCGGCCATGCGGTTTTTGAGTGTTCGCGGTGGGAGGACTTACGACGGACAGCGGAGAGAGCCGTTGACCGGCAACTGTCACCAGACTCGGTGGTTGCCCTGATGACCGAGTCCGAGGCCGGATGGAAGACCATACATGAGTATGTGAGAGCTGTCTTGTCGGAGAGAGAAAAAGACGATTTAATCCAAAATGGCAGAGCGCCCTAGGAAAGACATCGACGAAGACCCTACGAGAAAGAAGGAGAGTCTCAGGAAAGCCCAACGGGATGCGGCACGAGTAGACACGTGGCTGGAGAGAGTGAGACAGAACAAGGAAGAGCAGACGGCCGATCCACCTGAGGAGACGACAACCACATGGACAAGGAAGCTGTGGATCAGAGGATCCACGCTTTTCAGGAAGAAACCGAAGAAGGCCGAGGAAGAGGCCACGTTTCGGGAGGAGGAATCGGCCGCTGCGATAGACCAAACGGCGACCTACAAGGACCTCGAGGAGATGTACAAGCTATCTCGAATCGAGGAGGTGGGGAACTTGACGATGGCTTTGCGGCACATCACAAGGCTCCAGCACCCGAAAGGGAATAAGATCTGCTTCCCAGTACCGGAGGCGGTGAATAGATTACAGCTGAGATGCGCGAACCTGCCCACCGATCCTGAGCAGCTGGAGGCCCTGGTGCTGAGAGCCTATGAGAGGAGAGGTGAATCCCTTGACAGAGAGAACCTCTATAGGGACTTTGTGATGGCGCATGGCCGCCTCGCAATGGAAGCGACGGTGCAGTTCCCCAACTGCTATTACCAGACCAGGCAGCCTTGATAGGTCGCCGGAGAAGACCGCTCCGTCTTTGAAGTAATGCCAAACGGCGGTTCCGAAGGCGGGTGGAGCAAGATGGAGTTTAGTGGGTATGATTGGTATCCGATGAGTCCCACACTACTGACATGAGCGAGCGGATGCCGCCTTTCAGTGCGCGTAAATGCGTTCTCCATCTATAAAAAAAAAAAAAAAAAAAAAAAAAAAAAGGTGGTTGAGTACAGGGAACTACGAGGGCGATGTTGATGGTCTGGAGGGTGATGATATGCTCTCCGCACAATGCCGTGGATCAGGTGGTTGAGTACAGGGCACCGCGAGGGCGATGTTGATGGTCTGGGGGGTGATGATATGCTCTCCGCACAATGTCGTGGATCAGGTGGTTGAGTGCAGGGTACAACGAGTGCGATGTTGATGGTCTGGAGGGTAATAATATGCTCTCCGCACAATGTCGTGGATCAGGTGGTTGAGTACAGGGCACCACGAGTGTGATGTTGATGGTCTGGAGGGTGACAATATGCTCTCTGCGCAATGTCGTGGATCAGGTGGTTGAGTACAGGGCACCACAAGGGCGATGTATATGGTCTGGAGGGTGATGGAATGCTCTCTGCGCAATGTCGTGGATCAGGTTATAGGGTACAGGGCACCACAAGGGCGATGTATATGGTCTGGAGGGTGACAATATGCTCTCCGTACAATGTCGTGGATCAGGTGGTTGAGTAAAGGGCACCACGAGTGTGATGTTGATGGTCTGGAGGGTGACGATATGCTCTCTGCACAATGTCGTGGATCAGGTGGTTGAGTAAAGGGCACCACGAGGGCGATGTGAATGGTCTGGAGGGTAATAATATGCTCTCCGCACAATGTCGTGGATCGGGTGGTTGAGTACAGGGCACTACGAGGGAGATGTTGATGGTCTGAAGGGTGATGAAATGCTCTCTGCGCGATGTCGTTGATCACGTGGTTGAGTAAAGGGCACCGCGAGGGTGATGTGAATGGTCTGGAGGGTGACAATATGCTCTCTGCACAATGTCGTGGATCAGGTGGTTGAGTAAAGGGCACCACGAGTGTGATGTTGATGGTCTGGAGGGTGACAATATGCTCTCTGCTCAATGTCGTGGATCAGGTGGTTGAGTACAGGGCACTACGAGGGCGATGTTGATGGTCTGAAGGGTGAAGAAATGCTCTCTGCGCGATGTCGTTGATCACGTGGTTGAGTACAGGGCACCACGAGGGCGATGTGAATGGTCTGGAGGGTGATGATATGCTCTCTGCACAATGTCGTGGATCAGGTGGTTGAGTAAAGGGCACCACGAGTGTGATGTTGATGGTCTGGAGGGTGACAATATGCTCTCTGCTCAATGTCGTGGATCAGGTGGTTGAGTAAAGGGCACCGCGAGGGTGATGTTGATGGTCTGGAGAGTGATGATAAGCTGACCGCACAATGTCGTGGATCAGGTGGTTGAGTACAGGGCACCACGAGGGCAATGTTATTGGTCTGGAGGGTGATGATATGCTCTCCGCATAATGTCGTGGATCAGGTTATAGGGTACAGGGCACCACGAGGGCGATGTTGATGGTCTGGAGGGTGACAATATGCTCTCTGCACAATGTCGTGGATCAGGTGGTTGAGTACAGGGCACTACGAGGGCGATGTTGATGGTCTGAAGGGTGATGAAATGCTCTCTGCGCGATGTCGTTGATCAGGTGGTTGAATACAGGGCACCACGGGGGTGATGTGAATGGTCTGGAGGGTGACAATATGCTCTCTGCACAATGTCGTGGATCAGGTGGTTGAGTACGGGGCACCACGAGGGCGATGTTGATGGTCTGGAGGGTGATAATATGCTCTCCGCACAATGCCGTGGATCAGGTGGTTGAGTACAGGGCACTACGAGGGCGATGTTGATGGTCTGGAGGGTGATTATATGCTCTCCGCATAATGTCGTGGATCAGGTTATAGGGTACAGGGCACCACGAGGGCGATGTTGATGGTCTGAAGGGTGATGAAATGCTCTCTGCATAATGTCGTGGATCAGGTGGTTGAGTACAGGGCACCGCGAGGGTGATGTGAATGGTCTGGAGGGTGACAATATGCTCTCTGCACAATGTCGTGGATCAGGTGGTTGAGTAAAGGGCACCACGAGGGTGATGTGAATGGTCTGGAGGGTGACAATATGCTCTCTGCACAATGTCGTGGATCAGGTGGTTGAGTAAAGGGCACCACGAGGGTGATGTGAATGGTCTGGAGGGTGACAATATGCTCTCCGCACAATGTCGTGGATCAGGTGGTTGAGTAAAGGGCACCACGAGGGTGATGTGAATGGTCTGGAGGGTGACAATATGCTCTCTGCGCAATGTCGTGGATCAGGTGGTTGAGTAAAGGGCACCACGAGGGTGATGTGAATGGTCTGGAGGGTGACAATATGCTCTCTGCACAATGTCGTGGATCAGGTGGTTGAGTACAGGGCACCACGAGGGCGATGTTGATGGTCTGGAGGGTGACAATATGCTCTCTGCTCAATGTCGTGGATCAGGTGGTTGAGTACAGGGCACTACGAGGGCGATGTTGATGGTCTGAAGGGTGATGATATGCTCTCTGCGCATTGTCGTTGATCACGTGGTTGAGTAAAGGGCACCACGAGGGTGATGTAAATGGTCTGGAGGGTGACAATATGCTCTCTGCACAATGTCGTGGATCACGTAGTTGAATACAGGGCACCACAAGGGCGATGTATATAGTCTGGAGGGTGATAATATGCTCTCCGTACAATGTCGTGGATTAGGTGGTTGAATACAGGGCACCACAAGGGCGATGTATATGGTCTGGAGGGTGATAATATGCTCTCTGCACAATGCCGTGGATCGGGTGGTTGAGTACAGGGCACCACGAGGGCGATGTTGATGGTCCGGAGGGTGATGATATGCTCTCCGTACAATGTCGTGGATCAGGAGGTTTAGTAAAGGGCACCACAAGAGCGATGTATATGGTCTGGAGGGTAATAATATGCACTCTGCACAATGCCGTGGATCAGGTGGTTGAGTACAGTGCACCACGAGGGCGATGTTGATGGTCCGGAGGGTGATGATATGCTCTCCGTACAATGTCGTGGATCACGTGGTTGAATACAGGGCACCACAAGGGCGATGTATATGGTCTGGAGGGTGATAATATGCTCTCCGCAATATGCCGTGGATCAGGTGGTCGAGTACAGGGCACCACGAGGGTGATGTAAATGGTCTGGAGGGTGATAATATGCTCTTTGCACAATGCCGTGGATCAGGTGGTTGAGTAAAGGGCACCACGAGGGCGATGTTTATGGTCTGGAGGGTGATAATATGCTCTCCGTACAATGTCGTGGATCAGGTGGTTGAGTAAAGGGCACCACGAGGGTGATGTAAATGGTCTGGAGGGTGATAATATGCTCTCTGCACAATGCCGTGGATCAGGTGATCGAGTACAGGGCACCACGAGGGCGACGTAAATTGTCTGGAGGGTGATAATATGCTCTCCGCACAATGTCGTGGATCAGGTGGTTGGATACAGGGCACCACGAGGGCGATGTATATGGTCTGGAGGGTGATAATATGCTCTCCGTACAATGTCGTGGATCAGGTGGTTGAGTAAAGGGCACCACGAGGGCGATGTATATGGTCCGGAGGGTGATAATATGCTCTCCGTACAATGTCGTGGATCAGGTGGTTGAATACAGGGCACCACGAGGGTGATGTTAATGGTCTGGAGGGTAATAATATGCTCTCTGCACGATGCCTTGGATCAGGTGGTTGAGTACAGGGCACCAGGAGGGTGATGTTAATGGTCTGGAGGGTGATAATATGCACTCTGCACAATGCCTTGGATCAGGTGGTTGAGTACAGGGCACCATTAGGGTGATGTTGATGGTCTGGAGGGTGATAATATGCTCTCTGCACAATGCCTTGGATTAGGTGGTTGAATACAGGGCACCACAAGGGCGATGTTGATGGTCTGGAGGGTGATGATATGCTCTCTGCACAATGCCTTGGATCAGGTGGTTGAGTACAGGGCACCACGAGGGTGATGTTAATGGTCTGGAGGGTGATAATATGCTCTCTGCACAATGCCGTGGATCAGGTGGTTGAGTACAGGGCACCACAAGGGCGATGTTGATGGTCTGGAGGGTGACAATATGCTCTCCGTACAATGCCGAGGATCACGTGGTTGAATACAGGGCACCACAAGGGCGATGTTGACGGTCCGGAGGGTGATAATATGCTCCCCGCACAATGTCGTGGATCAGGTGGTTGAGTACAGGGCACCACGAGGGCGATGTATATGGTCTGGAGGGTGATAATATGCTCTCCGCACAATGCCGTGGATCAGGTGGTTGAGTACGGGGCACCACGAGGGCGATGTATATGGTTTGGAGGGTGATAATATGCTCTCCGCACAATGCCGTGGATCAGGTGGTTGAGTACGGGGCACCACGAGGGCGATGTATATGGTCTGGAGGGTGATAATATGCTCTCCGCACAATGTCGTAGATCAGGTGGTTGAGTAAAGGGCACCACGAGGGCGATGTATATGGTCTGGAGGGTGATAATATGCTCTCCGCACAATGCCGTGGATCAGTTGGTTGCGTACAGGGCCCCACGAGGGTGATATTGATGGTCTGGAGGGTGATGATGAGCTGACCGCACAATGTCGTGGATCAGGTGGTTGAGTACAGGGCACCACGAGGACGATGTTGATGGTCTGGAGGGTGATGATATGCTCTCTGCGCAAGGTCGTGGATCAGGTTGTCTAGTACAGGGCACCACGAGGGCGATGTTAATGGTCTGGAGGGTGATGACATGCTCTCTGCACAATGTCGTTGATCAGGTGGTTGAATACAGGGCACCACAAGGGCGATGTATATGGTCCGGAGGGTGATAATATGCTCTCCGTACAATATCATGGATCAGGTGGTTGAGTACAGGGCACGACAAGGGCGATGTTGATGGTCTGGAGGGTGATGATATGCTCTGCGCACAATATCGTGGATCAGGTGGTTGAATAAAGGACACCGCGAGGGCGATGTTGATGATCTGGAGGGTGATAATATGCTCTCTGCACAATGCCGTGGATCAGGTGGTTGAGTACAGGGCACCACGAGTGCGATGTTGTTGGTCTGGAGCGTGACGATATGCTATCCGCACAATGTCGTGGATCAGGTGGTTGAATACAGGGCACCACGAGGGCGATGTTGATGGTCTGGAGGGTGATGATATGCTCTCTGCACAATGTCGTGGATCAGGTGGTTGAGTACAGGGCACCACGAGGGCGATGTTGATGGTGCGGAGGGTGATAAAATGCTCTCCGCACAATTTCGTGGATCGGGTGGTTGAGTACAGGGCACTACGAGGGCGATGTTGATTGTCTGGAGGGTGATAATATGCTCTCTGCACAATGTCGTGGATCGGGTGGTTGAGTACAGGGCACCACGAGTGTGTTGTTGATGGTCTGGAGGATGATGATATGCTCTCCGCACAATGTCGTGGATCAGGTGGTTGAGTAAAGGGCACCACGAGGGCGATGTTAATGGTCTGGAGGGTGATGATATGCTCTCCGCACAATGTTGTGGATCAGATGGTTGAGTACAGGGCACCACGAGGGCGATGTTGATGATCTGGAGGGTGATGATATGCTCTCTGCACAATATCGTGGATCGGGTGATTGAGTACAGGGCACTACGAGGGCGATGTTGATGGTCTGGAGGGTGATAATATGCTCTCCGCACAATGCCGTGGATCAGGTGGTTGAGTACAGGGCATTACGAGGGCGATGTTAATGGTCTGGAGGGTGATAATATGCTCTCTGCACAATGTCGTGGATCAGGTGGTTGAGTACAGGGCACCACGGGGGTGATGTAAATGGTCTGGAGGGTGACAATATGCTCTCCGCACAATGCCGAGGATCACGTGGTTGAGTACAGGGCACCACGAGGGTGATGTTGATGGTCCGGAGGGTGATAATATGCTCTCCGCACAATGCCGTGGATCAGGTGGTTGAGTACAGGGCACCACGGGGGTGATGTTGATTTTCCGGAGGGTGATAATATGCTCTCTGCATAATTTTGTGGATCAGGTGGTTGTGTACAGGGCACCACGAGGGCGATGTTGATGGTCTGGAGGGTGATGATATGCTCTCCGCACAATGTCGTGGATCAGGTGGTTGAGTGCAGGGTACAACGAGGGCGATGTTGATGGTCTGGAGGGTGATGATATGCCCTCCGCACAATGTCGTGGATCAGGTGGTTGAGTGCAGGGCACAACAAGGGCGATGTTGATGGTCTGGAGGATAATAATATGCTCTTCGCAACATGTTGTGGATCAGATGGTTGAGTACAGGGCACCACGAGGGCGATGTTGATGATCTGGAGGGTGATGATATGCTCTCTGCACAATGTAGTGGATCGGGTGATTGAGTACAGGGCACTACGAGGGCGATGTTGATGGTCTGGAGGGTGATAAAATGCTCTCCGCACAATGCCGTGGATCAGGTGGTTGAGTACAGGGCATTACGAGGGCGATGTTAATGGTCCGGAGGGTGATAATATGCTCTCTGCACAATGTCGTGGATCACGTGGTTGAGTACAGGGCATCACGAGGGTGATGTTGATGGTCCGGAGGGTGATAATATGCTCTCTGCATAATTTTGTGGATCAGGTGGTTGTGTACAGGGCACCACGAGGGCGATGTTGATGGTCTGGAGGGTGATGATATGCTCTCCGCACAATGTCGTGGATCGGGTGGTTGAGTGCAGGGTTCAACGAGGGCGATGTTGATGGTCTGGAGGGTAATAATATGCTCTCCGCACAATGTCGTGGATCAGGTTGTTGAGTACAGGGCACCCCGAGGATGATGTTGATGGTCTGGAAGTTCATAATATGCTCTCCGCACAATGCCGTGGATCACGTGGTTGAATAGGGGGCACCACAAGGGCGATGTATATGGTCTGGAGGGTGATAATATGCTCTCCGTACAATGTCGTGGATCAGGTGGTTGAGTAAAGGGCACCACGAGGGTGATTTTAATGGTCTGGAGATTGACAATATGCTCTCTGCACAATGTCGTGGATCAGGTGGTTGAGTACAGGGCACTAAGAGGGCGATGTTGATGGTCTGGAGGGTGATGATATAGTCTCTGCGCAATGTCGTGGATCAGGTTGTCTAGTACAGGGCACCACGAGGGCGATGTTAATGGTCTGGAGGGTTATGACATGCTCTCTGCACAATGTCGTTGATCAGGTGGTTGAGTACAGAGCATCACAAAGGCGATGGTGATGGTCTGTAGGGTGATGATATGCTTTCCGCACAATGTCGTGGATCAGGTGGTTGAGTACAGGGCACCACGAGGGCGATGTTGATGGTCTGGAGGGTTATAATATGCTCTCCGCACAATCCCGTGGATCAGTTGGTTGAGTACAGGGCACTACGAGGGCGATGTTGATGGTCTGGAGGGTGATTATATGCTCTCCGCACAATGCCGTGGATCAGTTGGTTGAGTACAGGGCACCACGAGGGCGATGTTAATGGTCTGGAGGGTGATAATATGCTCTCCGCACAATCCCGTGGATCAGTTGGTTGAGTACAGGGCACTACGAGGGCGATGTTGATGGTCTGGAGGGTGATTATATGCTCTCCGCACAATGCCGTGGATCAGTTGGTTGAGTACAGGGCACCACGAGGGCGATGGTAATGGTCCGGAGGGTGATGACATGCTCTCTGCACAATGTCGTTGATCAGGTGGTTGAGTACAGAGCATCACAAAGGCGATGTTGATTGTCTGTTGGGTTATAATATGCCCTCTGCACAATGTCGTGGTTCGGGTGGTTGAGTACAGGTCACCACGAGGGCGATGTTGATGGTCTGGAGGGTGATATATAAATACCCGCTAATTTCAGTAGATCGCTTTGCACCCCATCTATGCCTGGCGACTTCCCACTTCCAAGTTTCCTTAATACATTCCACACTTCTCTCTCTGTAAGCAGAACCTCCTCCCCATCCCCCCCTATTGCTTCCTCCTCCCCCATAATTCCATTCGCATTGAACACTTCCCCATAGAATCTATTTAGAGCTGCTGCCTTCTCTATGTCCGTTTTCCACTCATTCCCTACCTGATCAACTAAAGTTGGCAACTCCCTGCCACTACCTTTCTGACTAGAAACAAACCTATACATTCTATTCCAGCTACCTTGCACATCACGTTCATTGAACATACCCCCCATCGTTGAGGTGGTTGAGTACAGGTGGTTGAATACAGGGCACCACGAGGGCGATGTTGATGGTCCGGAGGGTGATGATAAGCTGACCGCACAATGTCGTGGATCAGGTGGTTGAGTACAGGACACCACGAGGGCGATGTTGATGGTCTGGAGGGTGATAATATAATCTCCGCACAATGTCGTGGATCAGGTGGTTGAGTGCGGGGCAGAACGAGGGCGATGTTGATGGTCTGGAGGGTGATGATATGCTCTCCGCACAATGTCGTGGATCAGGTGGTAGAGTACAGGGCACCACGAGGATGATGTTGATGGTCTGGAGAGTGATAAGCTGACCGCACAATGCCGAAGAACACGTGGTTGAATACAGGGCACCACAAGGGCGATGTATATGGTCGTGAGGGTGATAATATGCTCTCCGTACAATGTCGTGGATCAGGTGGTTGAGTACAGGGAACCACGAGGGCGATGTTGATGGTCTGTAGGGTGATCGTATGCTCTCTGCACAATGTCGTTGATCAGGTGGTTGAGTACAGGGCACCACGAGGGCGATGTTGATGGTCTGGAGGGTGATGATATGCTCTCCGCACAATGTCGTGGATCAGGTGGTTGAGTACAGGGCACCACGAGGGCGATGTTAATGGTCTGTAGGGTGATGATATGCTCTCTGCACAATGTCTTGGATCAGGTGGTTGAGTACAGGGCACCACGAGGGAGATGTAATGGTCTGGAGGGTGATAATATGCTCTCCGCACAATGTCGTGGATCAGGTGGTTGAGTACAGGGCACCACGAGGGCGATGTTGATGGTCTGTAGGGTGATCGTATGCTCTCCGCACAATGCCGTGGATCACGTTGTTGAGTACAGGGCACCACAAGGGCGATGTTGATGGTCTGGAGGGTGATGATATGCTCTCTGCACAATGCCGTGGATTAGGTGGATGAGTACAGGACACTACGAGGGTGATTTTGATGGTCTGGAGGGTGATGATAAGCTGACCGCACAATGTCGTGGATCAGGTGGTTGAGTACAGGACACCACGAGGGCGATGTTGATGGTCTGGAGGGTTATAATAAGCTCTCTGCACAATGCCGTGGATCAGGTGGATGAGTACAGGACACCACGAGGGTGATGTTGATGGTCTGGAGGGTGATAATATGCTCTCCGCACAATGCCTTGGATCAGGTGGTTGAGTACAGGACACCACGAGGGCGATGTTAATGGTCTGAAGGGTGATAATAAGCTCTCTGCACAATGCCGTGGATTATTATTTTCATTATTTAACTCTTGCAAATGCACATAAATGTGCGGTGGCAAGTTCCCTAAGTACCCCTATCCCACCATCTCCTCAACCCTCTGACGGAATAACTTTAACCTGATTTCATCCCCTTCAAAAACACTTCTACTAAGCCCATTCCATTCCCTACCTGTCCTATTTAAGAAAGAGAATTTACCGACATCTAATGTAGCCCCCTTTATGACTACCGCTCTATCATGACCCCGCCTACCTCCATACCCTGACTTATTTCTTTTTATCAACTCATGCAGCTCCCCCCACCCCCCCTCTCCCTCCATTACCCTGAAGAAATTACATAAACGATCCTCCTTCCTCCGTATTTCCAATTTCTGCCACCCCAGGTCTCTCATCATCTCAGTTGGGCTCTCCAACATTCTTACCCTCTCCCCCCTTTCATTCTCATCCCATTTCCACCTCCTAACCCTACCTGTAACCCTTCTCACAGCAATCCTCTGAACCCTTTTCACATCCCTTATCGCACCTAATCTATAAGGATCCCAAACTGAACTAGCATATTCTACCATGGGACGCACTAACGAGAAATATGCTCTTTCCTTAATCTCCATACCTGCCCCCCTAAGTTGCCTCATTACAAAGTTTAGTGCATTTATACTCTTTTTCACTATTCTCTCAATCTGACTCCCCCACCCTAGACGCCTATCAAAAACCACCCCCAAATACTTGTAGTTTTCCACCAACTCCAGCGTCTTCCCTCCTACCTCATACACTACATCTGTCCTTATGTTTCTCTTACCGAATGTGACTAACTTGCACTTTCCTGTATTCAACTCCATCTTGTTTGACTGAACCCAACGATTAATTGCCGCTAAATCTACCTGAAGAGTACTACATCCTCCTCTGTAATGATTTCCCTATATAACACACAATCATCTGCAAATAACCTTATTGTCGAATCAACAACACTAGTCAGATCATCTATATATAAATCAAACAATAAGGGACCCAACACACTACCCTGTGGAACTCCTGACGTAACCTTAGTCTCACTTGAAACCTCTGAACCCACCCGAACTCTTCGCACTCTATCCTGAAGAAAGTTTCCAATCCAATTAACCAACCCAGCATTCCCAACGGACATTTTTAACTTCCCTAATAATATATTGTGATCTACCTTATCAAAAGCCTTCTCGAAATCCAAAAACACTGCATCAACACGTCCCCCCCTATCAACTACCCCAGCCAACTCTTCTGCAAAACCTAACAACTGCGTCTCACATGAATAACCCTTCCTAAACCCATGCTGCACTTCTGAAATACTCCTTCTTTCATCTACCTTCTCCACTACTCTCTTTATAACCACCCTTTCCATTATCTTACACACATGCGATGTTAAACTAATTCCCCTGTAGTTGTCTACCCTACCCCTTTGCCCTCCCTTTGAAATTGGAACCACCTCCGCTTTTTTTCAAACTTGCGGTACTCTACCTGCTGTGAGTGAAGCTTGAAACAACCTTAGCAAATAACCTACAACTCCCCTACCCACTAATTTCAGTAGATCGCTTTGCACCCCATCTATGCCTGGCGACTTCCCACTTCTAAGTTTCCTTAATACATTCCACACTTCTCTCTCTGTAAGCAGAACCTCCTCCCCATCCCCCTCTATTGCTTCCTCCTCCCCCATAATTTCATTCGCATTGAACACTTCCCCATAGAATCTATTTAAAGCTGCTGCCTTCTCTATGTCCGTTTTCCACTCATTCCCTACCTGATCAACTAAAGTTGGCAACTCCCTGCCACTACCTTTCTGACTAGAAACAAACCTATACATTCTATTCCAGCTACCTTGCACATCACGTTCATTGAACATATCCCCCATGATCAGGTGGTTGAGTACAGGGCACCACGAGGGCAATGTTGATGGTCTGGAGGTTGATGATATGCTCTCCGCACAATGCCGTGGATCAGGTGGTTGAGTACAGGGCACCACGAGGGCGATGTTTATGGTCCGGAGGGTGATAATATGCTCTCTGCACAATGTCGTGGATCAGGTGGTTGAGTACAGGGCACCACGAGGGCGATTTAAATGGTCTGGAGGGTGATGATATGCTCTCTGCGCAATGCTGATGATCACGTGGTTGAGTACAGAGTAGCACAAGGGCTATGTTAATGATCTGGAGGGTGATAATATTCTCCCTACACAATGTCAAGGAACTCTTGGTTGAGTACAGAGCACCACAAGGGCGATGGTAATGGTCTGGAGGTTGGAAATATGTTCTCAGCGCATTTCGTATGATCACGTGGTTGAGAACAGAGCACCACAAGGGCAATGGTAATGGTCTGAAGGGTGGAAATATGTTCTTTGCGCATTGCGGATGATCACGTGGTTGAGTACAAAGCACCACAAGGGCGATGTTAATGGTCTGGAGGGTGGGGATATGCTCTCTTTGCAATGCTGATGATCACCTGGTTGAGTACAAAGCACCACAAGGGCGATGTTGTTGGTCTGGAGGGTGGAAATATGCTCTCTTTGCAATGCTGATGATCACTTGGTTGAGTACAAAGCACCACAAGGGCGATGGTAATGGTTTTGAGGGTGAAAATATGATTTTTGCACAATACCGATGATCCCGTGGTATAATACGGGGCACCTCAAGGGCGGTGTTAATGGTCTGGAGGGTGGAGATATGCTCTCTGTACAATGCTAAGGATCACGTGGTTGAGTACAGAGCACCACAAGGGCGATAATGATGGTCTGGAGGGTGATGATATGCTCTCTGCACAATGCCGAAGATCACGTGTGCAAGTGCAGAGCACCACAAGGGCGATGGTGATGGTCTTGAGGGTGATAATATGTCCTCTTTGCAATACCGATGATCACGTGGTTGAGTACAGGGGTGTCGGCCCATAGAACATGTAGATAGTTACAAGTTAATTGCTCGAATAGTTTACATGTAATGCAGGTAAGACTGATAGGACGATAGTTTTCTACCTTGACCCTCTTTCTCCCTTCAAAAACTGGAATGACTATGGTTCTCTTCCACTCCTCCGGGATACCTGTATTATTTAGACATATTTGAAAACTTATCCGTAGATAGGCTGTTGTTTTTTCATTTCCTAGTTTCAATAGTTGGCTTCCAATGTTGTCAGGAGCTGGTGCCGAGTGGTTTTTCAATTTCAATAATGCCCAATGAAGTTCACTTCGCCGGATGGTGAAAGGGATGTGATTTGTCTCCTGTTCTCCTGGAATATACTGTGAAGTGGGTTTCATTAGAGTGTTCATTCCAAAAGTGCGGCCATAATTTGACTTTAGGGAATTTGCTTTCTCCAAAGGTGTTGTTACGACCTCTCCGTTGTTTGTCTCAAGTCAAGGGATTGTGACCAAGCTCTTCTTCATTTTGTTGAGGTGAGAATAGAATTTCTTCCGGCTGAAGTGCTTGTGCTGTCACAAATTTTCAAAATATAGTTCTCATAAGCTTGAATTTTTGCCCTGACTAGTTTGGCTCTAAGATTCATGTATTCCAGTCTTTGATTTTCTTCTATGTCTATATGCCTATGTCTATATTTTTCTATGTATTCCAATATCGTGTAATGCAGTTGGGAAGAGCTGGATTCACAGATTGCATTAGATCTATTACTTGTATAGATCAACATACTGACAAAATACCAGCAAATTATCATACAATTTGTAAGGCGGCATCCCTTTGATATACGCATGGTGCGAAAGGAAAATGGCATGTTGCTTATCCCGTTACGTTATTGATAGTCATAGCTTATACTTATAATTTTTACTTGGTAATCTCAACGGAAACAAGAGCATTATGCCATCAACATATTGTTTAGACCTGTATTACAATAATTTACTATTTGTTTATTCAGTTTACAAATTATACAAACAGTTAGGGCCTATAGACCACTATATTTTCGCCATTAGCGTACCATGATCCTTTGCGCGCGCATTAGACTAGTCGCCATTAATGAGGTGTATGTATTGACAAAGCCAATATGGCGGCGCCCATGAATGAGCGCGTAAAATCCCGTATAGGTTTCTGTCAAGTGACATCACTCATTGTTGAAAGAGTCAGACAAAAATGTCCATCAGTTGGAATTGACCAATCAGAATGTTTGGTAGTCCACCAGTTCGCTGTAGGCCCTATTGTTATGGTAACTATTGTTTGTCATTTGTTACTTGAGAGAAGCCTACACTGGCAAAGTCAAAGGCCTACGTCTCAAAAATGAATAATAACATTACTAAAATGGAATATAAGGAAGTATCAACTCAACATATTACTCAACGATAACCCAAATCCATTTCATCTTCATCATTTTTTTTACTACCATCATAGTATATACAACCAAGGTCTAACCTGCATTACCTCATGGTCATGAAAAAAATTATGATTTTTTGTCAGTCGATTCGTTTTGATGTACTCGATAATGATATCCACACGGATGATAGGCTAATCGGGAGGAATTTTGAGTTATATCAGTTCAAACACTGGATGTTTCCCTATCATTCAACATGCAACCTTCAAATTTTGTGCGTTTTTACTATTCAACAGATCATTAAAATATACTAAAAGTGATGACATTCGATCAAAAAACTTATCTTATTGTAGATGAAGGTGTTATGAATAGAATTATGCCAAAATAAAAATAGGTACTCATTCTCATTTATGAATCACACTCATTTTAAGAGGAAAAATAGTTGATTTTTCACCAAAATGAAGTCAAAATAGCAGCTTGAAGTGCACCATACCTCTGACAATTGCTTCCCCAGAGAAATTGAGATAATTATTCAACGATTTTCAGTGAAAGCTACGATTTATTACGTCTCTCTCTGATTTAATCACGAACTTTAAAAGTTTGACATTTCACGGAATTGCCCCGGGCATTCGATATCTATGACGTAGATCCCACGCATCGTCTGTCAGTTTTAACTTCCTTGCCGTCATTTTCTCATGAACGGCCAAAAGCACTGAACTAGATCTGCTCTACACGGCTCACCCTTAAAGCTGATGAAAAAAATCCAATACCATACAATATTTATCTTAGATGCAATATTGCCAATATGATCTGAAGATAAGGGAAATATTATGAATTTTGCTATTGATTACCAATTTTTTGCTACCATTTTCTCAGAGGTCTTTCAACTCAGAGTAACAAAACTTTTTTTGTGAGTACAAACATAAAGCAACAACTGTTGTGAAGCATTTGTTTGTTGGTCGGAAAAATTTTGCGTCCCAATTTTTTCGAGTAACAATCAAATTTTTATGACACATTAAAGCGTACAATATTTTTTATTTTCATACGAATAGGCGCTAAATGACCTCGCTGTCGATGCGCCAAAAGAAATTAATATTCATTCATTCGAAAAAAATGGATTTACTGCAAATCAGTGATGGTATTAAAATTATACGTTGTTATATGTTGAAAATTTCAGCTTTTCAACACAAAAATTGCAGAGAATATGTGTACCCGGACAATAAAAAGTACTGTTTTGAGGAATTTAATGTTGAACAATTGTTAGCAAACAGTGGGCTAGAAGGCAATGTACGAAAAAAAAATGAAATTTTCAAACAAACATGGTGACCATCTTCTTTTCCAAAGAAAATAGCTGTCCACCAAGTCATGAAAAATGAGTTTTCCAGTCTCTGCTGAATCCAAAACCACCAACATAAGAACTGTATCATATTATATAGTAAGTTTCCATGGTACTCAATGAAATTTGGAAAGTTGGGTGACGAATGAACACTTTTGAGAGTAAAAATAGGAAAGTCAACAAGAGAATGAATATTTCAGGGATATGTATACCAGATAGTTATTTTGAACTTATATCATTTCTACTCATACATCTACAAAAAAATTCGTTCATGAGATAAAAAAATATATATTCATCATTTTGCGGAAAAAATGCTTTCTTGTTATCTTTAAGAGTAGGCTGAATACCTGTTGAGAATAGAGCTCGGAAAATTATGAAAGAACTATAATACATCCTCTCAAGCTGATGAACGTCACAAAATAATGGGACACCACATTTTCAATGACCATTTGTAGTATTCATGACATTTTTTGTGGATGGGCCTGATTTAAGAAGAGACACTTCTATTTTCTTCGTCACTTTGTACACCATAGATTCAGTTTCACATAAACAGAATTAATATTAGAATGAACATTAAAATTTTGACATTTAAATTATAGTGATACCCGGCCCATCATTATACTGGCCCATGATATTTGAATGAACCTATCATTCAAATAAACTAGTGACTGAGTCTATCACAATTCTTGACTTGAGACTCAAACAATATGTAAAACAAAACTACAACAATCAAGAATTTTCTAGCTCAGTTTATTTGTTAATTCGAAAAGAAATACTATAAATTTAAGATATTATACCAAAAGTTCAGCCAAGTAAAAGTCAATCAATCCTCATCATTATGAACGTTGTCGTTGAACGGCGTCTTGGAGTGTACCTCAGCATTGTATTGACTACCGTATCGGGTTTGCCCCCATTGCTGCACAGGGGCGTTTGACCAGGCGGGCTGATTTACATTCATAGCGACTCCACCTCCTTGGGCAGCGCCGTATGGCTGGTTCGGTCGGTCCGGATTCAGCACACCTTCACCGATAATCAGCCGATGTTGTTCTTCGTGCGTCAGTCCTGCAAGCCTCTGGTCGTGGCGATATATTTCGATTGCGCAGTGGAGCGTGCATAGCGAGAAAATCAAGCAGGCCAATAGAAATGGCAATATCATCCCAAGAGGTATGCAACCCGTAGAATCCATGGTCTTGGGAAATCCTTGAATCAATAGAAAAAGTACGGTAATTGGATGAGTGAAACCGAAGACTTCTATCCCACTCTCAAATGGAGCTTTGTTTGTGTGATTTTTCTTTTTGTATAGGAACTGCTCAGGTCGCACGGTATGACTGATCGACAAGAAACTATTTAAAAGAATATCATCTCAAACTCTCTTTACAACCAGTGGAGCATTTAGGCCTAGGCACACTAGGCGCGCGCCTAGGGCCCCGTACTACTTTTTAGCGTGTTCACCACACTGTGGAAACACACTTATACGTTTGATTCAAAAGGGACCGAAAAAATCTATTCGTCGCGTAGAATCGCTGAATTTCTACGTAAATTGAAAATTATCGAGCTTGGATTATGTATTTTTTACAATCTTCGACTACGTAGTAATGAAACATGTCCACATAGCCTGTATATTTTCAAATCAACGAAATAAAGAAAAAAACTCTATCGACCTTGGAATGGCGTGGACTTTTATACCGTATTTTGCGCGTTAATAGAATCGCTGGTTTTCCACGTAAATTAGAAATTTAAGCGCTTTCAAGTTGTAATTGGTTATAATCTACCGCGTTACGATAATAACTTTTGTCCACGTAGCCTTAATATTTTATAATTAAATAAAAACCGAAAAAAGATTGAGTATACCCCATTTTTGGTCAAGGAGGTTAAAATACTAACCTCTTTGGTTTGGCCCTCTGAAAACCATGGTAACATTTTATAAACAGTGGATGTGTTCATATTATCTTCTGGGCCCGAATTCACACAAGGTCATAACTTTGATTTGGCTCAAAGTTACGAACTTCTTTCGAGATAATACCATATTTTGTCTTAATCCAAACTCATGAAGAAATATTTGATCGTCCCACCAATCCCTAGCAAGTGTCTGAGATCCTAATAGCTGTTCTTTCATCTATTGTCCAGAGAGAAGTACCTAAAAAATTGACTGGTAGGCCTAGGCCCTAGTTGACTTTGAATATCAATTTACAATGATTTTATGGCTGAATTTGACAGAAAATGTAAATTCTACCCACCAAAACACGGTAAGGATATTTTTAAATACCGCGCAATTTGATTTACGTATTTTATAAATCCGGTTGTACATCTAACCTCAACGTTTTGCTTGATCTCGACTAGGCCTAGGCCTAGCGTGTGCAACTGTCAGTGTCACCTCTGACCACTCACCTTGTCTGTCTACTCTAGCCTAACCTGTCAAAGAGTGTACCACTATTACCATTTACTAGGCCTATATGCCTACCTAGCTGAAATGTAACTTATGATTACTAATATAACCACTAAAACACTAACTTTAATTATATATACAGTTATAATAGGCCTAGGCCTATTTCCTACTAATTATATTACAATGTTCAATGCTGGGCTTTTCCTAATTCTGGATGAGGCTAGGCCGAGGCCTAATCAGGAGGGGCCTATCATTGTTAGACCTGGCAGAGTATTCAAAGATAGGCTGGATTCATTAAATGTGTCGGATGACCATCTGATTAAACGGTACAGGTTTCCAAGACATATCGTCTTGGAACTGTGCAGCATTTTGGAAGGCCATTTGACCAGACCGACGCAAGTTCTTACTGCATTGCGATTCTACGCGTCTGGAACGTTCCAGCTCGTTATGGGCGATGTAACAGGCATAAGTCAAGCCAGTTGCTCATGAGTTTTGTGTGACATTAGCAACGCATTGGTTCAACACTCCCTTCAGTTCATATCCTTCCCTATTGAAAATGAGGCATACGTTGCCAGAGTTGAAGCAGGTACGTTGCTGAGGTTATTAGTTGCTAGTACACTGAACTGTCATACACAGACTGGGATCTGATGTTAGAGTCAAGTTGAGTTAGGTTAAGCTAACTTGAACCGAAAATCTCGTACACCGCAAGAAAAATATTTCGTATGTAACATTGGTTTCATCGCTTCTAACCTCAAAATTATACACTAGGCCCTAGGCCTGTCCGAGCTTAATGCTCATCAAAATCTAGGTTTACTATTATAATTATATTCAGGGCCTACGTCCTGGTTCTAATGTATTATTTAAATAAGATGTACCTAGATTAACCGCGCGATACAATAGGTCTTGGGCAAGGACTTCTCGTGTCTAGGCAATTCTGTCAGTTTGGTCTGTAATAAACCCTAGTCAATGCCTAGGCCTAGGCGTACCTTCATTTCAAAAGTTATCTCCTAATCAATAAACAAATAATCTGTGTCCTAGGACCAAGTATGGAATAAAGTTCCACATTCTTCATTCTATTTCCCGGACCTGTATGTTTGGGCCTAGCCTAGATGCCTAGGTAATTACTGGTATGGCCTAGGTAGGCCATAAAACTAAACTCAGTGCTAGGGCCTACTTGGTTCATCAACTTTGTAAGACACCCTTGACCTAGGGCATCGAGTGTAGTGTATTACCATTGAGTATGAATGTTGATACTATAAACTTGTGGGAATTATGAATTGGTGAGAGGTTATAGTTAGGTTGCCTGCAGGGCCGGCTCGTGATGTTTTGGTGCCCTGGGTAGGGCAGATCTAGGTCACATTCATGGCAGGGGGGAGAGGGGGGAGGGGCGATTTCAGTTTGGAAAAAAGTACTGTAAGAACAGCTGTGTGCAACGACCCGTTATCGCGTAGCCGGCGACCATCGGGGGTTGGATTTGGTTTGATTTGATGCGATGCCGTGCGCGGTGTGGCGCGGAGCGGTGCGGTGCGCGACGCGATGGGTTAGGTTGGGTTGGGTAGGGTTGGATTGAATTGGGTAGGGTTGGGTTAGATGGGGTTCGATCACTAATTTTTGCGCCCCTCGAAATGTTGCGCCCTGGGCAACCGCCCAGGTCGCCTAGCCCATGGGCCGGCCCTGGTTGACTGGTTACTTGAGAATCCCAAACAGCAATCAGTCCCCTACAACCTCGATGCTTAGGGCCACTGGGTAATTATATCCGAGGGCTTACCTGGTTCATGTCCAGGTCTATATCATAATTCCTCTATAGACAGACTTCAAAATTCCCCAAAATTTGCTACCTTTCATAACATGATTCCAAACCATCAAGCTCAATGCCGGTAGTATGCATGATCGCCCATTTTCCAATTCTCCTATCGATAACGTTTATACGATCTACCTCATCATAACATACTTTTTTATGCGTAAGTAATTGAATAGGCCTAGTCAACTCCTTCCTTTTTCCAAATAGCCTACATAGCCCTCAGGGGCGGCTCGTGTGTAAGTACTGCTGAAAGGCAGCACTCGCTACAATTTTTCAAATTCATGCTATTTTTAAAATAAATTCATCTTGAATAAATAATTTGTTTTCACATTTTTTTTATTCGATCAGTTCCCTTTTCATGTACCGTACCAATATGTCATGTTTTCAATCTATTTCTCTTCATTATTCCATGTAATTTTTATACTGATTGCTATCCTGTTTTATAATATAGTCAGGGACCAATAAAGGTTTTTTCTTCTTCGACGCCGTGAAGAATGTTTCTTTCAGTGCAAATGCCGTTCTCTTTAAAAAATTACCGCACACTCGGTGGGCTTCAATAATTCCACACACCCTCCCTTCTGACATGTGATGACCTTTCACTGCCCACTGTTTAGATGTGGTATTGTGTATTATTAGTCAGTCTGGCTCTGAGAGGGCAACAGTTTACTTGTGTGTTGTGTCACAATGCCGAAACGAAAATGCTTCTATCAAGAGAAATATTCTGCTGAGTGGAATTTGTTTAAACTAGGAAGATATGAGGATCAACAACAAACTACAAATTTTCCTGCACCGAGATTTACAATTATGTACTTGAAAAAAAAAAAAAAGATTTCCCTTATCAATGTCGTCCAACAAATACAAGGCATGAACTCAAGATTAGGAAACTACGCCAACAGCAATCATTACATGAATTAGTAGAGAAGCACAAAATTGATATTCCTTGCATCTCGCATTTTGGGTTACAAGCAGGACACATACCTCATTTTCTTCAGTAAAGTGCGCTGAAAACGAATATGCCGGTGTCCAAGCTGGCAAATGAACCAGGCTCTCGTGGCGGGAGGTCAAAGGTCAAGCGCGCAATTTTGCATTGAAACGTTAATAACTCGGTAGTGATTCGTCCTAATGCCTTACGGTTTTCTCTATTTTGTTGCTTATAATATTTTCTCATAGCGTGATCAAAAAGTTTTACCATATTTGTGACACAATAATTCTTGACGCCATCTTGAAAATGAAATACTGATTTTGATGCGTCGTTTATCTCAGATATTCTGAAAAGTTCATCGATATGCGTAAAATAGTTCAAACAAATATTGTGCAAAATTTAGTTGTTAATTGGTGACAGCTTATTTTATACGATTATCACAATATCGACGCATTTCAGAGCCGTAAACGTGAGCGCGAGTGCGGAAGTTTTATACACATTATAAGCCTACTGAATGCATAATTGTAAGCCTGGCTACGATGCGCTTCGCGTTTTTGATTCCAATTGATATCAGCTGGTTCACCAAAATTTATGGTATTATTGTACTGATACAATTATAACGAATGCCAATATATATGTGTACTGTATTGGTTATCTACAACCGTCTGGTCGTATCGTCAAGGTATGCCTACATCAGATTGGTGTTTTATTAGTGTCAAAGTGCTGAATCCCATATTGATTGAGAATAATACGGACATGCCTGCAAAAAACCCAGTTTATTCATTTCACATAAATCATGTTCGTCATTTGATGAAATGCCTGGAAAATATTCAGAAGAAAATATATCATCACGATTTTTGACCAATTTGCATTGAAATTTGAAACTGATCGATGTAGACCCTACATGAGTGATTAAAATACAAGACTTCAAGTTGAATTTGAAGTTAGGAATTGCAACACGTTATCTATGTCATACTTTGATTACATACATTGATGTTGATTCGTGATCTAGTCGAGTGGTAGCTCTATGTGAGCCAAGTCCCGCGAGCATCCAGCTCACCCTGTTAAGCTCTTACTCTGACTGTGTGTTGCTATTGTGATACCAGTCCCCACAGTTGTATGCTGGCATGCATCTGAAATCTTGTGATGTATCATCATTTGTTGTATTATTTGTTTGATATACTATGATTACTAATTCGCTGACAAATCATAAATGATGGCTTACTGCCATAATCAATTGTGATGCTATTTAAGCTATAAGTTATATTGTGAAATATGTAAATTGTGTACCGATTTCTTCGAGAGAGGGTTAAAGAAATGAACACCACTACTAATGCCACTACTACATGTCATGGTAGGTTTGTTTTGAAGCATACGCACTGCCGAGTGCAATAATGGTTCTTCTTTTCTTTGCAGTCACATGATATCAGCTCCAACATTTTTCAGGATATGGGATCTTGAATCATGGGAACAGGTTCAAGATGTCCATCTTGCAGAAACCACCCACTGTCTGTATACAGTGGAATTGTGGAGAAGGCTTCCGTTGATTTCCACCAAACATACTATTGATATGTAGCTCGTCTGATGTGCTGGATCAGTGCAACACTTGTAGGAGGGACTTTCACGAAGTCTTTCTCTGAAATTCTGAAGAGAAAACACCTGACTTCTTCTATTGACTGGGAAATAGTTCGTGGATCGTAAAGTTTGCAGACGGAGGCTTCAGCACTCGCGATGCCCTCGTGGCTCATGGAGTTGTCTTGGCAAAATTCGCGAAGGAGAGTTGCATTCTGCTGAAATACGTTTTTTTTTGCTGTGCCTGATCTCATCCAACATTGTTGTGGCAAAGATTTCACTAGTGCTACTAGGAGCACTCAAACGTCAGTGTTCCGGCAGTGCACAATGAGCCTCTTGAACCCAAAAGAAGTAGCGTCTTTTGCGTAGAGTATAATACGAGTGTTGGCTTCTTCCAGAGAGGGAAAGAAGATGTCGAGATCTTGGGGTGTGTGAACCTTCTTCCGGGCTCCGCTTCCGATAGCTCCTTAGCCACAAGGTCAGAAGGTTTTCTTCTATTGTCAACAAGACCAACCCATCTTCTCCAGTTGTCTGGCAGTTTGTTAGCTCGATCAGATATATTTCTTTTCGATCCCTTGGTTGTCACGATTTCGATACTATCTCGTACCACTTTTCACAGAAAGATCGTCGTATAGGGCAGAGATGCCATCACACGCGTGCAAGGTAGATTTGAGTTTTCATATACGATGTTGATGACAGATGAATGCATCTACGATGCAAAAGACGCAACTTCTTGTGGGTTCAAGAGGCTCATTGTACACTGCCGGAACACTGACGTTTGAGTGCTCCTAGTAGCACTAGTGAAATCTTTGCCACAACAATGTTGGATGAGATCAGGCACAGCAAAAAAAAACGTATTTCAGCAGAATGCAACTCTCCTTCGCGAATTTTGCCAAGACAACTCCATGAGCCACGAGGGCATCGCGAGTGCTGAAGCCTCCGTCTGCAAACTTTACGATCCACGAACGAGTTCCCAGTTCTATAGAAGAAGTCAGGTGTTCTCTCTTCAGAATTTCAGAGAAAGACTTCGTGAAAGTCCCTCCTACAAGAGTTGCACTGATCCAGCACATCAGACGAGCTACATATCAATAGTATGTTGGGTGGAAATCAACGGAAGCCTTTTCCACAATTCCACTGTATACAGACAGTGGGTTGTTTCTGCAAGATGGACATCTTGAACCTGTTCTCATGATTCAAGATCCCATATCCTGAAAAATGTTGGAGCTGATATCATGTGACTGCAAAGAAAAGAAGAACCATTATTGCACTCGGCAGTGCGTATGCTTCAAAACAAACCTACCATGACATGTAGTAGTGGTATTAGTAGTGGTGTTCATTTCTTTAACCCTCTCTCGAAGAAATCGGTACACAATTTACATATTTCACAATATAACTTATAGCTTAAATAGCATCACAATTGATTATGGCAGTAAGCCATCATTTATGATTTGTCAGCGAATTAGTAATCATAGTATATCAAACAAATAATACAACAAATGATGATACATCACAAGATTTCAGATGCATGCCAGCATGCAACTGTGGGGACTGGTATCACAATAGCAACACACAGTCAGAGTAAGAGCTTAACAGGGTGAGCTGGATGCTCGCGGGACTTGGCTCACATAGAGCTACCACTCGACTAGATCACGAATCAACATCAATGTATGTAATCAAAGTATGACATAGATAACGTGTTACAATTCCTAACTTCAAATTCAACTTGAAGTCTTGTATTTTAATCACTCATGTAGGGTCTACATCGATCAGTTTCAAATTTCAATGCAAATTGGTCAAAAATCGTGATGATATATCTTCTACTGAATATTTTCCAGGCATTTCATCAAATGACGAACATGATTTATGTGAAATGAATAAACTGGGTTTTTTGCAGGCATGTCCGTATTATTCTCAATCAATATGGGATTCAGCACTTTGACACTAATAAAACACCAATCTGATGTAGGCATACCTTGACGATACGACCAGACGGTTGTAGATAACCAATACAGTACAAATATATATTGGCAATCGTTATAATTGTATCAATACAATAATGCCATCAATTTTGGTGAACCTGATATCAATTGAAATCAAAAACTCGAAGCGCATCGTAGCCAGGCTTACAATTATGCATTCAGCAGGCTTATAATGTGTATAAAACTTCCGCACTCGCGCTAACGTTTACGGCTCTGAAATGCGTCGATATTGTGATAATCGTATGAAATAAGCTGTCACCGATTAACAACTAAATTTTGCACAATATTTGTTTGAACTATTTTACGCATATCGATGAACTTTTCAGAATATCTGAGATAAACAACGCATCAAAATCAGTATTTCATTTTCAAGATGGCGTCAAGAATTATTGTGTCACAAATATGGTGAAACTTTTTGATCACGCTATGAGAAAATATTATAAGCAACAAAATAGAGAAAACCGTAAGGCATTAGGACGAATCACTACCGAGTTATTAACGTTTCAATGCAAAATTGCGCGATTGACCTTTGACCTCCCGCCACGAGAGCCTGGTTCATTTGCCAGCTTGGACACCGGCATATTCGTTTTCAGCGCACTTTAGTGAAGAAAATGAGGTATGTGAAAAAGATTTCCCTTATCAATGTCGTCCAACAAATACAAGGCATGAACTCAAGATTAGGAAACTACGCCAACAGCAATCATTACATGAATGTACATACGACAGAAGTTTTTGATACGGTAATAAATAATTCTTAAATGAAACAGTATAATAAAACACATAAAGATCTCTAGGCTTACATAAGAAAATAAAAATGTATTTATTTATGATTCACACCGTGCTCCAAAGCAACTAAAATTCATTAAACCATCGTTCCCAAACAAATTCCCTGCGGGGCTAATGTTGGGTGGGGGGGCCTTGCCCCCCAACCCCCGCGGGTCACCGGCTTCGCGGATGTTTCTTTCAAGTGTTTCTTTGTCCCGGATTTTATTTCCCACAATCTGGTCACCCTAAATACAGCTTCATAAAAAGTATTATCAAAATTAACGTAATTATTCATTGTTGAATGCCCGCGGCTTCAAATGCATCAAAATATCTACACGCCGCTGAGCACCTGCAAGCGAGCGGGACGCAACCGTTGATACACGTTCTGGGACTGCACCCGTTGCAGTGCATGATTCCCGATAGCTGGCCGAAGGATGAGGGTAAATATGGCGCATGGAGAGGGGGGGGGAGCTCGTGACTTTAGCCTGTACGACGTACTGCATGAGGAACAGCCAGCACCCAGCATGAACTTCTCCAAACACTGCGAGACACCGTGCACTTCTTGCTCGCGAGGCCGGGTGTTTTGAGCCGATTGACAAGTTTCACCACTGCAATTACCAAGTTCTTTATATTTTACACCCAATTGAGTTGATTTTTTCATCATAGTCTCACATTACCCACAGAAAAATGTAAAAAATACATGATTGCATATTTTTTTTTCAAATTGAAAGTTGAAACATGTATATTTTTTATTGACATGGAGACACTTTTTCTAGAAAACGGCCTGAGATGAGTTGGGCGTTTTTTTTTCTCTTGAAGGAATTACAAATGAATTAATCTCACAAATATTTTCTGATCCAAGTTATTCGATAATTTTTCTATTCAACAATTATTTTAGCATGCTGTTTTCAAGATACTGTACAGTGATAATAATGCACAACTTAATTTATTATCTAGTTCATGAAAAACACACACAAAAAATGTGAAAATACATCCAGTAAAATAGATTTTATTCACTTTTTCATTCCAGAATATGTTGAAAAAAGATGCCAAGGAAACGGCCATCAAACTTTACAGTACCGGTATTCCGTTCTGAAGCGATTTTGGTTCGCCACTAGATGATTCAATATAATAATATACCAGTGGATTAATTCACATTATTTCTTCAGTATCCCCAAGACGAGAACTGAAATAAATTAATCGAACCAAAAGAGAAAGTAAATTCCAACAAATGGACATATTATCAGTGGTGTCCTTACTTAATAGTCGGGATAGTTTCGTACTAAGCTTTTGGCGGATGGCATGACGTATAGTGTCACGCTGAGAAATCATGGCCGAGTTATATAGTCCCACTAATCATGTGGATCGATCGAATTATAGAACTTTTTATTTCATAATACTTGATTTTTAAATTATACTTTCCAAATTAATACATCAAAATATTTAAGTTTTGACAGCATTAAATTCAAGATTATGATTGAGTTATGAAGAGAAATAATGTTGAGATCTGAATATGGATGTTAAATGAGAAAATTGTGTCTATGAGGGTAAAATATTTTGCACCAAAAAAAATATTTGAAAAATAAAATATTGGCAGAAAATATTCCCTATTGTTCTGTGGCTTTGTACCTTTGTATATATTTTTTTTCTTCATATTGGGTTTCAACGACGCACTGTAATGATTACTAATATCTATTGGCGTCGGATGAATGATTAATGAGATGATGGGATGATGAGATGAAGGTTCTTATAGGTAGTGGGAAGGAAGCGGTCGTGGCCTATATTGTGGGAACCATCCCAGCATTAGCCTAGACTACAGAGGGAAACCACAAAAAAAAAACCTGTAAAGATGGACGGTGGCGGGGATCGAACCGGGTCCGATATGTCCCTTCACTTCCCGGATCACACGAAGCAAGTGAGCTAACCACTCAGCTACTGTGCCGGTACCTTTGTATATTATTTTTTTTTACAAACTGCAGTACTCCCTATTGTTGAAGTCACCAGCCGCCACTGCTATATATCGTATATATACTAGGCCCTATGTTATGTGTTAAGAGTTAAGACTGATTTACTGTTGGCCCAAATTATACATACAACACTACTAATAATACTTTATCAGAATCAGTTTGTACTTCGTGCATTAGCATTCACTATTTATATGGGTTACGTAATTCATGAAAACCTTTACGGGAATTAAATCATACAAATTTATTACCAGCAAGCAAGGATCACTCAGAAAATGATTCAGAACACATTCTGATGAACGAAACTTTCATTACCCAATCCTTTGACCCAACAAACTGTTGTTCTTGTTACTTAGTACCGATAGACAATATTCGTCATTTTACGATAAAATATGCATGGAAATAGAAGAAAATGTACTTCACTAATGTCGCCTTCAAACAGAATGAATAGGAAACCTACTTAAAAAAACATTAAGCCCACGCAATAATATATAAAGTACTTTCATGAATATTACGTTTGCACCACAGTAGGGCCTATACCATTAATTACACATCACATCCCTGACTAGTGTAATGCTGTGATGTTTCATTCATAGTTCAGTAGGCATACAACAAAGTAAAACTAAAACAAACACTAGTTCAGAATGCGCCAACAGAATGTCGCACAAGTGGGATACACATTCACATGCATAGACAATCACGTATAGAGATAATTTTTAAAATATTTATTATTATAGATCTATAGGATACAAAAATTGGGCTTGGATAAAAAATTAAAATATTAATAGGCCCTGTATCATTTACTTCTTCGTAGGCCTATCAATATGTGATAAAATATCGGAAACGAATTTAGCATAAGTCTATGATATATATTTCAATCGATATGTTTCATTTATTACTTTATATCGATATTTCAAAAATCAATATTCTTTGATATAATATCGATATATCGAAATAAAATTGGCGATATTTCCATACCGGTATATTAAAAGATTTTTTATTTCCGTTAAATTATAAATCAGCGCTTTCAAAAGGCTACGTCCTATCTCAACTTATTCTCAACTCGTCTCAAGCAGGTAAACAGGTAAGAAGGGACGATTTGAGACAATCGTTCTGCGGTCTTTGCTAATCTCTTGTTAAATTCATGAGTTGCGTTGAGATTCGGTAGATTTGAGACATCGGCATACCGGTGGGACTACACGGTATTTTATAAAGTTTGTCATTATTTCATTATTTCTTCATTAGTTTTTCTTGCTCGATGAATTACTATAAAACTATTACGAGAATTTTCAAATTTCTCGTGAATTGCACATGCAAATTACCACATATCATGGAAACTTTCATGGAAAACTATTTGTCATCTTGTCATCCCTATAGGCCTAAATCATTATAATGGCTGTGACTGTGACGCTCTGTATCGCCTGGTTTCCGCACGTCTTTTTGTCGGTAAATTATACTTGGTGCACTTCGGTTGGGTATTGCCAACTCGTATTGCTGATGCGAATATTTCTTGATCATCGAGTTCCTGCTAGAAAAAAAAAAATGTTACTCCATTGTTTATTACATTGTTATTTGCAAAGATGAACAAATTCTATGTCTATCTTGTCATATATCTTATAGACTACACATACAAGTTTACAACTACGGTCAAAACAATAAACTTTAGGTCTGTTTGATTTGTCTGCACCAAGCTACACCACTGCACCAGCATGTTCGATTTGTCTGGTGCAGACTACTTTGCCGACTCTAGTGCAGCACCGTGCGCGTTCGATTTGGCGCTAGTGTAACTTGGGGCAGCTTCTCAGTGCACCAGCTCTGGAGGTGGTGTGTTGGTGTAGTGCAGATAGTTTTGGTGCATTTTTCAACATGGAGGGTCCCGCAATTAAATTAAATCATGAAAATATTAATCACCAATAACAATCCAGTTGTCCAGGACGGGCATTATGCTTTTTTATGACGATGAGTTATTTCTATAGGTTATTTGTAGCCTATGTTCATAATTATATAGAAAATCTACGATCATGTCTCAAATGCTCAACTCAAGTGCCGCGTAACGAATTCAGACGTGTTCGATTTGGGGTGTGATATAGCTGCTTGGTGCTACACCAAACTGGCAGGACGTAATTTCCATAGTGCACTGAGCCTACACCAAGCCTACACCAACTGCCCCTGGTGCAGACAAATCAAACAAACCTATAGAGGATGCTGTAGGGCATATGAGCCCTAGGACTTGTAACATAATAGTATAGCTGCTCTAAGTAGGCCTAAGCTTTGTTAAAGCCTACTTTAGCATAAGACCGTCAATATTTTTAATTTTAATCGTCAATTAATGTGACTTCTCAAAATCTAGGATGAGCCTAAGCTGAATAAGAACAAAAAATAGGGTTATAACCAACCGTAGGATGTCAGCCTTAACCACAAATTCACATAAAAACACTTACCGAGAATACTGCTGTATTAGTGAATAAAGCCGGACTCGGGTTTCTAGTACACTTCACTTGGCTTCATTTCTTGTTGCATTGTTAGCTTGAGTATTTCTTTCTGTTGGATGATTTCTGTTGTACGCCGAACAAACAAACTCGCACAGTGCTCTTACGTTTTTCATTTTACTTGTAATTATTATAGACATCCAATGCTAGTTTTTGACTAGCCTTTTATAATTTATTGAGACAATAGTCCTGGTACTTATGTTATTATAACGCACACATTACTGATCCTTACAACATTTAAACCAAATGTTAACAGACAATATCTCAGTTGTCACTCTGGTCAAACTGTCAAAATGACATTTGCACAAACATGAATATTTGTGAAACTGAAGTATTGAATTCCCCTAGAAATTACTAGAATTAATAGCCAACCTGATAGAAAAACAACTGGAAAAAAATGTTTCAATTTTATTTCCTTAGTGACGAGTTATCGTGAGAAATAAAAATGAGTTAGCTAACTCAAAGATGATCTGGGTTGATAATACGAAAATAAGATAACTCTGAGTTACTGCCAGAGTTAAGATAATACGCGAGTTATATAACTCAGACTTTAATCTTCGTTCGTAATACCGGGCCTAAATGTATCTTGTATCTGAAATAGGCCTACTCAAAATTCAAGTATCTGTATGTAGTTTTCAGATACTTGAAGTTGACCGGGTTTCCAGTTCCGATTCTGTTTTGTCGTCCAACACGATATCGGTACGATTTTTGTCATGCCTGTTTCCACTTGGCTGTGTCGTAACGTTTTCGTGACGTCGTAGTCATAGCCGTCATTACCTCGACTCACGGCTTCTTTTAATGTGAGAAATTGAGCTGTCAGAATACAATATATATTTTTTAAATAACATCGAAACTTGATACAAAATCATTGTTCCCCAATTAAGGCCAACGATGAAAGGTAGGATCGTTTGGACGGGGCACCACAAGGGCGATCTTATTACCCCAAGAATACAAATTGACACACTTTTCTCAGGTCGCGCCGTTGTAATTATACAAACACGGAGATTGTCCTGTACCATCTGAATAAATAATTCTACTTCAAATGGCATAGCAATTCTGGATACAAAATCTAAGACCGTGATTCTAAAAGTGTGGTGATGTTTGAAATTGCAGTTAGGATATGTGGATCGATATTTTTGTGAATCGATTCTTTTTTTGGTTTTTTTGGTGGCAATATAAATCCAAACAACCGGAGCCAGATGGATTGCAATCGCAGTGTAACTTACGGTGATCGTAATTTCGGACGACAAAAGTTGGAAGTTGAGTCAATAATCACGGGACCGAAACGATGTCGTAAACCGGCATGTTTTTAGGTGAATACTGGCTTGTGATTGTCCGTTGGGAAAATTGTGTCGGACATCCGACATTGTTCGTGGAGCATCCACGATTTTCGTGTGACACGAAAATTACGATAGTGAAGTGACCTTGCAACTGAAATTTCGTGGATATAGTTTTTTCATACACTAGATTCACGAAATTTTCGTTTGATACGATATTTTCGTGTGACACGAAAATTACGATAGTGAAGTGACCTTGCAACTGAAATTTCGTGGATATAGTTTTTTCATACACTAGATTCACGAAATTTTCGTTTGACACGATATTTTCGTGTGACACGAAAATTATGACAGTGAAGTGACCTTGCAACTGAAATTTCGTGGATATAGTTTTTTCATACACTAGATTCACGAAATTTTCGTTTGACACGATATTTTCGTGGAGCATCCACGATTTTCGTGTGACACGAAAATTACGCTAGTGAAGTGACCTTGCAACTGAAATTTCGTGGATATAGTTTTTTCATACACTAGATTCACGAAATTTTCGTTTGACACGATATTTTCGTGTGACACGAAAATTAAGATACTGAAGTGACCTTACAACTGAAATTTCGTGGATTTCGTGGATATAGTTTTTCGATGTCTTGGATTCACGAAAGTTGAACTTCACGAAAATTCGTGTGTATAGTTTTTTCATGTCTTAGATTCACGAAATTCCACACGAAAATAATTTTAAGTAGTTACGAAATTCGCGACGTTGCCAAATAAATTTTCGTGGATATAGTTTTTCGATGTCTTGGATTCACGAAAGTTGAACTTCACGAAAATTCGTGTGTATAGTTTTTTCATGTCTTAGATTCACGAAATTCCAAGAATTTCGTGAGCATAGTTTTTTCATGTCTTAGAATCACGAAATTCGTGACACGAAAATTCGTGGCTATAGCCACTCCGTACGAAATAATGACATTGTGGTTGATAGCTAAACAATTGTGGGTGTTATTAATGTGAGTATGGAGACCATATTCCACATTTTCACGTTTGAAATAAGATTAATCTGTGAAAGAGATTTAATCAAGCAGGTGAAATATTTTCGGCGGCCATTTAATTTTCTGTGAAATTGGTGAGTTACTTCTGAGTTATCTTTAATTCGCATCAAAAGCAGTATTTATGGTTGCCACAGTAATATTGACTTGATCTCAAGAATTCTAAGATAATCTCGATCGTAATACGGCGAAATAGATAACCCCGAAACAAACTAGATAACTCATATTTAATCCTCGATCGTAATACCGGGCCTTAGAAAATGTATTTAAAATGTACAAAATACGAGATAGTGTCTCAAGTTTTCTATACAGTATTGGGTTTTAACGGCAAACTGTAATGATAGCCAAGATCTATTGGCGTCGGATGGATGATTAATGAGATGAAGGTTTCTTGAGTAATGGGAAGGATAGTGGGAAGGAAGCAGTCGTGGCCTATATTGTGGGAACCATCCCAGCATTAGCCTGGACTACAGAGGGAAATCATGAAAACCCCTGTAAAGGTGGAAGGCGGCAGGGATCGAACCGGGTCCTAAATTCCCCTCGCCTCCCGCAACACATGAAGAGTGAATATGTGAAGAGATAATGACAGATCGAAGGGTTGTAATATCACAATCATAAGTTCCTTTGTTAACAATCTGCATTTATCATACTTTGAACATTCTTCAATTTGAACTTTACCACCTCTTTTGTATTCACATGTATTCACCGTCTTTGTAAATTGACAATGTGTATGTAAAATTGTAAGTAAAATATTACAAGCGAATTTCCTTTACCGATCTATATTTCTGCCTCGCATGTAAAGTTGACATTCCATTTTCACTCGACTGTTCTCACTGTTTGTTACTACGTGTGAATGTATAATAATTACTATAACATGAAATCGTGAAGTGTTTTGACATTACTTTACCGTTTAGTTATTATTTACACTCGAGACATTACCTAGTTGTAGTTGCTTTTTTTTCAAATATGAAATCAAACGACAGTTCATGTTTTGATATAATCCGTGTATGCCTATAATGTATAATCCATGTATGGGGTGGTGAGATCGCCCTTGTGGTGCCCCGATCAAACAATCCTACCTTCAATTGGGAAACAATAATTTTGCATCAAGTTTCGATGTTGATAAAAAAAATATATGTACGCCTAATCCAATTGAATAATTTACTTTTCACATATTCTATTCATAATCTGTTGTTTCGACGCCGAAGAAGAGAAAACGGACAGATGACGATGCATTCGACCGTGCAACGGGAAAATGTCAGAATATGGAGGAGGCAAAAATGACTTCAATTCAAAATGTTGAATTGCTCTCTCAATACGAAAGCAGGGGCCTCATTAAAAATGGATGAAACTCTTGTTCTGATTGCTGAAGCAAAAGCGGCCAAATAACTGAAATAATAACATACCAAAACACATTCATGAAAAAATATAGGCCTAGATCAATACAAGGTATTCAAATGAAGATTCTTTTACACGCATTGAATAACCAACTGATTGATATTTATTCCCTTCACAAATAATGAATGATATAATTTTAAGCCTATAAATTATTGAAGAAAAAATGTATGGCAGTGCACTGTGGTGTGATGCTCTTCTGGAGCGCCAGTAACTGCGTTTAGGATTGGTAGCAGCAGTCAAGGTTCATTTGCATACCGGTACACAGAATCTCCTAAGAAACACAAACAATGTTATAAACTATTCAAAACTGGAATTGAAATGGTATTTCAGTAGGCCTACTGAAATTGAATTGAACTAATATTAAATTCAACTGGACCTCGATTAAATTGATAAAATGTGATAATATTCGGCCCATTACTTTCAAATCTATCAACCGGTAGTTGAGGTAAATATTTATTCAAACACAAACGAATTGTCAACTTGAATACACACAATGGACTATTCTGTCCAAGGTCTTTGTTTTACGCTCGGACGTAGGAATTACGTAATTCCATGACTCCTTAGGCCTACTATTGGACTATGATCAATTTCTTCCTCTTCTCTAATGAGACTTGATAGAATATTGTGAATATTTGACAGTATAAGAAAACTAGATAATATTGAATATTGATAATATTGATGATTTTTTTATTCCTCAAAAGACCGGTTACTACATGTAATTTAATTTGCTCCCCTACAACATATTCTCACTGGATGCTCAAATACTTTTGAGAATTTTGTAGGCCTATGAAGTGTGATTTGATGTGTAATAAAATAAAAATAAGCATTGAAATTATTGTGTGTGGCTATTTGTACCCTCGTAGCTGTTGGTGGGGTTGTTCAACAGAATCAAAATGAAATAAATAAATAGGGGGCGTGTCAGTGAATTTAGTGCTACAAGAATATTCTACAGTCCGTATTCTTAAGCCGGTATAGTTTTACGGTACCTTATAGTAGACCGTTGCTAGCATATTGTTGACTTTTACTGGTATATCATTTATGAGCCATGCCAGTAGTAAGGTCTACTGCAGTTGAGAGAATCGCCTACCGGTATTGATAACGTTACTACATGAATTCCTGTTATATTTAGTGTAATATTAATATTAATAGTGGTTATTAATATCCACAGTAAAAATAGAATTAAAAAAATGGATATTATCAAATTATCTTATATTTCATGAGAAATAAAACTATTTCATTTTACAGTGTATATTCCAAATAACTGAAAATAGTCCATAATTTCAAAATGTGGATTCTTGTCACTAGGCCCTATGATTATTTTTTTATTAAAATTGATATTTTCATCATTATTATCAAAATGTACGTGCGTAAGTGTTCAGACTTGATATACTTATTTGTAATTTGTTTTTCTTATGTATAAAATGTTAGTAGACCTGCAGACAAGTCAACTTTTTGTGACTTTGCGGGTCTACGAAATTGTACTGAAATCTTTGTGAGAACACGAATAAAAAAATGAAAAAAAAATATCAATGTCAAGAGTAGGCTTACAAACCTTTGTCTCTACTCATACGTCTGTGGCAAGTTGTCTCGGATGTCATCCACGGAAGTCTGTCATTCCATGAAGAAATGATCAGACGCAACCTCAATCGCCCTCCCAACTCATGCTCTTCCGTGCTGTTCGCGGCAAAGCGTTCAAACGAATCCAAGCTTCCATCTGTATATGTAGATACAATGAATATTGATGAATATTTTAATATTTAATCTGACAGAGATTAAGTAATGAGCTCAAGGTCGACACTACACAATTCACGATTCCTCTCTTACACCACAGTTTTGTTTGGTCAAGTAGGCTAGGTCTCGGCATTGAATTTGTAACCTTACATAATCAATGGTCTCGGGCAAGATGAATCGAGAACTAGGCCTAGCCCCTATGTTTATACAATATTTATGGTCTAGGCCTACATGTATGTAACTCCAAATGAGGTACTTCTGGCTGTGAAAATATAGGGTGTGCCTAGGTCATATATTTACTAGGTCCGAGTCTAGTTATTCATTGTCTCAGGTAGCCTATAAGCATTTAGTTGGAATGGTAGTAGTAGTAGTAGTGTTTATTCCTTTGACCCTCTTTCGAGGAAATCACAACCTACAAGGGTATGGGCCCAAGTCTGGGTCTAGGCTTATAACCTCTAAACATTAAATCAACTGTGAAAAATCATCAAATTCAATCTCTCGACTTATGCTTGCCTGATTGCAATTGTCAAAAAATACGACTAAACAGAACGTAAATTCATTTCTTACCTCAAAATTGAAAAATACAATCCCAATGTCGAAAGTGTCATCTGTCATCACACGGTTTTGAAGACCTCTCAAAGACAAAGCTGAACGAAGGTAGCTCATAACTCGAGCGTTCGATGAGTTCGATTATGGCAAAAAGCAGTCAAAATTCAATACCAACTTCTAAATGTTATTGGTTTTGTAAGGTTGTCGGAAATCGGTCACTTGTAAAACGCCCACAAAAGTGGCCGATAGAGTTATCCAGCAGAAAGGTGTTTGGAGGATTTGTCGGCATATTGTGCATCGGCCCTAACACGCTTATATGAATGGACTTTAGGCCATTTGTTCATGCTTCGAAAATAATATGCATGTTGACTATCAACACCATTTGTGCTACACTATACATACATACAAACTATACATACAAATACACTATACATACAAATATTGCTTTCGCATTTTTTTTTAGGTTTCTGTACACAATGCAAGGTTGTAATACAAGGTTTTATTTCTCTAGAAGTAATATATATATATATATATATATATATATATATATATATATATATATATATATATATATATATATATATATATATATATTGAAGGCTTTCTGCCAACAGAAGCATTTTAACCGTCCTCCTTGGTCTAGACTCTAGAGGTAGCGCATCTGCTTCTGGTTCCAAGGCCGCATGTTCAAATCCTGAGTAAAGTGTGTTTTATTTTTAAATGTTCTTTCATCTATCATCAGCTCACTGTTTTTCATCTCCCGCTCATTTGTACCCTCCATAACCTAGCTAATAGTGGGGTCGTTAAGTATAACATAGAAACATGAGCATTTAATAAAAGTATTAGATTATTACGCCTATAAGTAAAATATCAAAGGTGGGCCTACTCTACTCTGTTGATGAGAAAAGTTAATTCAGGATTCTATGTCAATAGAAGAAATCTTGTAACGATTTTTTGTAAATAGAAGCAATGTATTTAAGATTTCTGTCAAAAGAAACTATCAATTTAGGAATTTAGTTTTACAGAAGAATCCATTTAAGGTTTTCTGTCAATAGAAACAATCAATTTAAGGTTCAATTTTCTATATGAGGGCGTCCAAGGGTGAGCTCGCTCACCCTTGTTCTTTTGTATAGCCTAAGCCTTGTTGATGGATACACAAATTAAAACAGAGAATATAAAAAAAGGTAAAGCAGACCAAAAAAATTATTATACGAGCTTCAGCGAGGATTCAATTTGACATAGTGAAAAAAATTGGTGTTCGTTTTTATGTTTTGTTTGTTTGTTTGTTTGTTTTTTTTATGTTTTTTTGTCGGTTCTCCACAGGTCAAACGGCTACAGCTATCATTTCCAAACTTTTTTTCACTATGCTTCCTCATCTAGCTAAGATCTGTATAGTTTTGTGGTATTATCGGGTGGTAACTTTTATTCTTATGAATTTTAGAAATTTCAAAAATACTCATTAGAATAACACGGCGGAAAAAAAATTAGAAAAATTTTATAAAAAAAAAAATTGAAATTCTGTGTGAAGTTGAATAACATTTTGATACACATTTATGGAAATTCTCAGCTTGATCGAGTCAGCCATTTTGAAGAAAAAACATGACATGTGCTAAATTGGTACCACTCGAAGCCGTTTTTACCCATTTCTAACTTAAATGTCACCCAATTGTGGAATTTAGGCCATAGTTTGGCAAAGAAGTCGACATAATATTACTTTACGCTCGTCTAACAACGCGTATATAGCGTTTTCCTAGTTATTCCAATGGTCTCAAACGAGGACGGTGGTATACTTAGTTTTAATTTCACCTAAGTTCGAACAGCCCTGTCGATTGAATGTTATGAATTGTGACGTCAATGGGGTGGAGAATGCGAGTCGTCAATTGCATTTCATTAGACGAGCTTTAGCGAGAATTTAATTTGACATACTGAAAAAAATTGGTGTCCGTTTTTTTTTTTTTTTTTTTTTTCGTTTTTTTTTTTTTTCTTGTCGGTTCTCCACAGGTCAAACGGCTACAGTTATTAAGTTCAATTTTTTTTTCATTATGTTTCCTCATCTAACTCAGATCTGTATAGTTTTGTGGCAATATCGGATGGTCACTTTTTTTTTATGAATTTTAGAAATGTCAAAAATACCCATTAGAATAACACGTCGGAAAAAAAGGAAATATTTTTATTTTCCAAAAGAAATGAAATTTTGCGTGAAGTTGGGTTACATTCTGATACACATTTCTGAAAACTTTCAGCGTGATCGGGTGAGCCATTTTGAAGAAAAACCACAAAATGTGCTAAATTGGTACCACTCGAAGCAGTTTTTACCCATTTCTGAATTAAATGTCACCCAATTGGCGAATGTAGGCAAAGGTTTTGCCATAAAAGTCGACATACTATTACTATCCGCTCGTCTAACAACGCATATATGGCGTTTTCCTAGTTTATCACAACAACCATTATTAGAATTTGTCAGAGGCTAAGTGGCAGGCAGATACCGCTCTTTAGATTAATACCACGCAAATTCTATCAATGCAAATTGTAATTGCAGAAGCGTTTCCCTTATCAGAGAAGATATGATATTGTCGGTTTGTATGGTTACGGTACGTGTAATGCATGTTTGGCATTGAAGAATTTAGTTCATATGATAAAAAAGTGATCTATATAATAATAAGTGAACTATAGCCGTATTCATAAAAGTATATGTTAGCAGAAGTATTGCTCTGATTTTGCACCTTTTTTTTCCTGGATAACGATTTTGCTTCCTCATTGGTGACACGCTGCTTACAATTTCATTAGTGATCCAAGTTGGAGGTGGCTCACATAAGTCAAGTTGAAAAATCATATTTTTGGGGCCGATATCGTCGACATATTCCCGCAATATTATGCACCCTCTTGCCAATTTTCGCATTCGTATCATATCATCGAATTATTGCATGTCAATTTTGGTAAAGCCAAGTGGATGATTCTGCTGATACTAATTCATGCTTTTTTTTCGATTACATTGTCGACCTATTTATGCACCATTTCATCATGGAGTTGTATTGTTATGGAGGTATAACTCCGTGTTAAAACTCAACCCACTTGATCACTTTAAATAGTGGGTAACGGCGGCCATGTTCACTGTTCAAACTGATTGTTGTCAGGTGTGGGCCTACAGAAATTTGTTTCATATTCAGTAACTGAAATCACGGCCTTCTATAGGCTTCTGTCAAGTGACGTCACTTATTGTTGAAAGAGACAAACAACAATGTCCACCAGTTGGAATTGACCAATCATAATGTTTAGTAGTCCACCAGTTCGCTGTATTGCTATGGAAACGATTGTTTGTCATTTGTTACGTGACAGAAGCCAATATCATTACTCAAGGCCTTCTATATCATTACCTAATATTAGAGACCATAGATACTTAAAGAAGAGAGCGGACAACTCCCGCGCATGGAGGGCGCTAGTTATTGTCAAAAAGTGCCGTACACTTTCCAGTTGGTAAATAAGATGCCATAAAGACTGACAACCGACGTGAGCAAAGAGCGGCATGTCAATTAGTTTGTAGTAACGCGATATGAACATTAATTATTTGTTTGCAAATGATAACTAGATATTATTCAAAGTCAAAATGAATGAATAAAATGTTAAATGTTCTTTTATGTTTTCATGTTTAACTTCTTGATAGTGATCTTGATCATCAAGAAGGCTTTGCATTTTGTTCATCGTCAATTCTGTCAGCTGATGGTAATTTGTAGCTGTGAGGTTAGGATCTAATATTGAACATTATATTCGAGAACAGGATAGCGTTTCTACTCCCCAAACCTTTAGATTTTCATTTTTAATCTTGTAAATATATACTAATCAAATCTGAGTGAGCGGAATTTTTAAAATCATCGAAATCAGTTGCGAGGTGAGTGTTTTATCTCCACTAAAAACAGTCGGGACCGGTGATAACTTCACCACCGACTATTCTTAGAACTTTTGCCTGAACTTGTACTTGAATATTAACTCAGAACGTGCTAATAGATACAATTCTTTGTGAATCTGGGCCCAGAACTTTCAAATAAAGTTGTTCCTATAACCGATGTAATGCAATCTAGCACACATTCTGGACAAAGAATGAAGTCTATGCGAGAGATATTTCAGTAGCCAATAGAAAACAGTCTTCAAAATGTCCGCTCTCTTCTTTAAGCATCTAGGCTCCCTACCTAATATATGTAATTATTAAGAAGGCCTTGCTTGATTACCAACTTGGGAGTAGCTACAACTGGCTTTTGAATTGAGAACATGGCCGCTGTTTGGAAGTATTTCACATGTATAAATAAAGACTTACCTATCTATCTAAGTGACCAGAAGTAGACATGGCTCGTCGCTGAGTTGGACCTCCATAACAATACGGCTGTACGACGTAGAGGAAAATCTACGAAGGCTTGGCGTGCAAAGATTGAGGAGGCGTTCACTGGATCGGGATGTTTGGAGGGAGTAGTGGAAGAGGCCAGGTCCCTACAAGGGCTGTAGTGCCATAGGATGAGGGAAGGTATAAAACAAATTAATATATACTACGTAGGGTAGGCAGGATGTATTCGTGATGGAAACAATAATTGAATAGAAATAAGTCAGATAATATAATTGATTTAAAATTCGAGATTGGTTTATAACAATATTGATGAATGATAATTTTTAAATCTTCAACCAAGGGCGCTTTTACTGACTCGCGGCGCGCGCAACGCGTTGGTCGCGTTTGACGCGCGCCGACCAATCAGGTATTGTGTTTGGAGCGTTAGCCGCGGTCCCGCGTTTGGCGCGACTGACTTCAACCAAAGATCTTAGTATTTAACTAACCTTAGATACTAAGGTCTTTGCTTCAACTCTGTTCAATTTTTGACGCGTCGTACGCGAACCACCGCCATCTAGACTGCTACCGATCGTTCGATTCAGACCAAACGTTGAACTGTACAAGGCGGAGGGAAATTATTATTCGAATATTGACACGGTTGTCTCAAAAGTGATTAGTAAAAAACAGTGAAGATAATCATGAATTCTGCATTGGATTTTGAACTCGTCCAAACTATGGAGGGTTTCTCTATTCAATAATACAGTATAGTCATCTGTCCTATAAGGACATGGGGGCCAGAGCAATTGCGTGGGCCGATGCTGGTATGGTGAGCTCAGGTGATAATTACTTTTCACAATACCATCCTATGTATGATTACAAATAGACCTAGGCTTCTATTAGACCCTATGCCGTACGCCTACATGCTTTTACCAAACACTACAAACTCAATGCATGCCAGCTGTCTTACATCGCCAAATATCAAGTTTGTAATGATAATGTGACAGTTCATGTTCATACACCGAATAGGCATCCATCTTGCTCTTCGCCCACAACGCGCGCTAGTCAATAAAAGCAACTGCTCACGTGACGCGTCAAACGCGACCAATGCGTCGCGCGCGCCGCGAATCAGGAAAAGCACCTTGATGAAACTGTGAATATTTTAAAACTTGTTATGGAAATATGTTCTATTATATATTATTATATATTATTATATATTAAATAATATATTATATTATATTATATATACATATATATATATATATATATATATATATATATATATATATATATATATATATATATATATATATATATATATATATATATATATATATATATATATATATTAATATTTTAGTAATATATTGTTTTATTCAATCCTATTTTGTTTTTAAATTTTCTCTATTCGATCAGTTCCCTTTTCATGTACCAATATGTCATATTTTCAATCTATTTCTATATATTATTCTATGTATTTTTTATACTGATTGCTATCCTGTTTTATAATATAGTCAGGGACCAATAAAGTTTTTTTTCTTCTAGATATTGGATATTCTCTTGGATATACTGATAGATTCTTTCAACTGAAGTAGTTTCAGTTCTGGTTCTCAATTCACATTCATTGGTACTCGTACTAATCGCAGTCGTCCGACTGGATACACTAATGCCCAAATACATTATCAATTATATTGCCAATACTATGGAATATACCACCAGGCTTCCTTTTCCTTTTTTTCACGGGCTTCACAGGCTTCACGGGCTTCACCCCTGTGTTGGGTGTAATAATACTCTTCGGTAATCCTCCAGGGATGTTTTTGTTGAGCCAGTCGATGTAGGAGGAGACGTGTGTGTAGACGCCGGGCAAGTCACGCTCTCCACAGCTATACCCGAACGAAACAATACCTGAGGAATAGAATACCAGAATTTTATTCAGGAATTGAGGAATTTGTGAATTATATACTATTATTTATTCATTCATTTATTTATTCATTCATTTATTTATTCATTCATTTATTCACCAGATCATCACTAGTAACAGGGCAAGCCCCTCAAGTGCGATATGATGTAGCTACAAACATGATGAACATATTGTAAAACACTAGAAAATAAAATATTTAGGAAATTAAGAACTCAGAACAAAACAATTGCTTGCTTGTACTTGAGTAAAATATAGAATTTTCGGATGGAATTCTTGAAACAATATTCTTGGAACCTCATATATATATTGATATATATATATATATAAATATATATATATATATATATATATATATATATATATATATATATATATGAATATATTTATGTATATATATATATATATATATATATATATATATATATATATATATATATATATATATATATATATATATATATAGATATATATATATATTTATATATATATATATATATATATACATATATATATATATATATATATATATATGAATATATATATATATATATATATATATATATATATATATATATATATACATATATATATATATATATATGAATATATATATATATATATATATATATATATATATATATATATATATATATATATATATATATATATATATGAATATATACATATATATGTATATATATATATATATATATATATATATATATATATATATATATATATATATATATATGAATATATATATATATATATATATATATATATATATATATATATATATATATATATATATATATATATATATATATATGAATATATACATATATATGTATATATATATATATATATATATATATATATATATATATATATATATATATATATATATATTTGGTGAATACTGCTGCAAAAGCTGTTACCAAAAGGTTATACAAATTCACTCATATATATAATATAACATAATAATGATATATAATAATACATATAATATATATATATATATATACATATATATATATATATATATATATATATATATATTTATATATATATATATATATATATATATATATATATATATATATATATATATATATATATATATATATATATATATATATATATATATATATATATATATTTGCCTGGATGGTGAAAGAGATAACAAAGATTTCGAAGTTCAAAATATAATGATATTCTGTCATTCAACAGCTTGCAAACATTACAGTAAAATTCCAACATACAGTTCAAATTTATAGACCTCACATAAATTCACTAAATTGACACCTCACTGTTGACTCAACATGACGTTTTCCAAAAGTACAGAAATATAACACATTCGAAAAATTGAATAATTAAATCAACATTGGCCCACCTATCAATACTCAGACTCAAATTCCTACTTGCAGTTCGTTCATTTTTTTTCGATTCATCAATTGATACGACGAGATATATCCGTGGAAAAATACAAATTTAATAGTACAGTGGTTGGTATTTCTGTAACGCATTGAAACTCATCAATTTCGTCTCAACCCTTTGTAGATATTTTGATTGTTTTTTTCAATAACACTTTGGATCAAATATACCGATCCAATTTGGTCGATACTAAATGTGTATCTCTACATTCAGGTTGTTAATAATTATAAATTGGAGGTCGTACACTCAAGTCTCACGCTGTACACAATGTATTAGATTTTTTCACTCGAGGCAATTTGTTATTCCGGATGAATGGTCATAATGGTTGTCTACTTATCCACGGATGAGAATTATCATGAATTACTGTTCACTCCATATGGCATTCAAGCAGTCAAAGATTCATGGATGATATCGTCTGTTTTTTATGTTTTCATTTCGACTTTGATGCAACAATGATTCTATAGTTGGCCACGTTCTCGGACGTGTCTCTCATCCCTGCGAGTGAAAATAATCTGAGCCTCACATTCTTGGACCTATTTCTTATGACTGCGGGTCATAATTATCTGAACCTCACCTTCTTGGATGTGTCTATTATTTTTTAGGGTAGAAATCATCTGAACCTCGCCTTCTCGGATGTATCTCTCATCCCCTCGAGACAAAATCGCCTAAACCTCACCTTCTCGGATGTATCTCTCATCCCCTCGAGACAAAATCGCCTGAACCTCACCTTCTTGTACGTATCTCTTATCCCTGCGGGTCAAAATCGTCTGAATCTCACCTTCTTGAACGTATCTTTTATCCCTCTCTGCGGGGCAAAATCACCTGAACCTCACCTTCTTGTACGTATCTCTTATCCCTGCGGGTCAAAATCGTCTGAATCTCAACTTCTTGAACGTATCTTGTATCCCTCTCTGCGGGGCAAAATCGTCTGAACCTCACCTTCTTGGACGTATCTCTTATAGCTGCGGGTCAAAATCGTCTGAACCTCACTTTCTTGGACGTATCTCTAATCCATGCGGGTCAAAATCGTCTTAAACTCGCCTTCGAGTACGTATCTCTTATCCCTGCGGGTCAAAATCGCCTAAACCTTACCTTCTTGAACGTATCGTTTATCCCTGCGGGTCAAAATTATCTGAATCTCATCTTTTTGGACGTATCTTTTATCTCTGCATGTCAAAACCATCTGAACCTCACCTTCTTGTACGTATCTCTTATCCCTGCGGGTCAGAATCGGTCCACCGCTGTCTCCCTGGCACGTATCGACACCACCTTCCATTAATCCAGCGCAAAAGGCGTAATTGAATTCAACCATTTTTTGAATCACTATCTTGGGTATCGAAGAATTTTGACATTCATTGCTTGTGAATATCTTGACCGTGGCTTCGTACATCTCGCACGGTTTCTTGAACGTACCGAATTCCGTGGTACCGAATCCCATGATTGTGGCTTTGTCCACATGAAGAATATCGTCACCTGAGTACACGATACAAATTACAGATATTTGTCTCCACTCCTTGATAATAATGATCATGAGATGTTTATCAATCCAGGCTTCATATTTTATCTCATTTATAATTTATTATTCAATCCAATAATTTTATTAATTTTAATAATTCAATCCATTTCATTTATTTATTATTATCCATATACTCAATTTTTCATTTTTATATTTATAGTTATAATATTATAGATTGATCCGCAACTCATGCTAATTCTAATGCAGATTCTCTCCGAAGCCAATCAAAACATGAGGGGGATTTGTTGTATCTTTCAGTTTTGCGTGATGATTAAATTTCAAATTGAAGGTCGATCTTCGACTTCTTACTTATTTTATTTTTTTCTTATTTCGACGTCTACTTATTTGCCCAATGTAGCCTACTACACGTTCACTGATTTGTGCGAGATATGTTCTACAGTAACGTATTTAATGTGGACAGAAAATTTCCATTAAAAAAATCACGTGAACATTATTTTTGCTTTTCTGTTGTTATTTATGTAAATATTAAAAAGTATATAATTGAGACTGATCGTTATGCGAAGTGCTAGGCCTATATTATGAGAAAATAGTATAACTTGAACTGCGATAACAGCCTCTTTTTTGGTTTTCATAAGCTCTTATCGTATCGTATATCGGTATGCTATCTACTATAGGCAAACGCGTTATGTGTTTCCGCGTTGATGGATGATCTATAACATATCAACTTATATCTTTGGATTGGTCTTTATATATATATATATATATATATATATATATATATATATATATATATATATATATATATATATATATATATATATATAAATATAAATATATATATCTATATATATATATATATATATATTTATATAATATATATATATATATATATAAATATATATATATATATATATATATATATATATATATATATATATATATATATATATATACACACATTGAGATCCAAACGATTATATCCTTGCCATCTTATTTCCTAATCAATTACTATGATATTGAAGAAGGCTTTTTTTTAATCGTTTCCACACCTGTTGCTTAGATTTAAATGGTTTCTTAATAGCTTTGAGTGATTTAGAAAAATTGGATTATATATTTTTTCACATCAACACGGCTGATCTGATTGAACCGAAAGTTCGGAATAAGGTGTATAATTATTATATTAAAATTCTCTGAAAATTTGAATTCTGTCGAAGGAAATATTTTTGAAGAATTTTTTCCTCTGGGTTATTCTTAAGTGATTTTGGAAAATTTTGAAACGAGTTTTATCAGAAGTGGTTGAACCGATTGCGCCCAAAAACTATACAGTATCGAGTCAGATGAGGACACTTGTGTATGCCAAGTTTCAACTGATTCTGAATCTTTGTTTGACCTGTGGAGCGCGAACAAAAAAACAAACAAACACACACAAAAAAACAGGCAATTTTTTTTCGGGTATGGAGAAATTGAGTCTTCGCTTCGCTCATCCAATAATACAAGGTTTTATTATATGAGCGATAGCAAAGACCTCCATCCTACTCTTATGAAGCTATATGTATTTTTTTCTGTGAGCACTGCACAGGTCGCATGGTTCGATTGATCAACATGAAACCTCTCATTTATATGGAAAGTTATCCACCTTACAACTATACGGTTTTGGGCTCGTATCGGTTGGATCATTTATGAGGAATATCATCTCAAATCTTCTAAAAACTCCATAAGATTTGCTGGGTGAGAAAATTTTGAAAATGAAATCTTTCTAAAAAAAAAAACCAAATGTGAAGACATTATTGATACACATTATCAAATTTCTTCATTAAATTCGAACCAGCCGTTTTGAAAAAAAAAGGTTTGAAAAATGTTTCCTATTCAACAAATAGATAGAAATAATAGTAGATATAAGCACGATGTAATGATACCAACCTACTTTATCATAATATAAAGAAGGTGTACTGACTCCCATACCAATAACATGGACAGTATTTGTGGTTTCTTGCAGTCAGTTCAGAGCCAAAGGTCCTGATTGCCTGTCGCGATTAAGCGGATTCCCTTATGAAGTACATGTAGATATTTAAGTGTCGCTATGGTACCGGTGGCGTTGTTGAGCTCACAAAATATATAATTTTCGTAAAAAACAAATGCACCTTCTAACATAATAATTCTACCGAGACGTGTATAGCATTGTATAGCATTACCGTTTCATATAGTTCAATATAAAGGCGATAGTTGCGCTTCAGGTAATCGGGACCCTGGATTCTGACCCCAGAAATATTCCACTTTGAAGATGTGAGTTAGTACAAGGCCTTCTAATGTATTAATATAGAAGTTCTTGGTTAGTACACCTTATTCCTTATATTATGATAAAGTATGTTGGAATCACCTTTGCGGTATCACTACATCGTGGCAGAAGCATTGCTGAGATTCTCAGCTTCCTAGATCCGATATTGACTGAATGGAGTATATTTTATAAGAGTAAATGTGTGTATAGTTTGCAATTATACTCCATAGGCCTATAGGCTTCCGTCATATAACAAATGTCAAATAATCGTTACCATAGCAACACAGCGAACTGGTGGACAACCAAACATTCTCATTGGTCAATTCCAACTTGTGGACATTGTTGTCTGTCTCTTGTAACAATGGGTGACGTCACTTGACAGAAGCCTATATGATGTATCGCTCATCTTACAACGTATATATGTTGCGTTTGCCTAGTGTAGATTGACACTGAATCTATAGACAGCATGCATGTAACAAATTATTCTCTAGTGAACGAAACTCACCTTTCGGTGGCAGACATATTGGTATGAAATTTGCCTCCCCGTCCAATGTCATGATGGCAATGTCAAAGAAACCGGTCGGGTCAGTGAATTTCTCGTGAACTATGACCTGAGTGGTTCTAAACGTTTCGGAGTTCGGTTCGTCTTTACAGTGGTCGAAAATCCCCAAAGTGACTTCGTACAAGTCTTCGAAGGGAATCTCTTTCTCCCTGTGGTATGTAACAAAAGACTCCATTATGAGTTATGATGGAGGTACGTTCGCTCTTCTGCTTTGTGTTAGGTGCATCACACTTTGAGCAACCGGCAACATGCGCTCAGCGCACGAATACGTTTACTGTTGAACGCTGTAACGTCATCATAGTTGGACTTCAAATTGTGGTTATGTTATCACGAAACATTCTTTAAACTTCCATCAGATATACACAGTCGAACTGAATATGCGCTTTTTGATACTGTTGGACAATTAATTACCCAAATAAAAGTGCCGGATACTGATATAATACCTCGTGCAGACCGGTTTATGAATAGCAGTCGACAAGTTGGGTCTGACAGTTCAGACAAGTAAACAAAACTTCCTGTTGCATTGTGGGTCTCAGCGCACGTTGCCGATGGGAAAGGTGGACATAGCCCATCTCTTGGCGCCCGAAGCAACCGGGAAAAAGTCGCCCTCTGATTGGTCAGCGCACGTTGCCCGTTGTTCAAAGCATGATGCTTGAGATACAAAGCACGAGAGTGAACGTTCCTCAAGAATAAACAAGAATCATATATACAGTTTTATTGGAGAATTGGTAAGACTGTGTTCAACCTGAAAACAGTAAGTGGTCCTGATTAATCAGTCATAATTAAAATAAGCCTAACCAAATTTATAGTCGTACCTCTGCTCTGTTCTATGATAGGCTCCGAAGAAACACTCTTACGATATCGTGATAGAAACGAGATTGCGATTATTCCGATTTTTTTTTTTGCAAAAAAAGGGATTCATTGGAACCCATTCTGTTGCGATTGTCTCATATGAAAACAGATGATGTTCAAAATTTGAATAGAGAATGACTGGAGTGGTACTAAGACGTGTAGGGGCCCAGTGGATCACACACGATGAACCGTCATTCAGGTGATCGGGGTTCGATTCCCGCCATGGTCGAACATCCTGATGGCATTTTTTAGTGGTTTTTATCTGTCAGTGAGTTTATAACTTAGAATCTTAGATAGTTTCTTGAAAACAGATCACGTCCGATTCTTTTCATATCGAAAGATACATATTACAAAATAATGACATTCCGTCCTATCTTCCCATTATATAATTCACCTATGCCAATAAATCTTGGTCATCAGTACGCTTCATCGTTGAATTTCATATATTCATATATACACATATATATATATATATATATATATATATATATATATATATATATATATATATATATAATATATATATATATATATATATATATATATATATATATATATATATATATATATATATATATATATATATATCATAGAAATACAATAAAGAAAGCCATAGTTACGCGTTAAAGCAATGCCCAGCTGTGAGCACAATTCGGCTCGTAATGAGAGACCCTGCGCAGATCTGGCTGTTCCGGTTTCCGATTGGATGTAAGGACGCAAACCACGGGTACTTGTAGTGACCCGCGCTCATCCCTCCGACGATTCGACTCTTGTCCTTGAATACTCCACATTCTACAAAAACCACACTATGTTAAGAGATCATGGTGGTATTATGTGGCGAAACATATATTCTCTGTTGCAAGGCCTATAGCTTCTGAACAGTGTGATTGATATATTCTCATATATTTATATATATATATATATGTATATATATATATATATATATATATATATATATATATATATATATATATATATATTATATATATATATGTATATATATATATATATATATATATATATATATATATATATATATATATATACATATATATATATATATATATATATATATATATATATATATATATATATATATATATAAATATATATATATATATAAATATATATATATATATATATATATATATATATATATATATATATATATATATACATATATATACATATATATATATATATATATATATATATATATATATATATATATATATTCATATATATATATATAAATATATATATATATATATATATATATATATATATATATATATATATATATATATATATATATATATATATATATATATATATATGAGTGTATAAATCCCATCATTTATCTTAAATCCCAATATTCAATTCTAGTTCAAAGGAAATAGATCTCACCAAAATATCACAGTAGGCCTACTATATTCCATACATCATTATACCATCATGAGCCTCACTGAATGTATCAAAAACAACCTTCGAAATTATTCATCGCGAAACATTTTATTATACGGATGATTTCTTCATTGAATGTAGTCACAGATGTTAATTCTAATCGTTTTATGGTTGTTCTATTCTGAACAGATTTTAGTAATTGACACTTTATCCGGATGGTGTTCCTAATTTATATTTCTGAATTACTCACTTTTTCTCATTCGATATGTCATAATGTGTTTTTTGGAAATGGTTTCATAGCTGTATTCATAAATGTTTTCAGATGTGAATTGTATCAATGTATTTCATCAAATATATTTCTTCGTATCTTCAATCCGTCATATGTTAAGAGACGATGACTAAAAATATTCAAATATATTTTGAGTATTCTCATCTTATGTTATATTGAAAATAATAATCTCTTCGCGGAATATTTTAAAATGTTACTTCTTCGTTAGATGAAGTTTGGAATTGATAGTACATAATTAATTAATTCAAAACATTCTACTGGTATAAGCTAGCGAATGAGTTTTCTCTGCACTGTATACCTTGGAAATTATGCCTTGTGAATCAATTATATTTCACTGTACCATCTGGAATATATCAACACAAATATCTTTTGCATCAGATTTTTGATACCTCATACTGTTAAAAACTTATCACCATATAAACGACTGATATTTTGCTCTATCGACTCCCATGTATACTTAAGTCGTTCTCAGTCTCTTCAGTGCAAAAAGTTCCCGCCAGGGTGCTTTCACATATATAATTGACCATACAAGTTGATCCGTGCAAGATACAAAGTGAAAAAATACACCATCTGATAAAGATAATATTTGTAGACAATATAATATCATGCCAAATTCTAAAATATAACAAAAGTGGAAAGATCACTTGTGTTCAACAGTAATAATCGATATTCTTGCCATCGATTTCATTACCTGACAGTTTTTCATTACATACAAAATAACACGTAACATATTGTGAATGTTTATCGGCCAGAAAGAGTTAAAGGCACGCGCTGTTAGTGTTGAAAAGTGGAATTATAGGAAAGTCACCAAACGAAGCGCACGCATATTTTCAACAATACTATTGATTGGAATATTACATTGTTGACTGAAATTTTGTAACCATTTGTCGGCCATTTTGAGATTCGGAAGCGCATTCTGTTGTTACTTTTCGTGTATAATTATGGATCGACAATATTTTAGAAGATGGGAAAAATATCGAGTGTCACTGTTACATACTGATCTTTACACAATTGTTATTATGAAATGACTGATTAGCATTCCAGGCGAATACTGTCTGCGTAAGACGGTGTACTTGATAATTTTGTATTTTGCACACTTCAACTTTCATTATCATATTATATATCTGTGAAATCACCCTGGTAGAAACATTTTGCCCTAGATGGAGATCTGAGGACATCGGGTACCTCAATTAAGGGGTCGTCTATTCTTTTTTTCGATTTATGTGACTGATGTTCTTTGAGAACGACATTAATATAGACAGTGAAAATATCTTACAAAAAATTGACTTCAAGTATTGGAAAATAATTGGGAAACTATATATTTAATTTGAACCAAACGGTAGCTCACAGTGCAATGTGGAAGAGTAATTTGTAAATTGTAGCGGGTGGATGATCTACCATCTCCCGTGACAACAACCATAGCAATGTTCACCTTTGAATTAGTCGATGGTAAATATCTCAGCCGGTCCTTGAAATATTATTTAATTCTATATAACTAACTATAATATCTGGATATTAGTCTTTTATGATTCTTCCTGTCAGTTACTCCGATCGCACCCAGTATCCCATTTTACGCACGAAAATTTAATCTATATTCAGGTAGGCCTATACAAATTCATTGTATCGAATTATTGTCATATAACTTTTTACAAAATAAAAACGTCACAAATATTTATAAATTCAGGTGGAAGCCATGTATTTCTGAATTGAATCTTTTACACAGCCGTTATGATTGAAAATCAAAATTTTCATTCATATTTATTTGATATTTAGTTATTCACCTACTTAATGACAAGTATTTTTGATTTCATATTCAAGCTCTTCTGAATCATAATGGTATAGATTACATAACAGCTGTTGTTAAACATCAACAAACTTTCCAATTTCGATTCAAATATCCTGATACTATGATAATATTTCAAATGCCTTGCGAACATATTATTCCACATATCAAAATACGTTGAAAAATGCATAATTTATATCGATAATTACTTGCCAAGACTGGATGAAAGTCCTGTAAGAATTAATACATGTAACAGAACCAGCATTGCTTGATGAACTAACCGCACTAGATCCACCTTTTCCCTGCTTAGTAATCAGCTGTGTAAATGCAGTTTTATCTCTCAGCACAACCATTAATATTGTCACGAGGTCGTCAAAGGCCTATTTGACATTGAGCCTTGGTGACACGCATATCCGATAGGGTACACCGTGGCAAAATAATGACATTTTTTATGTGTGAATGAAAAAAATATTTATATCTCATTTGGACGATATTTATTATCCAGTCACCTATATATGAGCCTATTTTATAGTCACTATATTTATACACTTATATTTACAGTCCTCGAAGCAAATGCTTGGATGAAGTAATAATTGGCCACGACCTTTAATTAGTAGAGTGATAGGGCGAATTATAACATTATAGGCCTATCACTAATTTTTTTTCCATTTTGTATAATGACAAACTTTACATCTGCTGTTAATGGAAAGAATAAGTGATCATTGCCCAAGAGACTTGGTTCAAAGTGGAAGATATCAACATTCGTGTGTTTTGTTTACTCTTAATACCAATGCTGATAATGTCCGGATATATATCACAGAAACGGTTTTTACTTATAATGTGTTACGGACTTTCGGAAATAGAAATACTTCTATCTGCGCCGGAAAGTTATGGTCACCAACAGCGCAGTCCTGGTGTTGAAGTTCATTGGTTTTAAATAATTAAAATGGAGTGGTAAGATCGCCCCTGTGGTACCCCGTCCAAACGATCCTACTTTTCATCCTTAGCCTTAATTGGGAAACAATGATTCTGTATCAAGTTTCGATGTTATTAAAAAAAAATAAAAAATTATTGTTGAAGGGCGCGCGTGTTCACCGGCACATTCAGCTCACTTGCTACCGCGTTCGCTTCATGTGATAGGGGAAGTGATGAGAGGCATATCGGGCGTTGGTTCGATCTCTGCCACTGTCCATCTTGACATTTTGTTTTTAGTTTCTCTCTGTAGTCTAGACTGATGTCGGGATGGTTTCTAAGATATAGGCCACGATCGCTCCCTTCCCACTATCCTTTCCATACCCACGAAAACTCTTCTCGTCGTTTCACTCAATTTCATTTATTTTTCATTCGGAAGATTCTTACAATCAATTAAGCAGTATAATAAGAATGGTCAAAAATCACAATAGAAATAAAAGTAAACATACAGCTGTCAAAAACATTGCCATAATAAAATCGTACAATTCTCACCATGTGCCATAATATAAACATGTTCATTTAGTAAGGCCCAGTATTACCAAGGCTAGTTAGTATTTATCTGAGAGTTGGTGAAAACAAATAGCATAGGTAACCATGGTGATAACAAGTTTGAACTGTCAGATAAAGACTAACTGGACTTGGTAATACCGTGCCTTAATCAGTTATATATTAAGGGGACAATCACACATATTGTGTTCACAAGCGTTTTTGAATTCATCCAAACTATAGAAGCATTTTTAACATGACATCTTCTATTATCTTTCAGAATGAATTAAAATCAGATATGTTATCAATACATTATCGATGAATTATTTGAAGTTACACAGATTTACTTATACAGTTACAAGTTATACAGTCATATAAAGTTACATCTTCGTAGGTAACGTCATGTTCGAATAATGATGTTGAGTGATGTTGAGATGTGATGTCATAGTAGATAACTTTCCAAGTAAGAATTAACGATTCAAGTCCTGGTCTCTTGGAGTTAGCTAACTAAAGCTCGTTTTTTCAAGTGGTTTATTGAATGATTTGAAGCTAGTGAAAGAATAGGTGAAAAGGGTGAAAATAACAATTAACTGACAGGCTGATGGAAATGATGGGCCCACGTTTTTTCATTATGATTTTTTTCAAATTGTCGGTTGTCCTATAAATTAGAAACCTCATCAACCTCCATTTTCTCTTCAACTGTCTTCTTATCATCACATTATTCAACATATTTTTTTCTTATCATTTTTCACAGAAGTTGAATGAAATATGAGAAGGGGTCCGTGTGTCCGTGTGGCAACCATTTTGGCGGCAGTGTTTTAATAAACAAAAAATTCTCTCTCAGGCCTGTTCAGCAGATTTGTTTCGTGCAGGCCCAAAAGTTTATTACATTGTTGAACTAGAGATAACATTATTCTTCAAGTTACAGTTACATATAATGCAAATGGACACTCGATTTTATCTTTCAGTTGAACTCAATACTCAGTTCTTTGTTACAATTCGATTTATCGACGTGTTCAAGGATCACGCTGTTCACAATCACTGCTGCCATAATGCACACACACTTTGATTACAAATAAGGTCAACTTGTAATAATATATATTCACATTTGATTAAATCTGTCACTGTGACACGTATTTGATGACTAACCAGACCTAACCATTTCCTTTCTATTTGTTTCGATATTTTTCTTTCCTCCATTATTTCTATATAGAATATCGATATATCGTTGTTCATCCTCGTTAGTCGATGTCATGGCAGCGTACGATTTACTGTCCGTGTCTTTGTCATCAACAATAAAAAATAGGGTCAAGCTGTAATGATAATATATTTACATTCGATTGGCATATCTAAGAGACTGTGGCACGTATTTGATAACTAGCCAGACCTAGCCGTTTCCTTCCTATTTTTCTCGATATTTTTCTTTCCCCCGTTATTTCTATCTAACATATCAATATATCTCTGTTCATCTTCGTTGGTCGATGACATGGCAGCGTACGATCTACTGTCCGTGTCTTTATCACCAACAATAAAAAGTAGGGTCAAGCTGTAATGATAATATATTTACATTCGATTGGCATATCTAAGAGACTGTGGAACGTATTTGATAACTAGCCAGACCTAGCCGTTTCCTTCCTATTTGTCTCGATATTTTTCTTTCCGCTGTTATTTCTATATAACATATCAATATATCTCTGTTCATCTTCGTTGGTCGATGTCATGGCAGAGTACGATCTACTGTCCGTGTCTTTGTCGCCAAAGCCCCACAGATGATGCGTACCGTCCCCGACTCTTTCCACTCTTCTCTTCAGCGTTTGTCTCGAGACAGATCGGAGGTTGGTTGCCCATCCAAGTTTTTCGAACAGCTCGATCATCAACGCGTTGTTATTGGAGCGCATACCGTACTCGGCTGCCCGGTAATCCCAAGGAAAAGCGTGGTGGAAATTATGCCACCCTTCGCCCAAGGTCATGAAGGCCACCATGGATTGTTCGACAGGTTGAATGTTTCTGAAAATCGAAAGATGAATGTAACGGTTTGATTCAATACCAATAGACCTTTTTTTCGTTATTTAATGTGCAGGCGCGTCTCGCCTCCTAGCGGCCGAGATCGCCGCTATTGCATTCTGGGGGTTTTAGTACTGTTTAAAAAGTCGGCACGCTTATCTACAGGGATGAAGGCAAAATACCGAGATATATAACTTGCATTATCTTTCATTTTACTCTCTCTGACAGGGTGTAAATCTCTCAGTATATAGTAAACATATGAATGTTGAAACTACCGTCATGGTATAAATGAATACGTTCACTGTAACGCACAATAATATGAATCATTCGTGCTAAATAGCATTGGCAGCATAGGGATTTCGACCGCAGGTAATAACATCCCGTTCTAGTTGAAACGTTGCTGCTAGATGGCTCTTTCTTTTCGGAAAAAAGGTCTATTGAAACTTGAAACTTTTGAGACATGAAAATTTGTCTCGATCTTGGTCTCACACCGGACTGTACAGGTATTGGTTTTAAACAGAATTGGTTCGTACTTTCTTCGGAAAATGATTAATTTTCATAAAACTTTGGAAAGCCGAAAGCCATATCCTTCCAAGAATTCAATGCGCAGGCGCTTGGTGCCTGCTACATAGTGCTCTAGCGGCCGGAATCACTGGGCATTCTGGGTGATTTAGTAGTGTTTATAGAGTCGGCCTGCTCATCCATAGGGTTCAAGGGAGAACATCGATAAACATTTTTTATAAAACTCACATCATTGCTCATCTTACCCACTCAGACCGTGTATAAATCTCTTCAAATATGGTGAAAACATATTTTTGTCAGGGCTGCTAAATAAAGCGAATAAATGAAATATTCCAAGTAAATACGTCCACTGTAACGCAAAATAATATTGATCATTCGTGCATTGATATAGAGCATTGATATAGGTAAGGATTTTCAAACGCGCATAATATATACCGACATCTCGATCTACTTCGAACGTTGCCGTTAGATGGCACTTTCATTTTCAAAAATATGTATTCTCATGCTTTCTCCAAGTGACGTCACACATACTTGAGATGACTGATCAACAATAATCCTCCATTAATTTCTCCAATCACAACTCGAAAATGAATGGCTATAGGCTTCTGTCAAGTGACGTCACCCATTGTTGAAATTGATAGGAATAGATTCACCAGTTCGCTGTATTACTATGGTAACGATTGTTTGTCGTTTATTACTTGACATTCATTGAAATGGATTGCCCTTTTTCTCTTACAGAATGAAGGTTTGCTTTGAATACTTCGCGATAATATATAGTACCCATATATTGTCATGTTTCATTAGGCCTACTTACACACCATATCGATGCACATTTTGACAGTTTCATTTAAGAACAAAACTTCTCGTAAATACTGAATTAGGTAAGTGCATTAGGATCCAAGATGGCGGATGAAGACGTTTAAAACATTCGACCTGACTCAATACTTGTTGGGATCAGACTGGTCGACAGAATGAAGAATACATTTTGATATCAGACCATCTCAAGATAAATTCGAACATGGAAAGACTCTTGAAATTAAATATAATTGTTGTATAATTTTGACACATTATGTGATGCAACATATTCCCAATGCACCCTCTGTTAATTGACTCTATCTCAATCACTCTCGCACGCACAGTAGTTTACTAGTGAATTTTCATTGTATCTATTTGCATCACTCGATTAATTTATCATACCCGTAACAAGACTTCATCGTATACAAGTTGTGGGGTTCATGTTTAGGGTCATGTTTTGGGTCATATAAGTTCATATATGTATCATTAGAAAATAATAAACACTTCTATGTATCCTTCTTTCCATCCATTACAACCTACAACCTATTTGATACTGAACTACCATTCTATAACTAGTATAGTATCAGTTGGTGAGATTTTATGTATGGTACGTACTGGTCGTAAGGTCGTGTCCCCTATAAATGTGCAGCGCTGTTCACAAGCCACGTGACGTTAACGACGAACATGTATCGGAACATGTAAGCGACATAGAATGACGTGAAGAGATCTTCGTCCCACATGAAATACGGCACGAAGACGGGTATGAGTATTGCGAACAGGGTGTAAAGTGGCTTGTAGTATCTAAAACAGAAATCAATTAGATGAATGAAGAATATATATATATATATATATATATATATATATATATATATATATATATATATATATATATATATATATATATATATATATATATATATATAAATATATATATATAAGAAATGAAGAAATATATATGGAGAAATATTCAATGTTATGTTTTCCCATGCTTCACCATCGTTTCAAGAGCTTCAACCAAATTATTTCGACAGAATTATGAACAACAATATCGACCTGCTTAACGTCATTAAAGAACCTCGCCATCTTTCTCATAAACCTAAATTCAAATATCTGTTTCCTTCTCATCAAACCACTCCACCTCCCGCCATCTTGTGAATAACAAATTTTACTTTTTCATTCATCACTTATTTTGTTACATATAACTATATATATATAACTATATAACTATATATATAAACTACATATAACATATAACTTATTCTATTATAAATGTTATGAAGTCTGGCTAAAAGAGACAGCAACATGTTCTACGGCCCTACATTAGTCATCATGCCAGGACCTAGGGCATGTGAATGCAGGGCATGTGAAATAATTAGATGAGCGTAGTGAAGATTCCATTTCACATACCGAAAAAAATGGGCTTCGTTTTCTCTTCTTTCGTTTGTAATTCAGTGTGTGGCATACAGATCAGGAAAAAATACTTATCGACTTGAAACTTTTTCTACATATTTGTGTCATACCAGAATAGACTGGCATAGTTTTTCAGAAAAATCGGTCGGAAGGTTTTTCCGGAAAAAATCGGAAAGTTTGAGAAATCCTCGTAAGATTAACACGGATGAAAAATACTTCAATTGTGGAAAATTTTCAGAAACTTCAAAATTTTAATTGAATATGAAAAACATGATTACGAATATTTTCAGTGACTTTTACATCATTCGGATGGGAAATAACAAAGAAAACGCAATAAAAGTATCCATTTTATTGAAGGTTGGGATCAACTGGTTTTGCAGAGTATATATGCGACAGGTTGCAGCTAGCACTATAAATATCAACAAGTTACGAGTAAGATTTTTGAACGTTTGAAGTGATCCAAATTCCGTAGATATGGATTGATCTAACGAGATATTTTTCATTCTAGATTTCCATACTTCTAAGCTCATCTCACAACGCAAATTCCTAGTTTTCCTAGTAATAATAAATCGAACAATAATGTCCTCACTTTGCTTGGAACATGACGTGAGGATCGGCTTGCAAGTCGGACATGTCGATCCCCTTGCCCTTGGCAATCACCTCCGAGTGTTTGCGCACCATCAGCCAGCCAATGTGCGAGAAGAAGAAACCGTTCTTGGCGTTGTGCGGGTCCGCGTCGGTATCGCTGTACTTGTGGTGTTGGCGGTGATCGCGTACCCAAATGTACATGCAATTCTGAAAAAAAAAGTTAATATGAATGTCTCTATTTTCATAAGCATCGTACATGTAACCCCCCCTACCTCCCCCTCTTAATTACGATATTCATCCAACTATCGTTGGTAAGAAAATTCGAAAATAATATCTCGGTGATGAATCAGTTGAACAAATTTCGTAATTCTAAAAATTGGATGATTTTTCAATGAATGTCTTCATTCTCATGAGCATTGTGGATACAAAACCCCCCCCTCCTCCCCTAATTATGATATTCATTCAATTATCGTTGGTAAGAAAATTCGAAAATAACATCTCAGCGATTAATGAGTTATACAAATTTCGTAAAATTCTGAAAATTGGATAATTTTTAATTCAGGAGGAAATATAATTTGAAATAAAATACAATAACTTAAACTATCCACATAAATGAATTGAGTGATCAACTCACTGAACTTAAGTGATGAACTGTAGTTGGGGCAAGCTTTTATAAGGATAGTTCGAAATCCCCAGATTAAAATTTTCAATCTAAAAAAACATGAAAGTCCAAGTCTTCACGAGAATGAAAGCACTCGCCCTAACTGTTGATGCATTTAGTTACAGAGTAAGTATGACTTTTACATGAAGATGATTGTTCATAAATGATCATTTCCAATTTTCCAATGACATGGGTTCAAGTTTATCCACTCTCACAATTTGTTTTGTGGTCCAAATAATATAATGAGAGAATGATATTATTTTCCAGAGCTTGAAACCATGTATACGAATAATGTCATGAATTAGAATATAAGCATATATTTCAAACAGTCTTGGATACATGAAAACACAAACAACACACTGTTTGACATTATTTGTCCTACGAATATTAACAAAAAATAACATCGATAAGCCATGTTTCATGTTCATATCATGTTCATTATTGATTATTCGGTTATTTATTTCTCTATCAATTCTCAGGTATGTAACATAGAATATGGCTTTATAACTTACATGTTAATTATGAAGCTTGGTAGATATTATTTATGACTATGGAAATCACCAAGGTGAAATATAATGGTAGAACAGGACCAGGTGAAGAACTAACTCTTCGAGACAATAATATCTTTGAATGAGAAAGGATGATTGTTCGTACCTGTCCTGCAATTGTGTGACACATCAGAAGAAAGAGTCGAAGAGGAGCTACTGCCTCAAATGTTCGATGAGTATAAAGACGATGTGCTCCGACTGTCACTCCAATCTGACATAGAAATGTGATAAACACAGCTGAAAACATAATAATACACTTTATGAGGTAGATGAACGTAGCGAAGATTCCATCCCACTCTTATGGAGCTTTGTCTGTGTGTTTTTTTTTTTGTGGGCACTGCACAGGTCGCATGGTTTGACTGATCAACATGAAACTTTTTTTGTACGGGCCAAATTTTACAACTTAGAACTGTAAAGTTTTTGGAATGAATCAGTCGATTAGATTTTGAGAAATATCATGTCAAAGTTTTTAAAAACCCCATAAGATTAAGCTGGGTGAGAAAATTTGAAAAAATGAAACATCTCCGAAAAAAAAAATTTCTCTGAGTGTTCAAACATAAATGATACACATAACCATCATTTTGTAAGAAATTCGAACCAGCCGTTTCGAAGAAAAAAATTCAAATAACTGTTTTTATACATCAAATATATAGAAATGAGCCAAGATTCACTGCTTCCTAGATTCAATATTTGCCCAAGCATTAAATATTCTTCATATTCGTCAAGGTGTGTAGAATACCAGAGAAGATAAAGTAGCTATTAAATGAAGGACAAAGTGTGTAGAATACCAGAGTCGATAAAGTAGCAAATGTAGGACTGTTATTATACCTTATTCAGATATCTCGCTCATCTTACAACGCATATTTCGCGTTTGCCTAGTTATCATAACATTGAGGAATTGCGTTCGAGAGACAGACTCAATCGTTCTCGAATAGTCAATCACCCACTGATAACTATCTCATAAACATCCGGTATTGGTCTAGTTTATCTCTCTAATAACAAAATGAAACGAAAATCGCATTGATATTCTTAAATCTTTAGATCGTGAGAGTGCAGGGTGTGAGAGCTTGTAATCCTGGGCTTGAGGCGCCTGAAGAGCGTATACTGGAATAGAGATACTACAAACATACAAAGATACTACAAACATACGGAATACGATAATAAAAAATAAACGATAATAAACATACGATAATAGAAATACGTTCAGAATTAAAACTCATAGACTCGAAATGTATAAAAAGGGTCCCATCTTTGCAGGCATACAGATGCTTATTAACCTTCCTCCTTTCATCAAAGAGGCTGCCAACGTTGATATTAAAATTTTCAAACATGTTCTTAAATCCTACTTATTAGGCAAATGTTTTCATGAAATTAATGAATATTTGATGGATGGAACCATTGGTTAATATATGTGACTCTACTTCTAAAATCATTCTCTTATATCAATTTATTCATGTTGTGTGTTATGCTTTTTAATGTCTGTCCATTGTATTCTTTCATTCTTTTCGACTGTTGAATTTTGTATTTTATGTTATTTTATGATATTTTGGTTATATTGATTATATACCGATAATATGACGTACCAATATCATGTAATTATGATCAAGCATGGAATAAAAGAATTATTATTATTATTATTATTATTATTATTATTATTATTATACAAAGACACTACAAATATACAAAGATACTACAAACATACTACAAACATTCTTAGTTTTTCTCTCTTGTTCATTTCTGTATCGTAATCATATTTGAATAATCCAGTTGCTCATGATATTTTACTGTTGAGTGTTTCTCATTCATTTTATGATTCACGAACACGATTAGTTCGTGATTCCGTGAAATATTGATTGTTAATCTAACGTAATCTCTCACCTGTTATCGATAACCATGGAAACCCAGTTTATTATAGCTTATTGTAGAAGTTTATTGTTTAGAAAACTGTTTATTTTTCAATCAAGAGTAATTTTGCAAATATTTATTCTAGTTGTTTCAAAATTTGTTTCTGTCTTCTTCGTTAACAAAATAGATGTACTTATTTTACTTATTTTGTTATTTGCTTCATAGCCAACTTTTGTTAAATAATCATAAGTTATGTTGCCCGCACACAAGAATTCGTTCTTCTGCGGGCTTCTCATTATTAATGAACTTATTTCGCACTAATGGCAGTTCTTCTTTATTTTTCTTATTTTACCGTTATATTCGTATTGAATTTATTATGTTATTACCTCCATGTTTTGTTATTCTATTTCATATTTGTCATGTAATTGTTTAATGAGAATGAAAAACATATTGAAATTAAAATTGAAAATTGAACATATGAATATCAATACGCGAGTTTCTCACGCTCCAATATTGGTTCATGATGTTCCCAATTAACATGTTCTAATTGTTTTACTAATTCATGCTACCATTTGCCATGATTTAATTATCACGTCTGTATGCATCTTGGAAGAGTGAAATGTTACCTGTATTTTTCAAAAATATCATTCAATACCTCCAATTATCAACTCAAGATTTATCGTTTGTGAAATGAGATATCTTATCATTTATTCTTTGAGGTGGTAACATCGCCACTGTGGTGTTCCGTCCATATTCTCCCATATTCCATCCATAGCGTTAATTGGGGTGCAATGATTTTGTATCCAGTTTCGATATTAATGAAAAAAAAAATCGTTATTTTCATAACTTTTCAATGTCTTAGCAAGTAATTGTCGACATATTCTGTAATATTGTTTATAAAATGAGCTGAATTTGATATTGAATTGACTTACACCAAGGAAGGGTGAGGAACTTGGCAGCCGTCAACGAAAGATATGCTCCGTACGCAGCCATCAGATGTAGAATCAGGAAGCCAATAATGTTCTTCCACACGTAAATGTATTTTTTTTTCATCGGTTCATTATTTTCTTCTTTAACGCTCGAGCTGTTTGATTTTCTGTTTTGTTTCGATAAGTTCAGTGCGTTCTTGTTCGCTAGATCTAGCATGTGTCGGTCTTCATTCGGAGTGCAATCGACTGTTGGCGGTGCTGAAATATGTAAAATATGTGAAATATGTGAAATATGTGAAATATGTGAAATATATGAAATATGTGAAATATGTGAAATATGTGGAATATTTTTCCATCCTGACTTGGTTTTTCGAGGTTTCCCACAGTCCTCGAAGCAAATGCTTGGATGAAGTACTAATTGGCCACGACCATTAATTAGTAGAGCTATAGGCCTAATTATAACATTTTAGGCCTATCACTAATTTAATTTGTGCATTTTGTTCAACGATCAATTTTACATCTGCTGTCAATGGAAAGAAGTGATAATTGCTTAAGAGACTTAGTTCAAAGTGGAAGATATCAACATTCGTGTGTTTATACTGAAATACTTTTATCTAAGGCGAAAAATTATGGTCACAGACAGCGCAGTCCTGGTGTTGAAGATCATTAGTTTTAAATAATCAAAATGGGGTGGTAAGATCACCCTTGTGGTGCCCCGTTCAAACGATCCTATCTTCCATCCATAGCCTTAATTGGGGAACAATGATTTTGTATCAAGTTTCGATGTTATTAAAAAAAAAAAAAAAGTGAAATAAATGTCATCGAGATATTGTGCCCAACAAATAAAATATATTGTGGCAATGGTAGTAGGAAATGGGTTCTTGAATGACGGCTTTTTGTTTTCATGTTCTTATATTTTTTTTGTAATTTTGAATAATCAAAATAAAGAATAATCAATTCGAAACTTTTCTGCTATTGGTGTCACACCAGACTTGGGGAGGATTGTGTGCACTTGGGTGCATGTTGGAATTTTTTTCCAGAACAATTGGTGGAACGTTTTTTCCGAAAAAAAGTCAGAAAGTTTGGAAAATACCCATTAGAATAATCTGCAAGGAGAAAAATACTTGGAGAACAAATTTTCTCCAAACGCTCCAAGATTCTCACTGAATATGAAAAAAAAATTGTCATACAAATTTTCAGTGTTTTTTACAGCAATCGGATGAGCAAAACGAAGAAAAACGCAATAAATTCATAGAATCTATTGAAAGATTCCACAAATTGAATATGACAGAAGTTTCACTATGAATATGAACAAGTAGCAGCAGATAGGGTCTTCGAACGTCTGAAGTAATCCAAGGTCCGTAAATGTGGATTGAGCTGACAGAATATTTTTCATTCTACGTTTTCATACTTCTAAGCCCATCTCATAAAACATTGAGCCTGTACTACGTCTTCCTAGTAATGCTGACATTTTTGCTTCGGAATGAAGTGATTGAACGAAGTGTGTAATCTCACAGCGCGTCAACGACGTGGTTACTTGCCTAATGAAGTAGAATATGTTTCATAGGGTATATTGAATACAAATTGAAAGACGATAATTCTCACTAGTATATTATATGTCGTATCCTCGAAAGAAGAAGGTCGTCTACAAACATAACCAAAACAAATATCACCAATATATTTGCATAGCTGTGATATTTTAAGATGATAATGATTTATCAGGTCGAGGTTTACAATAAGAAAAGCAAATTTGTCTTTCGAAAGAATTTAAAACCCTAAAATTGCAGCGAGATTACAAAAATACCGAAGTTCAAACTATTTTCCTGTTGGAAACCGACCTGCTTCTTCTTTCGTGGTTACAAATAGGGCCCAACATATATTTCTTCACATCAAATTAATAAAGTAAGTTTAGATATTTTTCTTAACACCAACTCAATGAAGTAAGTATAGATATTTTTCTTAACATCAACTCAATAAAGTAAGTAGATACGTTTCTCTCATGAACTCACCGATCGTCATGTTGGTCTTAATCCTCACCAAGTTTCATTCAATCACAAATAGAATATCAAATCGAAATCAATCAAATTATCAATTAGTTGTTCGAGACACACTGTGACTTTTCGACCGTCCTTCAAAGTATTTATAGTCGATTATATTATTCCGAAACAAATTAAAAATGATTCGATTCTGAATGCAATATTGGTCTACTTACATTTGTAGAGAAATATTATTACGTTTGTGATGACCTTCTCGAATGGAAATAAGGATAGATACAATGAAAGTAGACAAAGGAATTATTAATTAATTCAAGCACGTGAAATATTAATTAATTACCATTTTGTTGACTGGGTAAACGCTATATACGCGTTGTTAGACGAGCGTGAAGTAATAGTATGTCGACTTCTTTGCCAAACTTTTGCCTAGATTTGCCAATTGAGTGATATTTAAGTTATAAATGGGTAAAAACTGCTTCGAGTGGTACCAATTTAGCACATTTCATATTTTTTCTTCAAAATGGCTGACCCGATCAAGCTGAGAATTTCCAGAAATGTGTATTCAGATGAAATTCAACTTCACACAAAATTTCATTTTTTGGAAAATAATTTTTTTCCCGCCGTGTTATTCTAATGGGTATTTTTGAAATTTCTGAAATTCATAAAAATAAAAGTTAGCACTCGATAATACCACAAAACTATACAGATCTGAGTTAGGTGAGGAACCACGATGAAAAAATATTTGAAGTTGATATCCGTAGTCCTTGGACCTGTGGAAAACCGACAAAAAAACATAAAAAAACATAAAAACGAACACCAATTTTTTTCAGTATGTCAGATTAAATCCTCGCTAAATATCGTCTAATTATTGGTCAACAATAGAAATATTCAACGTCAATTATAGCACATAGTTCAACAAAGTGATATTGTTGAGGTACTTTCAATTGTTATCAGAACTGGATCAATGCTATAGAGAATGACAATTTATTTGACGGCCGTCCGCAAAGCGGGATACCAAGATGGTACAGCGTAATTAGACGAGCTTTAGCGAGGATTCAATTTGACATACTGAAAAAAATTGGTGTTCGTTTTTATGTTTTTTTTTTTTTTTTATGTTTTTTTGTCGGTTCTCCACAGGTCAAACGGCTACAGCTATCAACTTCAAACTTTTTAACGTCATGGTTCCTCATCTAACTTAGATCTGTATAGTTTTGTGGCATTATCGAGTGATAACTTTTTTTTT
>CAXFZR010000058.1:10000-183000 GCA_964007535.1 Brachyptera risi | reverse complement strand
ATATATATATATATATATATATATATATATATATATATATATAAATATATTATATATATATATATATATATATATATATATATATATATATATATATATATATATATATATATATATATATATATATATATATATATATATATATATATATATATATATATATATATATATATATATATATATATATATATATATATATATATATATATATATATATATATATATATATATATATATATATATATATATATATATATATATATATATATATATATATATATATATATATATATATATATATATATATATATATATATATATATATATATATATATATATATATATATATATATATATATATATATATATATATATATATATATATATATATATATATATATATATATATATATATATATATATATATATATTAGAAGGCGGTGATTTGATTCATACTGATTCAATGAAGTTGAGCTCCAAGGATTTAATTTAATTTTACCTTAAATCTCAATAGTTTCCAATAAATTCTGGCTCCAGAGTGTTCGGGTTGAATATCTACATATTTGTAGTCATTAATCGCAACATTTTCTTCATTATGTGAGTAAAAAATCATAATTGAAATTACGAAATATTTTTATTTTATTCTAAATCCACGAAGAAAACAAATGATGTATGATAACTAAAGAAAAATCACAGCCAGCACGAATCTGATCTGTATGTTTACCAGAGTATTCTTGACTCATATAGGTATCAAGGTCAATATATTGATTATATTGAGCGTAGTCGTTTGAACAGCCAGCAGTGACTTGATTTTATCTCGCTCTATATAACAAAGTTTGTGCTCTGACCCTTGCCTTGCATAACAAGAGGGTGTGATAGCTGTCATCATGGCTCCAACCAGATCCAAAGTTAAATCAAATAGAGATCTCTCAACTGATACAGCTTCTACACTTAATGAAAACAATAAAATGATGAAATCAAGTGAAATTATCGTTTGTGAAAATGTAGAAACGATTAAACATGATATTGACAAGTCGTATACATTAGCGGGTAGCTCAAGTGATCTTTCGATATATCTGAGACGAGAAAATGATATCTTAAGAAGCAGAGTGAATGATATGAACTACATCATTGAGCTACAAAAAGATAAAATTGAAAGTCTCGAACGTGATCTTCATGATTCAAGAGGTTCATCCAAACGTAAGCTAGCAAATGTCTTCGATCTTGGCAGCATTGACTCCACAACACACAATGATACGGGTTTCTCAAAGAATAACGTGGCATCAGCCGAATTTCCTCGTAAAAAGACTCAATCAACAAGTTACAGTGACTCAGTTAAGAAAATAGCAACTAAGCATAATGGAAGAAAACAACAACAAGTAGAAGAGCCCATCACGATGCAAGGTCCTTCTTTGAAAAATACCGAGCCTCCTCAACAATCTGAGACATGTCAAGATGAGCAGATTGTTGAAGGAAATGATTTCCAAGTAGTCCACCGCGGCAACAAAAGAAGAAAGAGGCAGAATGCTAGGCCTCTCAACAGCGATTTAATTGTTGGTACAGCAATAATACCCGATGCACCGCAGTTATTGGCCGCTCCAAGGAAAATATGGCTACACGTAAGTAGGCTGAACTCTAGTGTATCAGACGAAAACATGAAAAGCTTCCTCTGTAATCAAATCCCCAATACAGACTTTGTATGTGAAAAACTACCCTCTCGTGGGCTAAATAGTTCATTCAAAATAGGAGCACCGTCAGAACTATCTGCTAAGTTGAATGACCCGGATTTCTGGCCCATTGGCATAGCTGTACGCCGGTTTTTTCTCACTTTCATGAGAAAACCGGACGCAATATAGTCAATGAGAATGGTAGCATTGAAGAAAAATTAGAATCAAATTTTCCACCATCGTATACTTTTTTGTGGCATGGAAATATCCAATGTTTACGACAGAAATCAGATCTCCTTGAGTTAGCGATTGAGTCAGTCAATCCAGATATAATTTGCTTATCCGAACATTGGCTCAGAGAAGAAGAAATCGGAAGCATATTTATCGAAGGTTATGAATTGGTTAGTTTCACGTGCAGACGAATATTCAAGAATGGTGGTGTACTACTTTTGGCCAAGAGCAGTGTAAATATAAAAGCCATACCAAGCGTGTTGTCTTTCAATATAGAGAAAGATTTTGAGTGTGTAGCTGCAGCCTATGAGGGCAAAGTGGGCTCAGTCATCATTGTTGGTATATATAGATCTCCTGCCGGAATATTCGACATATTTTTAAAGAATATGATGGATGTCCTACAAATTATTTCCGCGAAAGCGTCAGATGTCATTGTGTGTGGCGATTTCAACGTGAATTTTCTAAATGACAGTCATGAAAGGGACACATTGGTAGATCTGTTCTCATCATTCGGATTACGTATGTCAGTAATTGAGCCTACTAGAATAACCAGATTCTCTAGCTCATGTATTGACAATATGTTTACGAACATCAATGAACAATTGTGTACGATAAATGTACTCGATCTGGGTTTGTCGGATCACTGTTTTCAAGAACTTAAGTTAGAACTACCCTCAGAGAGCCAACCTGAAGCAAAATGTCACATCTTTTGTCGAAGTTGGAGCGCTAAAAATATCAACTCATTTGTCGAGAACTTGAGTCAGATACGATGGGATCCAGTTTTCACCTGCGACTCTGTGGACAGCATGTTTGAAGAGTTTATGACTATTCTACGCATTCCATTCGACAAGGCTTTTCCCCTCTAGAAGAAACTTATATCTCCACGCTCAAACAAGAAAACGTTCAGCTGGTTCACTCCTGAGCTGAAGTCTTTATCCTATAACGTAAAACAAGCGTACAGACGTACAAAACTGTCGACATGTATTCATGCTAAACAACTCTATTTAAATCTAAAGCGTGAACTTAGAAATGCCATCTATACGGCGAAGAAAGCGGCAAATGATAGAAGATTATTATCCGCCTCTAACAAACAGAAAGCAGCATGGGACATCATAAACGAGAATATGAACAAGAAGTCACTTGGGACGAAACGCGCTGACATTGTCATCAAAGACGGCAATGGAATGGTTGATTCTAAGCATGTGATAGCAAACATGTTCAATGATTACTTTTCAACCATAGTAGAAGATATGCTGAAATCTCGACCAGGGTTACAGCCTAGTAATTCGTGCACGGCAGTACACGAATCTTACACTAATGAGGTGATATTCCTGACTCCAGTTTCACCCAAAGAATTTTATGAAATCATCTGTAAAGTTGGAAAAAAAAAGTCCGCAGGTGTGGATGAAATACCTTGTCACATCATTAAGCTTGTTGATGTCTACATCATGCGTCCTCTCGTACACATTATCAACGCGTCCTTTGAACAGGGCTGGTTCCCCACATCATTGAAAATTTCGAAGTTGGTACCGATTTTCAAAAAAGGTGATAGGGCCAATCTATCTAACTATCGACCAATTGCCCTACTCTCCGTTTTTTCAAAAATATTTGAAAATGCTTTCCATTCAATATTAATATCTTTCCTGAATCGACACTCTTTGATTAATGGAAACCAGCATGGGTTTACAAATGGTAAATCGACAACCACTGCTATATCGTCCTTCATAAGTGACGTGATAAATGCTCTTGAGCGCAAAGAGGATGTGATTGGGGTGTTCTACGACTTCTCCAAAGCGTTTGATGCAGTTGACCACTCAATACTAATTAGTAAGTTGGCATCTTTTGGAATATCTGGAGTAGCAAACAATTGGATAAAAACATACTTGCAGGATCTTAAGCAGGTCGTTTACCTGACAGATGATGCTGGTCAGGTTTATAAATCTGAGGAATCAATTATTAACATCGGGGTACCGCAAGGATCAACACTGTCACCGTTATTGTTTATCCTCTTTACGAATGACTTGCCTAAATTGAACACGATTGGGAAACTCACCCTCTTCGCCGATGACACGAGTCAACTGATCAGCTCAAATAACGATGACGCACCTAAGATGGCTTCTGAGGCAGTCGCGGAACTGCAGGACTGGTGTGTCAAAAATAAACTCTTTTTGAACAAGGACAAAACAATTTTGATGCAGTTCAGAACTAAGCAGAAGAAATGCGAGCATTCACCGTTAGTGAGGATGGATGGCAAGAGTTTGAAAGTGAAGACGGAGACAAAGTTTTTGGGAATAATTGTGGATGAAGTATTGAGCTGGGTTAGTCACGTTAAATCTGTGTGTTCCCAGGTGGCTTCATGCTGTTATCTTCTTCGTGAACTGATGACTGTAGCTAGTCTAGACACTGTAAGAATGCTGTATTACGCCCATATTGAGTCGAGACTACGTTATGGAATAGTATTGTGGGGTAACTCATCCCAAGTGACAAGACTCTTCAGGCTACAAAAAAGCGCTCTGCGTATCATGGCACGCGCAAGCAGAGACCCGTGTGCTCTGGTTTGGGTCAAAGACTCTTGTAGGTCGTTATTCAGAAATTTTAATATACTGACAGTCACATGCTTATACATCCAAAGTGCTATAATGTTTGTGCTTGAGAACGATCATGTGGGTGTTACTCACGATGAGATTCACGAATATGATACAAGAAAAAAAACAGAGTATGTACTAGAGTCTCACAGGTTGGAACTATTCACGAGAGGACCTATATATGCAGGATGCAAGTTTTTCAATGCCCTGCCAAATTCTCTCAAAGTTTCCAGTAAACAATCATCGAGAAATATGTTCAAAGAAGCTCTGCGTAAATTTCTCACCGAAAAATGCTTTTACAGAGTCGATGAATTCTGTTGAATACTCCATACTTATCTTTGCTTTGGACCTTTGTTCTCTATTTTTATTCGTTTTCAATGTGTATAGTGAAAGTTATTTGCTATTTTTTGTTGTATTTACCTAACTTATTACTTTAAATGTCGTTTTATATCATCTATGTGATCAACCAAAAAGACAATAAACCATTATTATTATTATTATTATATATATATATATATATATATATATATATATATATATATATATATATATATATATATATATATATATATATATATATATTCATAAATATTTATACATATTTATATTTATATGTTATCTCGCATGCTTGATTGACTCATAATGTGGGTTGATAATTCTTATGAATAAATCTAGTTGTTTTATATGAAGAATCAATTGAACACTATACATATACTATGTATATAAATGATATGATATTGACCAACTGTCGTTTCAACCAGTCTATGCTGGCCTTCTTCAGAGCAATATTGTTATATACATACATTGTATTAGATTGTGTATAGTACAATATTGTTTTGAACATATACAAACTAGGATAGGTTAGAATTCTAGAAGAAATGAAAACAGGTTTACATGGATGTTCTTATGAACATTATTATGTTTCTTATGTTCACTAGGATATATTGGCGACTGATGTTGTCACAATAATTTCGCTATTCTTTCTCCGCAACAGTACGTATTGTGAAGATATGTGGCTGGACAATAATCGATTAAGTCGGTATGCATTTCAATATTAATCAAAATTACAATATCTTTGTTGGCCTCTAGCGAATAGCTATTTTTGAGATTGTTGAAAAATATAAAGGGGAATTTTCCTTGAATATACATTGCAATGACGGAAACGAACAAGAAGAATCAAAACTTTACTTACGATGGATCCATATCACCGTTCAGCTGATGTAGTAATTGATATTATGAAAAAAAATCGTATTTAAATGCCAAAATGTCATGTGCTGTTATTTTAGCTGTGATCTCTGGCACTGCCTTCTGTATACAGCACACAAAATGGCAGTGACAATCAAAATCAGTGCCAGGTGAATAATTTTTAAGTTCATTTTAATCTCTTTGCTTATAAAAGCGCAACATATGCGTTGCTGGATGAGCGATAGCGAAGACTCCATCCCACTTTTACAGAGCTTTGTCTGTGTGTATGTTTTTTCTGTTCGTTTGTTCGTTTGTTTGTTAATTGTTTGTGAGCATTGCACAGATCGCAAGGTTTGACTGATCAACATGGAACTTTTTTTTTGTAGGCCTACGGGCAAACTCATCCAACTTAGAACTTTATGGTTTTCTAAATGAATCGGTTGGACCGATTTTGAGAAATATCATCTCAAAGTTTCTAAAAACCCCATAAGATTAGGCTGTGCAAGAAAATTTGAAAAATAAAATATCTCTGTTGGGTGTAACTTGTTTTGTTGCCTCTTACACCTCAGGGAGACTTTCTGGAGGCAATGTGCTTGTTTTATTAAAAAAAAAAAGAGAAAACACAAAGAGACTTTACAAATAATTATGACGGTTTATTCACCAATAATGAATAATAAATACATCGAGTTTATAATGCGTACTGATAATATCTGATAACTTCCGAGAGCGATGACTGATCCAATGACGATCTATGACTGAGTGAATTTTATACTAATAAGTGACCTGAAGTCGACCTTGCTCGGGCATCCTCGGATGTCCTCGAATATATTCGTATTTTCGCCGAATACTGAGTCGAGACATAAGGGTAGCTTTGTAACAGCTGATATTTATACCACTGTCGCCGCAACAGAGTATTTGAACTCAGCGTGGAATGATGCGAGCATTATAGTCAAACCACGATTGTGATGTTTTTTTAGCGTGTTCACCACACTGTGGAAACACACTTATATGTTTGATTCAAAAGGGACCGAAAAAACCTATTCGTCGCGTAGAATCGCTGAATTTCTACGTAAATTGAAAATTATTGAGCTTGGATTATGCAAATTTTTACAATCTTCGACTACGTAGTAATAAAACTTGTCCACATAGCCTGTATATTTTCTAATTAATGAATAAAAGGAAAACTGCTTTAGCCACGCCCACTTTTTGCCATGGCGTGGACTTTTGCTTGCGCGTTAATAGAATCGCTGGTTTTCCACGTAAATTGGAAATTTAAGCGCTTAAAAGTTGTAATTAGTTATAATCTATGGCCATACGATAATAACTTTTGTCCACGTAGCCTAAATATTTTATGAGTAAATAAAAACCGGAAAAAATGTGGGTAGCACCCACTTTTGGTTTTCTCGTAACCATGGTAACATGCTATAAACAACGGATGTGTTTATATCATCTTCTGGTTTTAATCTGATTTATCAGTAATTTGAGTGACAAAACAACCCTTTTTTTCAATTCAGTCAACATTGACAAGCAGTTCTGTACAAGCCAACTTCAAGGAAAGTATCAGTGCCAAATATTATATGACATAATTGAAGTTGTATTGGAGATTACATATCATGCTTCATAGGCTAGGCTTCTTTGACTCAGTTTTTGAAGATATTGCTACCATTAATTTGTTAATCATCTGTCCAATACCATCTTTTTTCAGATTTATCGTAAGAATGAGTTTCCTTACGTTAATTTACGGTCAGTATTGGTGAACTGTAAGTATATACACTGATAATTATTCAACCATTTTAAACCTTTTGAAGATGACAGCGTTCAATTTTGATCAAGCAATAGGCCTACCTACATCGTAGGCTACTGACATATTGTCACGACGGAGTCGGGTTTCCTATCTATACCATCCTATTCCGCAATACGTCCTTGGCATACTTTTTTATGCTATTCTTTGTTTTCCTATGTCCTAATAATAAGCTGACAGTTGGCACATTCCTAGTCCACTTCCTTGTGTCACTGGCTATGCTTATGTGATGTAACGGCCTGGTTGCATTGACGATGATGAAGACATGAGGAGTCAGCACTTCGAACATGGGGATAAAACCTAGGGGAGAAGTGAGACTCGGGAGCACATCAAGAAGAGACACGTGACGGGGCAGGTCAAGAAGAGGTGCGTGGTCGGCCAGTGCAGGAGAGGATCGTTCCCCCGGGATGTGGTGTGTGTGTGTGTGTGCTACGAAGTGTGAAGATACCAAGACAGAAGTACCATCGTCAAAGCCTTTCTCTCCGCGAAGACGTCAGTCGTGGTTGGAGTGTTGATGAGTATCTGAACTATTATTCATACTAGATTAGGGCACAGGCACCACTGACGGCACTCAACGGAGTCTCATGTATTTAAGCACCGGTACCACGCACCGTGAATTAAATAAACTCACACTTGTTATTTCGGTTGACATGATAACTTATTCATTCTTGTTATAAGATCCTATGAGGTTTCCTATAAGTGAACGTTCCCGTCACTCACTGCCAAGCGAGAATGAGTATTACTCCCCAATAATCATCTTATTTTGACATTGGTGCAGGTTTGGGGCATTTTTCGGGTTCCGTCTCGAAAAAACATTTATAGGACTTCTCGTAGGGTCAAGTCGGTCATTCATTTTTTTTTTATTATTAAATTCATGTTATTTTGTTTGGTTTCTTTCTGTTGTTACGTAAATTCGATTTTGGTTTGTTTATTCATTTATTCTTTTATTTTTTGAATATTTTTTTTTTCTCTCCTCGGTATAATGTTTAATTGTTCACTATTTAAATGCCACCCAAACCAATCCCAGTAGGAAGGGTTTACACACATAGTCCGTATATACGTAGTCCATTGCAGGGGCCCATACTAGTTGTTGACCGGGTCACACCAGCTATAGCTGACGCGGTTCGTGCAACGGCTGCACAATCTGTTGTTGATAAACACGGTGAGGAGAAAGACAAAGTTGAAGACGCAACGGCGGGTGAGTCCACTGACACGGAGGACTTTTACAATAATTTAACTCCTAACGAATTGTTCGAGTTAGATATTTTAAACAAACATAGGCGTTATTTAGAGCAAGCTTCTGACGACGAGACCAGTGTGTCCAAATTACCATCGCGCCATATAGCAACTTCTAAAAACAACGATAGTTCGGATTCGGACGAGGAAATTAAAGTTTCAAAAAGTTCAGAGAGTTTAAGAACAAGTCGTCGCTTGCGTAAGCTGGAGCCAGAGTGGGTAGGTTTACTCAAGCGTCGGTATAGGCGTAGGGCTCATAGTATAGGTTCACCGGTTCACATACCCTTAGCTGTAATTGGACGTACCATTCAGGAGGCTCGTAATAACATGGCGACGTTATTTATAAGGCCGGAGGCATTCGATCCGAGCAAGATGTCGATCGCGGATTGGTTGGAAGTTTTTGAAAATCGGGCTACTGTGAATAAATGGAGTGAGGAGGAGAAGTTGTCTCAGCTCAAATGTTACTTGTCTCACAATCCGTTACGGCGACTGAAGACCATTGAGGAGGATCATATGACAGCCATGGAGGGGGAGGAGCATCCAAGACCCTTGACTTATCGGATGGCCAAGGATGGATTGCTTCGTTCGCTTCAGGGATCGTACGAGGGAGGAGAATGGAGGATATTGCTGGAGAAGAGATTGCAGCGATCGGATGAAGATGTAGAGGATTATGTGTATGAAGTATTGCAGCTCTGCAGCAAGATTGATGCGGCAATGGCAGAAAAAGAGAAAATACGTCACATTATTTCGGGTCTTCGTACGGACATCTTGGATAAAGTGGTCGTCCATGAAAACAACACTATGGCTCAACTTCGTGAGAACTTGGCGCGATCCAAAAGGAGCAAGTTTTATTCACAGCAGCGTAGCAATAAGGAGAAGCTGGCTAACGAGGATGCTGCGCAGGATGGTTCAAGGACAGAGGACAGCAAGCTGTTTCGTTTGTTATCCAACAGGATGGATGCTATGGACAACAGTCTGAAAGCTTTCACGGGAGTAGTGGCGAAGGTACAGGTGCAGCCGCCGCACGCACAACCAGTGATCACACCTTTGCAGAATTATCAGGATGAATATGGACGAGTATGGGTGCTACAGAAGGATTGTCCTGTTAATCAGATACAGGTGCCGCAGTCTGCGCACTTGGTTCCTTTAAATCAGGCGAATAACGGTGTTCAACAGCGGCGAGGTTCTGCTCAATGGAATAACGGCAATGGTTATCGGAATAACAATGGCTATGATAACAATGGTGGTCAGGGAAATAATAATGGTGGAAATGGCTTTCAAAATAATAATAATTATAATGAGCGACGACGTTATTATAACAATGGTAATAACAATGGCAACAACAATGATTATGGAAATTATAATAACAATGGTAATAATGATCGAAGAGGAAGATACAATGGGAGCAATAATTTTCGAAGACCTTATTGCGGGTTTTGTGAACAAGACGGACATTGGTTGCGTCAATGTGGGAGAGCGATTCAAGCTAGGACCATCATCGCTGAGGTGGATAAGAAGGTGGCGGAAAACGGCAATCAGCGATCGTAGATCAGGGTGACGATTCGTTGAAAACTCATCAGGGTGAAGATTCGTTGAAGACTCACTTGTATATAAACCCTGCAGTCCACACTGATGTGGAGGAAAAAATTATGGTTGAGGAAGATGTTGAGACACGTGATATTTCGCAGTCTTATGAGACAGTCGAGCGTTCAGCAGCGCCTCTCCAGGAGGTCAGTGTAGATGTAATACGGCCGGCTCAACTTATACACACGAAGGCAATTATTGAAGGTCAAGCGGTGGATACACTGATAGATCTGGGAGCATCAGTTTCGTGTATTAATGAAGACTTAGTGCGGCATCTGAGACATACAAAATTAGATTCAATATTTTTGACTGCAGCAAATGGTACCTGCATGCGCATAGCAGGGGAGGTTTTGGTCAAGATGGAAATTGGAAAAGTTATGTTTGATGTACCAATGGTAGCGGTGCACGGTCTGTCATCTTCAGCTTTATTGGGTTTAGATTTTTGGAGAGCTAAGAACGGAACTTTTGATTTAACTGGAATGGAAGCTCATATTCGACAAGACGGTGAGATCGTGACTGTTCCGTACACATTTGGAAGCTTTCAGCATGTGAATAAGGAAGTGGATGATGCGGTGAAAATAGCGCACATACTTTATGATGATGAAAAACAATCAAGAGCAATTTACGCAGCAGAGGAGATAACAATTAAAGGTAATACGTTGGATATTTGTAAGATTTCTGTCTCCGTCAGCAACCTTGAGTCACGCGTTTTATTCGTACCCAGCAGAAAGCTGTTAGCTAACAAGAAGCTTTTAACACCGTGTGTGCTTTTTGATAATGATGACATGCAGGAAATTCGGATTGCTAATGTTTCTAATATTCCAAGAACTATTAGTAAAGGTCACAAATTGGGCAAGGTTCATGAGGTTGAGAATGTTTTTGATGGTCAAACGTCGAGAGGGGAGCAAAACGGGCGTTCGAAAATAATCAAAGATTCTGGTGAAGTAATCAATGTTGACATCAATCCTGAACTAAGTGAGTCCTGTAAGGATGAGGTGATTTCTCTATTACAATAATTTGCGTTTATTTTTGGGACGTCCACGGCTGACTTGGGAAAATCGAAGACAGTGGCGTGCGATTTGGAGTTATTGGACACGAAGCCGGTACGACGGCCACCTTACAAGACAGCAGTAAGGGAGGCTCAGATTATTCGGGAACAAGTGGATACCATGCTCAAGAATGGGGTGATTACGCCGTCTAGATCGTCGTATGCGTCGCCAGTTGTTTTGGTGAAGAAGAAAGACGAGCAGTACAGATTTTGCTGTGATTATAGAGCGTGTAACAAGGTCATTAAACCTAATCGTTATCCTTTGCCCATCATTGACGATATTTTGAGTACGTTGGAGGGAAGTCAGTATTTTTCATCCCTTGATTTGTTTTCGGGTTACTGGCAGATACCGTTAACTGAAAGAAGCAAAGAGATAACTGCATTCATAACTACTTTCGGTTTGTTGCAATGGAACTATCTACCTTTTGGGGTGCAACCCAGCAGTGGAGTATTTATGGAGATTATTTCTGATGTTCTCGCGGGTTTAAATTGGAGTGAATGTTTGGTGTACTTGGATGATGTACTCATAATGGCACCTGATTTTGATACCCATTTGCAGAGGTTACGAAACGTCCTTATTCGGTTTGAAGAGGCTCAACTTAGTTTAAATCCGAAGAAATGTGCGTTTTTATATCGAGAGATTTCGATGTTGGGATATAAGTTAACACCGGAGGGTTTAGGCACATGTGAGGATAAAATCAAGGCGGTTAAGGAGTTTCCACAGCCTAAGGATGTGAAAGCGGTTCGTAGTTTTCTGGGGCTGTGTTCTTACTATCGGAAATTTGTGGAAAACTTCGCTCAGAAGAGTAGACATCTCACCATGTTGATGAAGAAGAATTCGCGTCTCAATTGGTCAGAGGAGCATGAGCTGGAGTTTCAAACGCTCAAAGAGAATCTTATCTCTGCACCGATTTTGCGTCATTTCAAGTCGGGCAATCCGATTGAGGTCCACAGTGACGCGAGTCAATACGGTATGGGGTGCATTTTGCAGCAAGAGTTTGATGGAGTTCTGCATCCAGTGGCGTATGCGTCGAAAAAGATGACTGAGGCGGAAACGAGGTACAGCACGACGCATCAAGAATGTTTGGCGGTTATATATGCGCTCAAAGTTTTTAGAAAGTATCTCTGTGGTCAGTCCTTCAAAGTGGTGGTGGATCATCATTCGTTGTGTTTCCTCAGAAGTTCAAAGGAGACGTCAGGTCGTCTTGCAAGATGGTGTATACTGTTGCAGGATTATGATTTTAAAATCTGTCACAAATCGGGAAGATTACATAAGGCACCAGATTGTCTTAGTCGTTATCCTTTGAAGAATGAACATACGGATTTATTAACTGATGACGAGGCAAATGATGATAAAATAATGGCCTTACAGCTACGAGATATAGCTGATTTACAAAAACAGGATCCCATTTTGTCGGAGTTAAGAGAAGCCATGGAGGACCCGAACAACGCCACTGCATCTGTACGTCGTCAAACGCGAAGTTATATCGTGGAGAATAATATCCTCTATAGAAAGAATTTTACGGCGACAGGGGGTTCTAAACTATTGGTTATTCCTCAGAGTTTGAAATATGAGATTCTTTGGTCACTTCATGATGATAAGCTCGGAGGGGGTCATTTTGGTTTCGCTAAAACCTATGGTAAATTGAAAGAACGATATTTTTGGGATGGAATGGCTAAGGACACGGAGAGGTACACCAAGTCGTGTAAGGTATGGCAAAGTAGAAAATCACCGAAGTTAAAGCCGGCAGGTATGTTACAGCCTATACCGGTGGGTGAGATAGGTCACACGTGGGGCATAGATCTTGTAGGTCCGCTAGTTACTTATGTTGAGAACAAGAAATGGATAGTGTGTTGTACAGAATATGCGACTCGATATGCAGTAACGGGTAGTCTGTTAACAGGTACGGCTTCGGAAGTAGCAGATTTTATTATCAAAGATGTAATATGTAAGCATGGTGTGCCATCTATGTTGATCAGTGATAGGGGTTCGTGTTTTAGGTCACAGTTGCTTATGGACTTGATGGAAGGTCTAGGGGTAAAGAACAAGTTCACAGTGGCGTATAACCCTCAGGCGGATGGTCTCACTGAACGGTTCAATCACACTATAATACAGTCTCTATCGATGTATTGTGCGGAATCACAGAAGGATTGGTCCAAACATTTGGAATTTGTGACATTTGCTTATAACACGTCGAAACAGGCTACGAGTCAATATAGTCCTTTCTTCTTGATGCATGGTAGAGTGGCTAAATTACCTTTGGATGTGGCGTTAAGGCAGGGTCTTGATTTGAATTTGGATACGGCGAAGGTTCTTAAAGATCTGGGTTTAGCACGTTCGCTCGCCACTGAGAGGATTACGAAAGCACAAATTGGTCAAAAGCTCAGATATGATAGCTTGCATCGACACGTTGAATATCAGGTGGGACAATTGGTTTTAATTTATTCACCTCTTAGAAAGGTGGGTAGATCGGATAAGTTGATGTTAAGATGGCATGGACCATACAAGGTGGTGAAAAAGTTATCGGATCTCAATTATTTAATCACTATTAAGAAGGGTAAGGGAGTGAAGATGGTTGATGACGTCATAAACGTGAAGCGCATGAAGCCGTTTCATAGGGAAGATTCTTGTCCTATTCGAGGCCAGGTGATGGCAAAGTAGTAGTGTTGCACTAGTAGCTTGTTGGTTTCTGTTCACATAGCAAATGACAGGAGATGAGACAACACAATGAATTAATAATGACGATTGGAATCTCGGGCTCGATAGGAAGTTCCGAGTAGTGAGAAATCTTATCATATTGTCTTACGCAGCAGTGTGTTGAGGTAGGATATGGATAGTGTGTATCATGCGGTTGTGATGATTCATAGGGCCGCGATGATTGTTTTTCTTTTGAGAAACGTTTTCATTTAAAGTGGAGGTATTGTTTTGCTTTCATAAAGTGGTTTGATTTTTGGTTGTTCTGCTCTCTTTGGCAGGATGGAGTGTTGGTTCAGTTTTTTGAAATTATATTGATGTCTGGTTTGTGGCGTAGGGTAATGAAGAAATGGTCAGTGCTGTACTTGGTGAATTTGATATTATTTTTATTTTTCTATATTTTTGTAGAAATTTGTGAAAGTAATGGTTAGAGTGTAATCAGGGTATAGAGAGAGGGGAGAAGATTGGTTATTACTGTATGGGGACATGATTATTTGTTTTTCATTATTTTTATTATTATTATTTTATTTTTTTTCGTTTGTTTTATTGGCATAGTTTATTTTTGCGAACCATAGATTTCTTCATGGTGTTGAGACATTGTTATAGTTTTCGTAAGCGTTCAAGTAGGAATCAGTGTTATTGTGGTTAAGTGCCGAGTGATGCACATATTTTCTTACGGTTGCAGTTGTGTAGTGCAACAGTGGTATATTGTGACAGGTTTACAGTACGGAATGGTGAGCTAGCACATTCTTATTTGTTTCCGTAGTATTTGTAATTTGGCAATATTGCTTGCTGTATGGAATTTTTGTTTGTACATGATACATGATTGATGACAAATGATTATCAAAGCGCTTCTGAAATTCGTCGCGATACATCCGGGGTTAAACTTCATTTCGTATTTTATTTTATGTTTATTTTAGTTTTGGGGAAAGAGATTATTTAGGGTTATAATCTAGTTTGCACATGAGTTTTGAATTCCACGCAAGAGTTAGGAGAAATTGAACGATGATAGTATGATGTATAGTCAAAGGAAGAGAGGGTAAATTGTTATTTTCTGTTAAAGTGATCAGTGATTTCGCTGATTGTGTGTTAATTTTTGAGCATTTATTTATTTTAAAACATTGAATTGCAAACAGCAGGTGATAGTTCACAGATATAAAATTTTTTGGTTATAAGATGGACCTTCTGACAATTCATGTGGATATATATATATTTTTTACATTTCATTTTGAAACTTGGCACATTATTGAAAGAAGACACAGATGTCTCGAGTATGCTCGGGGACTGAGCGTATGATTATTATGAAGACGATATTACAGACATTGTACGAACAATTACTTTAGATTGCAGTTACACGGAGGTGGTTAGTTGGTCAAGCCATTTAAAAATAAATGACGTCGTTTTTTTTTTTGTTTGGTGAACTGGTGGGTTGGTTCTGTTATTTTCACTCATATTATAGGGTATTTTTCCTGGCATAATCTTTTCTCAAACGGAATTTATTTTTGAGATCTCTAATTTTTAGGTGCGAATTGTATGTGAAATTTGCGAGGTTGACAAAAGATTTGTAGGGACATATCTCAAAGCATTAATATGAGTGGGTGTCTACTGAATCTTCTGATAGCCGAGGACTATGGGCGGTTGTCTGTCCGTTAATCACTATTCCGATCATTTTTATTTCGCGAATATAATGAGTGATTGTGATCTAAGGGTATGCGTTTAGGTGGGATGTCCGACCCAAAGCGCCGTGAATTTTAGGTTTTGACCGTGATTTTGTCATTAAACTAGCTACGGTTGAAATATGTCGTTTCGACCGTGATTTTGTCGTTAAACTAGCTACGGCTGAAATATGTCGTTTTGACCGTGATTTTTTCGCTAAACTAGCTACGGCTGAAATATGTCGTTTCGACCGTGATTTTGTCGTTAAACTAGCTACGGCTGAGATATGTCGTTTTGACCGTGATGTTGTCGTTAAACTAGCTACGGCTGAAATATGTCGTTTTGACCGTGATGTTGTCGTTAAACTAGCTACGGCTGAAATATGTCGTTTTGACCGTGATTTTGTCGTTAAACTAGCTACGGCTGAAATATGTCGTTATGACCGTGATTTTGTCTTTAAACTAGCTACGGCTGAAATATGTCGTTATGACCGTGATTTTGTCTTTAAACTAGCTAAGGCTGAAATATGTCGTTATGACCGTGATTTTGTCTTTAAACTAGCTACGGCTGAAATATGTCGTTATGACCGTGATTTTGTCGTTAAACTAGCTACGGCTGAGATATGTCGTTTTGACCGTGATGTTGTCGTTAAACTAGCTACGGCTGAAATATGTCGTTTTGACCGTGATGTTGTCGTTAAACTAGCTACGGCTGAAATATGTCGTTTTGACCGTGATTTTGTCGTTAAACTAGCTACGGCTGAAATATGTCGTTATGACCGTGATTTTGTCTTTAAACTAGCTACGGCGTGGGTGCGTCGTTATTATTGTGTAGTATGTTCCTCTGTGTGTGTGCCAGGTCCATTTTTATCAAGTTAGGAGGTCTGTATTTGTCATGATGGTCCAATGTAGATTTGGTCATATATATATATATATTATTATATTTTTTTTTTCTTTATTTTTTTTAAATTTTTATAAAGTGTAGGAATTATCGAAATTTGAAAAATTTTTGCTTTTGCGAGGAATTTGATCTTTATGTTGTTGTTTATTTTGTTATAGTTCTTGTAATTTGTGCAAGAGGTATTTATTGATGACAAGTTGGCGAGTCATCAATAGGAGTTGATGTCCGAGGTCCAGGTCGGCAGGAACGGTTGGGTGTTCCGGCGCAAGAGTTTACGTATTCGGCGCAACAATTGGAGGAGCTTCGGTCACTCAGTATTTTGGATCTATTGCAACAACGGCCAGTGACGGTGCACATGGGTGCTGCTCAAGCTCATTTGGATACGCCGAGGGCGGAGTCAGAGTTGGCGGTGCGGTTGACCGACGACGAGTCATCTTGAATCAAGTTTGGCTCATTCTTCTGGATCGTGTTTCACATGGAATTGGAGATGGATGAGAAGAACGAGAATATGTATGGTGGATGGTGCCATGGATCATGATTATGAGCTAAGTTTTGTTGTTGTATCTCAGTAATTTCAGATATCAAACGAGGGATAGTCAAGGTAGCGTTATAATACGAAAATATTAATTGTTTGAATATAGTACGATCTGGATATCATAAGAGGCATATTATTTAATGTAGATTTTGTATACTTTGTATAAAGTTAGGGAACCGATATTCTTGGTTTCATTTTAAATGTAGTGTGTACATTTCGTACAGTAGACATCTAGTATATGATAAAGGTTTGCCATGATAATAGTTATGAAATGAATTTGTTGATTAATTAGTAGGTATAGGCTTACACCTGTTTGTGTCAGGGAGCCTGTGATCAAAGTGAATGAGCATCAATTTGCTACGTATTCCGGTGCATGTTTTTTTTTTTTCATCTCGCTAATTTTTATTGAGTTCAGTTGTTTGCAGTGTATGGTGTTTTCTAGAAGTAGTTAATGTGTGATAGCGAACAGATTTGATGATTAGGAAAGTTATTGGTTGTTTCTTCACCAGCTATACTGGCACTTGGAAAGGGTAATGCATTCATTCTCATTCACGTTGGTAGTTTTTAAGTTAGTACAGTAAAATGTGGAGAAAACAGTATAGGATATGTGGTGCGGCTGAGTCCGTTAATTGTAGTTCAATGTATAACTTTGCTCGTGTTAATCGTAAATGTGAAAGTAAATAATCTCTAGGGAGAATGATATAGCGATAGTATCTATGCTTCGAGCATTGGAAGTAGGGTTGCACATCTTCAATGTGTCTTTCATGTTATTTCACAGTTATTTTGTGATTGTACTTTTTGTTTTGTTTTATTTTACCACTAAGATGGATTTGTGTAGATGCTACCGTTAGCGTGGGAGATAGATAAATTTGTTACATTGTATAGGGTGTGAGTTTGTTGATCAATTTCAAAGCTTTGTGATATTTTACAGATATGAAGTGGCGTATGCATCGGAGGGTGGCTGGTTCTCATGGAGATGTGGCTGCTGTGGCTGATTTTCGTGAGAAAAGTGGACCAAAACTCCGAGACGCGGTACATCATCATTGCGGAAGCACCAACACCGTGAACGGGTTCAACTTGATCTTTGAAGTTTCGGAAGGGATAATCCTTTGAATTCTCGCGATGTGTAGTTCCGGGATCAGTTCTCGTAGCCAGGAGTTACGTGTTGCAAAAATCGGTGTAGGTGGTTCGGTGATTTTGATGAATCGTGTCAGTGCAAGTACATCTCAAAGTGATGATAGCCATGTATTGTAGACTCTCATATGTTATCGGTGGTGGTGCCAGATTAGGTACATATTGGTTTCTTTGCTATTAGTTCAATATGAGTTTAAGTTAATTTTTTATTTTTTTTTGGCTTAAAGAGTGGCACGCATATAAACATTCTGTGTTTTTGCAAATGAAGCACATGAACAGTGAATTATTTTATCCTGTTGGACAATCAAATGAAGTGTGTGCACTCTTCAAGTGATGTAATTTAAGTTGATGTTATCATTTAAGTGTATGTTACACGCTTTACTTTAAGTTTTATTTTATTGTGAATTCAGTCAGTTGGTGCTTGGAATTAGGATAAATTGTTTGTATCTGTTTCTTTGTTATATTTGTAGGTTAGAGAGTTAGGGGCTCACCATGCTCGCACATGAACGGGGGTGTTCGTGGAGAGATTGGCTAGCTTCAAGAGGATGAAGACTCGAAGAGGAGGTTCTTTGGGACGATTGTTGTACACTTCACACATGCACACTCTACGCATCGTGAAGAAGATTCTCTTCCGAACATCAAATCACTGGAGTGGTTGGCCTTGGAATTTCGGGACGAAATTCAGTTGAGAGGGAGGACTGTCACGACGGAGTCGGGTTTCCTATCCATACCATCCTATTCCGCAATACGTCCTTGGCATACTTTTTTATGCTATTCTTTGTTTTCCTATGTCCTAATAATAAGCTGACAGTTGGCACATTCCTAGTTCACTTCCTTGTGTCACTGGCTATGCTTATGTGATGTAACGGCCCGGTTGCATTGACGAGGATGGAGACATGAGGAGTCAGCACTTCGAACATGGGGATAAAACCTATGGGAGAGGTGAGACTCGGGGTGACATCAAGAAGAGATACGGAACTGGTGACATCAAGACTAGATACGGTACTGGTGACATCAAGAAGAGACACGTGACGGGGCAGGTCAAGAAGAGGTGCGCGGTCGGCCAGTGCCGGAGAGGATCGTTCCCCCGAGATGTGGTGTGTGTGTGTGTGCTACGAAGTGTGAAGATACCAAGACGGAAGTACCATCGTCAAAGCCTTACTCTCCGCGAAGACGTCAGTCGTGGTTGGAGTGGTGATGAGTATCTGCACTTTTATTCATACTAGATTAGGGCACAGGCACCACTGACGGCACTCAACGGAGTCTCATGTATTTAAGCACCGGTACCACGCACCGTGAATTAAATAAACTCACACTTGTTATTTCGGTTGACATGATAATTATTCATTCTTGTTATAAGATCCTATGAGGTTTCCTATAAGTGAACGTTCCCGTCACTCACTGCCAAGCGAAGATGAGCGTTACTCCCCAATAATCATCTTATTTTGACAATATCTTTTAAAATTTGATTTTTTACTTCGGATAAACAGAATAGGGCCTATGACTATCAATTAGGCCTACATAACAAGATAAACAACATGGCATATTTCCTATCCTTCTAACATTGGACCATTTTCACCATGGTGGAAGCAGCTCTAGTGGCATTACCTTTACGATGAATTGCCGAAACTAGCGTGTAGATGCCGTCAAATTCAAGCCAGTTCCGAGGGCAAGATTTACGTCGGCATTTATTATTCAGGTAATTATCATCTTATTTCTTTATCATCTTCTCTAGTGACCATGAAAACTAAAAAGCTCAACGAAGCTCGACATATTCCACTCTACTACGTGCAAGTAGTATATATGCCTATATGTTGAAATATTATCTATCCAAACTTGATTTAGCCATGACATGCGCTGTCGTGTACATTTCTGAGATTCGCAATTTCAAATCAAATTGTACGTATTAAGCTCATATTTCAATGCATAGTACATAGTTGTATAATTGCATTGCTTTTTTTTTACATTGGGTCTTAACGACGTATTATACTGATGGCTACGATCTATTGGCGTTGGTGGATATGATGAATGAGATGGTGAGATGGAAGGTTATTTCATCAGGTGTTTTGGTTGGTGGGAATGAGTCGGTCGTGGCCTGTCAAGGAACCATCCCAGTATCAACCCGAACGCCAGAGAGAAACCACGAAAAACCCCTCTCAGGATGGTCGACCATGGCGGTAATCGAACCCCGGTCTCCCGAATGATGGTTCAGTGTGTTACCACTCGGCCACGGGTCTCGGTGCGTTGTTTCTGATCTTTCTCGTAGATGATAACTGATTGTCTAGTTATCACTTGGTAAATATAGCAGTCTGGCTCTCGACTAGCTTTTACAACGTATTTTAAATTCAGATTGGCTGAGACTAGAACCAGAAGTCTGGAGTGGTTGCATCTCCAAGTGATATTCACACCATGATGTAGTGATACCAAGAGAGCCTATCATACGGCAGGTATTTGTGGTTTCTTGTGGACAAATCAGAGCCAGAGCTCCCGATTCCTGGCGGTAATTTAGAGACTCCCTTGTGAGCTTCAGCAGTGTTGGGTAAGTTCCTCAAGAAATTGAACTAGTTAAAGTTCCAGTTACTCAGCCAAAAAAGGAACTAGTTGAAGCTTCAGTTCCTCAAAATAAGAAGGAACCAGCTGGAAAGTTTCCAAAAAATTCAGTTCTTTTGTAAGTTACCGAAGCAAATTTTTTCGTAAGATCTCATCAATAAAGTGATAAAGTCAGTAATTTTCATTTGGATATTTGTCAGTTTACTATGAATAATTAATAATTGTAAATATAATATTGATTCTTTTCTCGCCATTATATAGGTCTTCTGACGGTACCTATGTTTTTTCATATTGAGTTTTAACGACGCACTATACTGATAGCTACGATCTATTGGCGTCGGTGGATGATGAGTGGGATGATGAGATGTAAGGTTATTGTATCAAGTGTTTTGGATGGGGGGAAGAATCGGTCGTGGCCTGTTGTTAAGAAACCATCCCAGTATTGACCTTAACAACAGAGGGAAACCACGAAAAACCCCTGACAGGATGGTCGACCATGGCGGGAATCGAACCTCGGTCTCTCGAATGACGGTTCAGTGTGTTACCACTCGGCCACCACGCGTCTCGGTTTTACCAGGCGAGAAAATATTTTCATGTTAATTTTTGAGAATCAGAAATTAAATGTATCAAAATGTATTACTATGCTTCGATTGATTGTGCTTCAAAATCATGTAGGTTTCTTTTGGATTTTTTTTAAGCTCATAATTACGTTTTAGGGTTTCACCTAACTAATCAATGGACTTACATAATGGTTGAAAAATTCTACATTAAATTATGAAATACCAATTAGATGTAGTTGAATAACACGACTACTGAGTGAGATTGGAAGAGTAAATACTTCATTCATTTGCTTACTTTGATAAGCTTTCGTCAGTTCGACGAAATCGATGCATCTATCAGTTTTCCCGGCACGCACAACAGCATTAACCACAATTCTATTTTTAGACACATTCGGATAAGGAAATGTCCGAAAACAGTCTCCTTGATTACAATATGTCATTAAAATTCACATTGAAAAATCTTAAAATTCAATGTGGCTCTGATATTTGGCGTCACCAAGTGGGTAATTGCTACCTTTATATTTTTTTCCTCTGAGAAAAAAAAAGTTTTGAAGTGTTGCCCAGGTAAGAGATTACTTCACCGATATCCGCCATGACGGAATAATACTTTGAGCACTGAGCAATATGACAGTTATACGCTGATCACCGAGGACTGATGCTGTTGGACCTTCTCTCGAGATCAAACAATGGAGTGAAATAACACTCTTGTGTTCACACAACTCTCCCATGAGCGTCTTGAACATTATCTCTTTCTCATTGGCTATTGACGACGTCACCGGGTGAAGAGGAAGGTTGTCTCAACATGTCTTCATTCGCAGAAGAAGCAGCTGCATGTTAACGAAGGATGACGGTTCGATTGACCGTTTTCTCTCAGCACTCACACTTACGCTAGGGTGGTTCGAGACATCAACTCCGGACTGGAGAACAGGTGATAACGGAAAGATCGTGGGATGAGATAAGTGCACAGCTGATGTATAGGGAAACATGTCACAGATTGGGAATAATGTAAGCTTGGAATAATGAGTGGTCACTGGCCGGACGATGAGCAGAAGTAATCGACAAGAATGTGTGTTTCTTTCGAAAATTTCTGCCTACCATCATACGGAAATAAGACGATCTTTTCCTACTAGTTATGCGTACTTGAAATAGGCCCACAGTTTGTTCAGAATGAACTTTGAAAGTGACGTGAATTTCGTTTCTTGTTACCACTAGAAAGGAACTGCGTTACGTTAAAGTTCCTGCTTTATAGAAGGAACGCGTTCCTTTCTCGAGTTCCGACCCAACACTGACCTTCATGTAGATGCGAGTGGCTGTGGTGCCACGAGCACTATCCCACATCGATCCGAGTATCTACTGACTGGGCTGTGATTAGTACGATACAAAGCGATTGAAGTTCCCATGGAATAAACGCGTTCCTTTCTCGAGTTCCGACCCAACACTGACCTTCATGTAGATGCGAGTGGCTGTGGTGCCACGAGCACTATCCCACATCGATCCGAGTATCTACTGACTGGGCTGTGATTAGTACGATACAAAGCGATTGAAGTTCCCATGGAATAAACGCGTTCCTTTCTCGTGTTCCTACCCAACACTGACCTTCATGTAGGTACGAAAGGCTGTGGTGCCACGAGCACTATCCCACATCGATCCGAGTATCTACTGACTGGGCTGTGATTAGTACGATACAAAGCGATTGAAGTTCCCGTGGAATAAACGCGTTCCTTTCTCGAGTTCCTACCCAACACTGACCTTCATGTGGATGCGAGTGGCTGTGGTGCCACGAGCACTATCCCACATCGATCCGAGTATCTACTGACTGGGCTGTGATTAGTACGATACAAAGCGATTGAAGTTCCCGTGAAAAGAACACGTTCTTTTTCTCAAGTTCCGACCCAACACTGACCTTCATGTAGGTACGAGTGGCTGTGATTAGTACGATACAGAGCGATTGAAGTTCCCGTGAAAAAAACGCCTTCCTTTCTCGAGTTCCGACACAACACTGACCTTCATGTAGATGCGAGTGGCTGTGGTGTCACGAGCACTATCCCACATCGATACGAGTATCGACTGACTGGGCTGTGATTAGTACGATACAAAGCGATTGAAGTTCCCGTGAAAAGAACGCGTTCCTTTCTCAAGTTCCTACCCAACACTGACCTTCATGTAGATGCGGGTGGCTGTGGTGTCACGAGCACTATCCCACATCGATCCGAGTATCTACTGACTGGGCTGTGATTAGTACGATACCTAGCGATTGAAGTTCCCGTGAAAAGAACGCGTTCCTTTCCCGAGTTCCTACCCAACACTGACCTTCATGTAGATGCGAGTGGGTGTGGTGCCACAAGCACTATCCCACATCGATCCGAGTATCTACTGACTGGGCTGTGATTAGTACGATACAAAGCGATTGAAGTTTCCGTGAAAAGAACGCGTTCCTTTCTCAAGTTCCTATCCAACACTGACCTTCATGTAGATGCGAGTGGATGTGGTGCCACAAGCACTATCCCACATCGATCCGAGTATCTACTGACTGGGCTGTGATTAGTACGATACAAAGCGATTGAAGTTTCCGTGAAAAGAACGCGTTCCTTTCTCAAGTTCCGACCCAACACTGACCTTCATGTAGATGCGAGTGGCTGTGGTGCCACAAGCACTATCCCACATCGATCTGAGTATCTACTGACTAGGCTGTGATTAGTACGATACAAAGCGATTGAAGTTTCCGTGAAAAGAACGCGTTCCTTTCTCGAGTTCCTACCCAACACTGACCTTCATGTAGATGCGAGTGGCTGTGGTGCCACAAGCACTATCCCACATCGATCTGAGTATCTACTGACTGGGCTGTGATTAGTACGATACAAAGCGATTGAAGTTCCCGTGAAAAGAACGCGTTCCTTTCTCGAGTTCCTACCCAACACTGACCTTCATGTAGGTACGAGTGGCTGTGGTGCCACGAGCACTATCCCACATCGATCCGAGTATCTACTGACTGGGCTGTGATTAGTACGATACAAAGCGATTGAAGTTTCCGTGAAAAGAACGCGTTCCTTTCTCAAGTTCCGACCCAACACTGACCTTCATGTAGATGCGAGTGGCTGTGGTGCCACGAGCACTATCCCACATCGATCCGAGTATCTACTGACTGGGCTGTGATTAGTACGATACAAAGCGATTGAAGTTTCCGTGAAAAGAACGCGTTCCTTTCTCAAGTTCCTATCCAACACTGACCTTCATGTAGATGCGAGTGGCTGTGGTGCCACGAGCACTATCCCACATCTATCCGAGTATCTACTGACTGGGCTGTGATCAGTACGATACAAAGCGATTGAAGTTCCCGTGAAATGAACGCGTCCCTTTCTCAAGTTCCTACCCAACACTGACCTTCATGTAGATACGAGTGGCTGTGGTGTCACAAGCACTATCCCACAACGATCCGAGTATCTACTGACTGGGCTGTGATCAGTACGATACAAAGCGATTGAAGTTCCCGTGAAAAGAACGCGTTCCATTCTCAAGTTCCTACCCAACACTGACCTTCATGTGGGTACGAGTGGCTGTGATGCCACGAGCACTATCCCACATCGATCCGAGTATCTACTGACTGGGCTGTGATTAGTACGATACAAAGCGATTGAAGTTCCCGTGAAAAGAACGCGTTCCTTTCTCGAGTTCCTACCCAACACTGACCTTCATGTAGATGCGAGTGGATGTGGTGTCACAAGCACTATCCCACATCGATCTGAGTATCTACTGACTGGGCTGTGATTAGTACGATACAAAGCGATTGAAGTTCCCGTGAAATGAACGCGTTCCTTTCTCAAGTTCCTACCCAACACTGACCTTCATGTAGATGCGAGTGGCTGTGGTGCCACGAGCACTTTCCCACATCGATCCGAGTATCTACTGACTGGGCTGTGATTAGTACGATACAGAGCGATTGAAGTTCCCGTGAAAATAACGCGTTCCTTTCTCGAGTTCCTACCCAACACTGACCTTCATGTAGGTACGAGTGGCTGTGGTGCCACAAGCACTATCCCACATCGATCCAAGTATCTACCGACTGGGCTGTGATTAGTACGATACAAAGCGATTGAAGTTCCCGTGAAAAGAACGCGTTCCTTCCTCAAGTTCTGACCCAACACTGACCTTCATGTAGGTACGAGTGGTTGTGGTGCCACGAGCACTATCCCACATCGATCCGAGTATCTACTGACTGGGCTGTGATTAGTACGATACAAAGCGATTGAAGTTCCCGTGAAAAGAACGCGTTCCTTTCTCGAGTTCCTACCCAACACTGACCATCATGTAGATACGAGTGGCTGTGGTGCCACGAGCACTATCCCACATCGATCCGAGTATCTACTGACTGGGCTGTGATTAGTACGATACAAAGCGATTGAAGTTTCCGTGAAAAGAACGCGTTCCTTTCTCAAGTTCCGACCCAACACTGACCTTCATGTGGATGCGAGTGGCTGTGGTGCCACAAGCACTATCCCACATCGATCCGAGTATCTACTGACTGGGCTGTGATTAGTACGATACAAAGCGATTGAAGTTCCCGTGAGAAGAACGCGTTCCTTCGTCAAGTTCCGACCCAACACTGACCTCCATGTAGATACGAGTGGCTGTGGTGCCACGAGCACTATCCCACATCGATCCGAGTAACTACTGACTGGGCTGTGATTAGTACGATACAAAGCGATTGAAGTTCCCGTGAAAAGAACGCGTTCCTTTCTCGAGTTCCTACCCAACACTGACCTTCATGTAGATGCGAGTGGGTGTGGTGCCACAAGCACTATCCCACATCGATCCGAGTATCTACTGACTGGGCTGTGATTAGTACGATACAATGCGATTGAAGTTCCCGTGGAAAGAACGCGTTCCTTTTCCGATTTCCGACCCAACACTGACCTTCATGTAGATGCGAGTGGCTGTGGTGTCACGAGCACTATCACACATCGATCCGAGTATCTACTGACTGGGCTGTGATTAGAACGATACAAAGCGATTGAAGTTTCCGTGAAAAGGACGCGTTCCTTCCTCAAGTTCCTACCCAACACTGACCTTCATGTAGGTACGAGTGGCTGTGGTGCCACGAGCACTATCCCACATCGATCCGAGTATCTACTGACTGGGCTGTGATTAGTACGATACAAAGCGATTGAAGTTCCCGTGAAAAGAACGCGTTCCTTTCTCGAGTTCCTACCCAACACTGACCTTCATGTAGATACGAGTGGCTGTGTTGCCACGTGCACTATCCCACATCGATCCGAGTATCTACTGACTGGGCTGTGATTAGTACGATACAAAGCGATTGAAGTTCCCGTGAAAAGAACGCGTTCCTTTCTCAAGTTCCGACCCAACACTGACCTTCATGTAGGTACGAGTGGCTGTGGTGCCACGAGCACTATCCCACATCGATCCGAGTATCTACTGACTGGGCTGTGATTAGTACGATACAAAGCGATTGAAGTTCCCGTGAAAAGAACGCGTTGCTTTCTCAAGTTCCGACCCAACACTGACCTTCATGTAGGTACGAGTGGCTGTGGTGTCACGAGCACTATCCCACATCGATCCGAGTATCTACTGACTGGGCTGTGATTAGTACGATACAAAGCGATTGAAGTTCCCGTGAAAAGGACGCGTTCCTTTCTCAAGTTCCGACCCAACACTGACCTTCATGTAGGTACGAGTGGCTGTGGTGCCACGAGCACTATCCCACATCGATCCTAGTATCTACTGACTGGGCTGTGATTAGTACGATACAAAGCGATTGAAGTTCCCGTGAAAAGAACGCGTTGCTTTCTCAAGTTCCTACCCAACACTGACCTTCATGTAGATGCGAGTGGCTGTGGTGTCACGAGCACTATCCCACATCGATCCGAGAATCTACTGACTGGGCTGTGATTAGTACGATACAAAGCGATTGAAGTTCCCGTGAAAAGAACGCGTTGCTTTCTCAAGTTCCTACTCAACACTGACCTTCATGTAGGTACGAGTGGCTGTGGTGTCACGAGCACTATCCCACATCGATCCGAGTATCTACTGACTGGGCTGTGATTAGTACGATACAAAGCGATTTAAGTTCCCGTGAAAAGAACGCGTTGCTTTCTCAAGTTCCGACCCAACACTGACCTTCATGTAGATACGAGTGGCTGTGGTGTCACAAGCACTATCCCACATCGATCCGAGTATCTACTGACTGGGCTGTGATTAGTACGATACAAAGCGATTGAAGTTCCCGTGAAAAGAACGCGTTCCTTTCTCGAGTTTCGACCCAACACTGACCTTCATGTAGGTACGAGTGACTGTGGTGTCACGAGCACTAGCCCACATCGATCCGAGTATCTACTGACTGGTCTGTGATTAGTACGATACAAAGCGATTGAAGTTCCCGTGAAAAGAACGCGTTGCTTTCTCAAGTTCCGACCCAACACTGACCTTCATGTAGATACGAGTGGCTGTGGTGTCAAAAGCTCTATCCCACATAGATCCGAGTATCTACTGACTGGGCTGTGATTAGTACGATACAAAGCGATTGAAGTTCCCGTGAAAAGAACGCGTTGCTTTCTCAAGTTCCGACTCAACACTGACCTTCATGTACGTACGAGTGGCTGTGGTGTCACGAGCACTATCCCACATCGATCCGAGTATCTACTGACTGGGCTGTGATTAGTACGATACAAAGCGATTGAAGTTCGCGTGAAAAGAACGCGTTCCTTTCTCAAGTTCCGACCCAACACTGACCTTCATGTGGATGCGAGTGGCTGTGGTGTCACGAGCACTATCCCACATCGATCCGAGTATCTACTGACTGGGCTGTGATTAGTACGATACAAAGCGATTGAAGTTCCCGTGAAAAGAACGCGTTCCTTTCTCAAGTTCCGACTCAACACTGACCCTCATGTAGGTACGAGTGGCTGTGGTGTCACGAGCACTATCCCACATCGATCCGAGTATCTACTGACTGGGCTGTGATTAGTACGATACAAAGCGATTGAAGTTCCCGTGAAAAGAACGCGTTCCTTTCTCAAGTTCCGACTCAACACTGACCTTCATGTAGGTACGAGTGGCTGTGGTGTCACGAGCACTATCCCACGTCGATCCGAGTATCTACTCACTGGGCTGTGATTAGTGCGATACAAAGCGATTGAAGTTCCCGTGAAAAGAACGCGTTCCTTTCTCAAGTTCCTACCCAACACTGACCTTCATGTAGGTACGAGTGGCTGTGGTGCCACGAGCACTATCCCACATCGATCCGAGTATCTACTGACTGGGCTGTGATTAGTACGATACAAAGCGATTGAAGTTCCCGTGAAAAGAACGCGTTGCTTTCTCAAGTTCCGACCCAACACTGACCTTCATGTAGATACGAGTGGCTGTGGTGTCACAAGCACTATCCCACATCGATCCGAGTATCTACTGACTGGGCTGTGATTAGTACGATACAAAGCGATTGAAGTTCCCGTGAAAAGAACGCGTTGCTTTCTCAAGTTCCGACCCAACACTGACCTTCATGTAGGTACGAGTGACTGTGGTGTCACAAGCTCTATCCCACATCGATCCGAGTATCTACTGACTGGTCTGTGATTAGTACGACACAAAGCGATTGAAGTTTCCGTGAAAAGAACGCGTTGCTTTCTCAAGTTCCGACCCAACACTGACCTTCATGTAGATACGAGTGGCTGTGGTGTCACAAGCTCTATCCCACATCGATCCGAGTATCTACTGACTGGGCTGTGATTAGTACGATACAAAGCGATTGAAGTTCCCGTGAAAAGAACGCGTTGCTTTCTCAAGTTCCGACCCAACACTGACCTTCATGTAGATGCGAGTGGCTGTGGTGTCACGAGCACTATCCCACATCGATCCGAGTATCTACTGACTGGGCTGTGATTAGTACGATACAAAGCGATTGAAGTTCCCGTGGAATAAACGCGTTCCTTCCTCGAGTTCCTACCCAACACTGACCTTCATGTAGATGCGAGTGGCTGTGGTGTCACGAGCACTATCCCACATCGATCCGAGAATCTACTGACCGGGCTGTGATCAGTACGATACAAAGCGATTGAAGTTCCCGTGAAAAGAACGCGTTCCTTTCTCAAGTTCCTACTCAACACTGACCTTCATGTAGGTACGAGTGGCTGTGGTGCCACGAGCACTATCCCACATCGATCCGAGTATCTACTGACTGGGCTGTGATTAGTACGATACAAAGCGATTGAAGTTCCTGTGAAAAGAACGCGTTCCTTTCTCGAGTTCCTACTCAACACTGACCTTCATGTAGATGCGATTGGCTGTGGTGGTACGAGCACTATCCCACATCGATCCGAGTATCTACTGACTGGGCTGTGATTAGTACGATACAAAGCGATTGAAGTTCTCGTGAAAAGAACGCGGTGCTTTCTCAAGTTCCGACCCAACACTGACCTTCATGTAGATACGAGTGGCTGTGGTGCCACAAGCACTATCCCACATCGATCCGAGTATCTACTGACTGGGCTGTGATAAGTACGATACAAAGCGATTGAAGTTCCCGTGAAAAGAACGCGTTCCTTTCTCAAGTTCCGACCCAACACTGACCTTCATGTAGATGCGAGTGGCTGTGGTGTCACGAGCACTATCCCACATCGATCCGAGTATCTACTGACTGGGCTGTGATTAGTACGGTACAAAGCGATTGAAGTTCCCGTGAAAAGAACGCGTTCCTTTCTCGAGTTCCTACCCAACACTGACCTTCATGTAGATGCGAGTGGCTGTGGTGTCTCAAGCAATATCCCACATCGATCCGAGTATCTACTGACTGGGCTGTGATCAGTACTATACAAAGCGATTGAAGTTCCCGTGAAAAGAACGCGTTCCTTTCTCGAGTTCCTACCCAACACTGACCTTCATGTAGATGCAAGTGGCTGTGGTGCCACAAGCACTATCCCACATCGATCCGAGTATCTACTGACTGCGCTGTGATCAGTACGATACAAAGCGATTGAAGTTCCCGTGAAAAGAACGCGTTCCTTTCTCGAGTTCCTACCCAACACTGATTTTCATGTAGATGCAAGTGGCTGTGGTGCCACAAGCACTATCCCACATCGATCCGAGTATCTACTGACTGGGCTGTGATTAGTACGATACAAAGCGATTGAAGTTCCCGTGAAAAGAACGCGTTCCTTCCTCAAGTTCCTACCCAAAACTGAACTTCATGTAGATACGAGTGGCTGTGGTGCTACAAGCACTATCCCACATCGATCTGAGTATCTACTGACTGGGCTGTGATTAGTACGATACAAAGCGATTGAAGTTCCCGTGAAAAGAATGCGTTCCTTTCTCAAGTTCCTACCCAACACTGACCTTCATGTAGATACGAGTGGCTGTGGTGTCTCAAGCACTATCCCACATCGATCCGAGTATCTACTGACTGGGCTGTGATCAGTACGATACAAAGCGATTGAAGTTTCCGTGAAAGGAACGCGTTCCTTTCTCAAGTTCAGACCCAACACTGACCTTCATGTAGGCACGAGTGGCTGTGGTGTCACAAGCACTATCCCACATCGATCCGAGTATCTACTGACGGGGCTGTGATCAGTACGATACAAAGCGATTGAAGTTTCTGTGAAAAGAACGCGTTCCTTTCTCGAGTTCCTACCCAACACTGACCTTCATGTAGGTACGAGTGGCTGTGGTGCCACGAGCACTATCCCACATCGATCCGAGTATCTACTGACTGGGCTGTGATTAGTACGATACAAAGCGATTGAAGTTCCCTTGAAAAGAACGCGTTCCTTTCTCGAGTTCCGACACAACACTGACCTTCATGTAGATGCGAGTAACTGTGGTGTCACGAGCACTATCCCACATCGATCCGAGTATCTACTGACTGGGCTGTGATTAGTACGATACAAAGCGATTGAAGTTTCCGTGAAAAGAACGCGTTCCTTTCTCAAGTTCCCACCCAACACTGACCTTCATGTAGGTACGAGCGGCTGTGGTGCCACGAGCACTATCCCACATCGATCCGAGTATCTACTGACTGGGCTGTGATTAGTACGATACAAAGCGATTGAAGTTCCCGTGAAAAGAACTCGTTCCTTTCTCAAGTTCCTTCTCAACACTGACAGCATGTAGAAGCGAGTGGCCGTGGTGCCACAAGCACTATCACACATCGATCCGAGTATCTACTGACTGGGCTGTGATTAGTACGATACAAAGCGATTGAAGTTCCCGTGAAAAGAACGCGTTCCTTTCTCGAGTTCCGACCCAACACTGACCTTCATGTAGGTACGAGTGACTGTGGTGTCACAAGCTCTATCCCACATCGATCCGAGTATCTACTGACTGGTCTGTGATTAGTACGATACAAAGCGATTGAAGTTCCCGTGAAAAGAACGCGTTGCTTTCTCAAGTTCCGACACAACACTGACCTTCATGTAGATACGAGTGGCTGTGGTGTCACAAGCTCTATCCCACATCGATCCGAGTATCTACTGACTGGGCTGTGATTAGTACGATACAAAGCGATTGAAGTTCCCGTGAAAAGAACGCGTTGCTTTCTCAAGTTCCGACTCAACACTGACCTTCATGTAGGTACGAGTGGCTGTGGTGTCACGAGCACTATCCCACATCGATCCGAGTATCTACTGACTGGGCTGTGATTAGTACGATACAAAGCGATTGAAGTTCGCGTGAAAAGAACGCGTTCCTTTCTCAAGTTCCGACCCAACACTGACCTTCATGTGGATGCGAGTGGCTGTGGTGTCACGAGCACTATCCCACATCGATCCGAGTATCTACTGACTGGGCTGTGATTAGTACGATACAAAGCGATTGAAGTTCCCGTGAAAAGAACGCGTTCCTTTCTCAAGTTCCGACTCAACACTGACCCTCATGTAGGTACGAGTGGCTGTGGTGTCACGAGCACTATCCCACATCGATCCGAGTATCTACTGACTGGGCTGTGATTAGTACGATACAAAGCGATTGAAGTTCCCGTGAAAAGAACGCGTTCCTTTCTCAAGTTCCGACTCAACACTGACCTTCATGTAGGTACGAGTGGCTGTGGTGTCACGAGCACTATCCCACGTCGATCCGAGTATCTACTGACTGGGCTGTGATTAGTACGATACAAAGCGATTGAAGTTCCCGTGAAAAGAACGCGTTCCTTTCTCAAGTTCCTACCCAACACTGACCTTCATGTAGGTACGAGTGGCTGTGGTGCCACGAGCACTATCCCACATCGATCCGAGTATCTACTGACTGGGCTGTGATTAGTACGATACAAAGCGATTGAAGTTCCCGTGAAAAGAACGCGTTGCTTTCTCAAGTTCCGACCCAACACTGACCTTCATGTAGATACGAGTGGCTGTGGTGTCACAAGCACTATCCCACATCGATCCGAGTATCTACTGACTGGGCTGTGATTAGTACGATACAAAGCGATTGAAGTTCCCGTGAAAAGAACGCGTTGCTTTCTCAAGTTCCGACCCAACACTGACCTTCATGTAGGTACGAGTGACTGTGGTGCCACAAGCACTATCCCACATCGATCCTAGTATCTACTGACTGGTCTGTGATTAGTACGACACAAAGCGATTGAAGTTTCCGTGAAAAGAACGCGTTGCTTTCTCAAGTTCCGACCCAACACTGACCTTCATGTAGATACGAGTGGCTGTGGTGTCACAAGCTCTATCCCACATCGATCCGAGTATCTACTGACTGGGCTGTGATTAGTACGATACAAAGCGATTGAAGTTCCCGTGAAAAGAACGCGTTGCTTTCTCAAGTTCCGACCCAACACTGACCTTCATGTAGATGCGAGTGGCTGTGGTGTCACGAGCACTATCCCACATCGATCCGAGTATCTACTGACTGGGCTGTGATTAGTACGATACAAAGCGATTGAAGTTCCCTTGGAATAAACGCGTTCCTTTCTCGAGTTCCTACCCAACACTGACCTTCATGTAGATGCGAGTGGCTGTGGTGTCACGAGCACTATCCCACATCGATCCGAGAATCTACTGACCGGGCTGTGATCAGTACGATACAAAGCGATTGAAGTTCCCGTGAAAAGAACGCGTTCCTTTCTCAAGTTCCTACTCAACACTGACCTTCATGTAGGTACGAGTGGCTGTGGTGCCACGAGCACTATCCCACATCGATCCGAGTATCTACTGACTGGGCTGTGATTAGTACGATACAAAGCGATTGAAGTTCCTGTGAAAAGAACGCGTTCCTTTCTCGAGTTCCTACCCAACACTGACCTTCATGTAGATGCGAGTGGCTGTGGTGGTACGAGCACTATCCCACATCGATCCGAGTATCTACTGACTGGGCTGTGATTAGTACGATACAAAGCGATTGAAGTTCTCGTGAAAAGAACGCGGTGCTTTCTCAAGTTCCGACCCAACACTGACCTTCATGTAGATACGAGTGGCTGTGGTGCCACAAGCACTATCCCACATCGATCCGAGTATCTACTGACTGGGCTGTGATAAGTAAGATACAAAGCGATTGAAGTTCCCGTGAAAAGAACGCGTTCCTTTCTCAAGTTCCGACCCAACACTGACCTTCATGTAGATGCGAGTGGCTGTGGTGTCACGAGCACTATCCCACATCGATCCGAGTATCTACTGACTGGGCTGTGATTAGTACGGTACAAAGCGATTGAAGTTCCCGTGAAAAGAACGCGTTCCTTTCTCGAGTTCCTACCCAACACTGACCTTCATGTAGATGCGAGTGGCTGTGGTGTCTCAAGCAATATCCCACATCGATCCGAGTATCTACTGACTGGGCTGTGATCAGTACTATACAAAGCGATTGAAGTTCCCGTGAAAAGAACGCGTTCCTTTCTCGAGTTCCTACCCAACACTGACCTTCATGTAGATGCAAGTGGCTGTGGTGCCACAAGCACTATCCCACATCGATCCGAGTATCTACTGACTGCGCTGTGATCAGTACGATACAAAGCGATTGAAGTTCCCGTGAAAAGAACGCGTTCCTTTCTCGAGTTCCTACCCAACACTGACCTTCATGTAGATGCAAGTGGCTGTGGTGCCACAAGCACTATCCCACATCGATCCGAGTATCTACTGACTGGGCTGTGATTAGTACGATACAAAGCGATTGAAGTTCCCGTGAAAAGAACGCGTTCCTTCCTCAAGTTCCTACCCAAAACTGAACTTCATGTAGATACGAGTGGCTGTGGTGCTACAAGCACTATCCCACATCGATCTGAGTATCTACTGACTGGGCTGTGATTAGTACGATACAAAGCGATTGAAGTTCCCGTGAAAAGAATGCGTTCCTTTCTCAAGTTCCTACCCAACACTGACCTTCATGTAGATACGAGTGGCTGTGGTGTCTCAAGCACTATCCCACATCGATCCGAGTATCTACTGACTGGGCTGTGATCAGTACGATACAAAGCGATTGAAGTTTCCGTGAAAGGAACGCGTTCCTTTCTCAAGTTCCGACCCAACACTGACCTTCATGTAGGCACGAGTGGCTGTGGTGTCACAAGCACTATCCCACATCGATCCGAGTATCTACTGACTGGGCTGTGATCAGTACGATACAAAGCGATTGAAGTTTCTGTGAAAAGAACGCGTTCCTTTCTCGAGTTCCTACCCAACACTGACCTTCATGTAGGTACGAGTGGCTGTGGTGCCACGAGCACTATCCCACATCGATCCGAGTATCTACTGACTGGGCTGTGATTAGTACGATACAAAGCGATTGAAGTTCCCTTGAAAAGAACGCGTTCCTTTCTCGAGTTCCGACACAACACTGACCTTCATGTAGATGCGAGTAACTGTGGTGTCACGAGCACTATCCCACATCGATCCGAGTATCTACTGACTGGGCTGTGATTAGTACGATACAAAGCGATTGAAGTTTCCGTGAAAAGAACGCGTTCCTTTCTCAAGTTCCCACCCAACACTGACCTTCATGTAGGTACGAGCGGCTGTGGTGCCACGAGCACTATCCCACATCGATCCGAGTATCTACTGACTGGGCTGTGATTAGTACGATACAAAGCGATTGAAGTTCCCGTGAAAAGAACTCGTTCCTTTCTCAAGTTCCTACTCAACACTGACAGCATGTAGAAGCGAGTGGCCGTGGTGCCACAAGCACTATCACACATCGATCCGAGTATCTACTGACTGGGCTGTGATTAGTACGATACAAAGTGATTGATGTTCCCGTGAAAAGAACGCGTTTCTTTCTCGAGTTCCCACTCAACACTGACCTTCATGTATATGCGAGTGGCTTTGGTGTCACGAGCACTAGCCCACATCGATCCGAGTATCTACTGACTGGGCTGTGATTAGTACGATACAAAGCGATTGAAGTTCCCGTGAAAAGGAAGCGTTCCTTTCTCGAGTTCCGACCCAACACTGACCTTCATGTAGATGCGAGTGGCTGTGGTGCCACAAGCACTATCCCACATCGATCCGAGTATCTACTGACTGGGCTGTGATTAGTACGATACAAAGCGATTGAAGTTCCCGTGAAAAGAACGCGTTCCTTTCTCGAGTTCCCACCCAACACTGACCTTCATGTAGATGCGAGTGGATGTGGTGTCACAAGCACTATCCCACATCGATCCGAGTATCTACTGACTGGGCTGTGATTAGTACGGTACAAAGCGATTGAAGTTCCCGTGAAATAAACGCGTTCTTTTTCTCAAGTTCCGACCCAACACTGACCTTCATGTAGATGCGAGTGGATGTGGTGTCACAAGCACTATCCCACATCGATCCGAGTATCTACTGTCTGGGCTGTGATTAGTACGATACAAAGCGAGTGAAGTTCCCGTGAAAAGAACGCGTTCCTTTCTCGAGTTCCTACCCAACACTGACCTTCATGTAGGTACGAGTGGCTGTGGTGCCACGAGCACTATCCCACATCGATCCGAGTATCTACTGACTGGGCTGTGATTAGTACGGTACAAAGCGATTGAAGTTCCCTTGAAATAAACGCGTTCTTTTTCTCAAGTTCCGACCCAACACTGACATTCATGTAGATGCGAGTGGCTGTGGTGCCACAAGCACTATCCCACATCGATCCGAGTATCTACTGACTGGGCTGTGATTAGTACGATACAAAGCGATTGAAGTTCCCGTGGAATGAACGCGTTCCTTTCTCGAGTTCCTACTCAACACTGACCTTCATGTAGGTACGAAAGGCTGTGGTGCCACGAGCACTATCCCACATCGATCCGAGTATCTACTGACTGGGCTGTGATAAGTACGATACAAAGCGATTGAAGTTCCCGTGAAAAGAACGCGTTCCTTTCTCGAGTTCCTACCCAACACTGACCTCCATGTAGATGCGAGTGGCTGTGGTGTCACAAGCACTATCCCACATCGATCCGAGTATCCACTGACTGGGCTGTGATTATTACGATACAAAGCGATTGAAGTTCCCGTGAAAAGAACGCGTTCCTTTCCCGAGTTCCGACGCAACACTGACCTTCATATAGATGCGAGTGGCTGTGGTGTCACGAGCACTATCCCACATCGATCTGAGTATCTACTGACTGGGCTGTGATTAGTACGATACAAAGCGATTGAAGTTCCCGTGAAAAGAACGCGTTCCTTTCTCGAGTTCCGACCCAACACTGACCTTCATGTAGATGCGAGTGGCTGTGGTGCCACAAGCACTATCCCACATCGATCCGAGTATCTACTGACTGGGCTGTGATTAGTACGATACAAAGCGATTGAAGTTCCCGTGAAAAGAAAGCGTTCCTTTCTCGTGTTCCGACCCAACACTGACCTTCATGTGGATGCGAGTGGCTGTGGTGCCACAAGCACTATCCCACATCGATCCGAGTATCTACTGACTGGGCTGTGATTAGTACGGTACGAAGCGATTGAAGTTCCCTTGAAAAGAACGCGTTCCTTTCTCAAGTTCCTACCCAACACTGACCTTCATGTAGGTACGAGTGGCTGTGGTGTCACGAGCACTATCCCACATCGATCCGAGTATCTACTGACTGGGCTGTGATTAGTACGATACAAAGCGATTGAAGTTCCCGTGAAAAGAACGCGTTCCTTCCTCAAGTTCCTACTCAACACTGACCTTCATGAAGGTACGAGTGGCTGTGGTGTCACGAGCACTATCCCACATCGATCCGAGTATCTACTGACTGGGCTGTGATTAGTACGATACAAAGCGATTGAAGTTGCGGGAAAAGAACGCGTTCCTTTCTCAAGTTCCCACCCAACACTGACCTTCATGTAGGTACGAGTGGCTGTGGTGCCACGAGAACTATCCCACATCGATCCGAGTATCTACTGACTGGGCTGTGATTGGTACGATACGAAGCGATTGAAGTTCCCGTGAAAAGAAGGCGTTCCTTTCTCGAGTTCCGACCCAACACTGACCTTCATGTAGATACGAGTGGCTGTGGTGCCACGAGCACTATCCCACATCGATCCGAGTATCTACTGACTGGGCTGTGATTAGTACGATACAAAGCGATTGAAGTTCCCGTGAAAAGAACGCGTTACTTTCTCGAGTTCCTACCCAACACTAACCTTCATGTAGGTACGAGTGACTGTGGTGCCACAAGCACTATCCCACATCGATCCGAGTATCTACGGACTGGGCTGTGAGTAGTACGATACAAAGAGATTGAAGTTCCCGTGGAATAAACGCGTTCCTTTCTCAAGTTCCGACCCAACACTGACCTTCATGTAGATGCGAGTGGCTGTGGTACCACAAGCACTATCCCACATCGATCCTAGGATCTACTGACTGGGCTGTGATTAGTACGATACAAAGCGATTGAAGTTCCCTTGAAAAGAACGCGTTCCTTTCTCAAGTTCCTACCCAACACTGACCTTCATGTAGTTACGAGTGGCTGTGGTGCCACAAGCACTATCCCACATCGATCCTAGGATCTACTGACTGGGCTGTGATTAGTACGATACAAAGCGATCAAAGTTCCCGTGAAAAGAACGCGTTCCTTTCTCGAGTTCCTACCCAACACTGACCCTCATGTAGGTACGAGTGGCTGTGGTGCCACAAGCACTATCCCACATTGATCCGAGTATCTACTGACTGGGCTGTGATTAGTACGATACAAAGCGATTGAAGTTCCCGTGAAAAGAACGCGTTCCTTCCTCAAGTTCCGACCCAACACTGACCTTTATGTAGATACGAGTGGCTGTGGTGCCACAAGCACTATCCCACATCGATCCGAGTATCTACTGACTGGGCTGTGATTAGTACGATACAAAGCGATTGAAGTTCCCGTGAAAAGAACGCGTTCCCTTCTCGAGTTCCTACCCAACACTGACCTTCATGTAGATGCGTGTGGCTTTGGTGCCACAAGCACTATCCCACATCGATCCGAGTATCTACTGACTGGGCTATGATTGGTACGATACAAAGCGATTGAAGTTCCCGTGAAAAGAACGCGTTCTTTCTCTCGAGTTCCTACCCAACACCGACCTTCATGTAGGTACGAGTGGCTGTGGTGCCACAAGCACTATCCCACATCGATCCGAGTATCTACTGACTGGGCTGTGATTAGTACGATACAAAGCGATTGAAGTTTCCGTGAAAAGAACGCGTTCCTTTATCAAGTTCCGACCAACACCGACCTTCATGTAGGTACGAGTGGCTGTGGTGCCACAAGCACTATCCCACATCAATCTGAGTATCTACTGACTGGGCTGTGATTAGTACGATACAAAGCGATTGAAGTTCCCGTGAGATGAACGCGTTCCTTCCTCAAGTTCCGACCCAAAACCGACCTTCATGTAGGTACGAGTGGCTGTGGTGTTACAAGCACTATCCCACATCGATCCGAGTATCTACTGACTGGGCTGTGATTAGTACGGTACAAAGCGATTGAAGTTCCCGTGAAAAGAACGCGTTCCTTTCTCAAGTTCCTACCCAACACTGACCTTCATGTAGATGCGAGTGGCTGTGGTGTCACGAGCACTATCCCACATAGATCCGAATATCTACTGACTGGGCTGTGATTAGTACGATACGAAGCGATTGAAGTTCCCGTGAAAAGAACGCGTTCCTTTCTCGAGTTCCCACACAACACTGACCTTCATGTAGGTACGAGTGGCTGTGGTGCCACAAGCACTATCCCACATCGATCCGAGTATCTACTGACTGGGCTGTGATTAGTACGATACAAAGCGATTGAAGTTTCCGTGAAAAGAAAGCGTTCCTTTCTCAAGTTCCCACCCAACACTGACCTTCATGTAGGTACGAGCGGCTGTGGTGCCACGAGCACTATCCCACATCGATCCGAGTATCTACTGACTGGGCTGTGATTAGTACGATACAATGCGATTGAAGTTCCCGTGAAAAGAACTCGTTCCTTTCTCAAGTTCCTACTCAACACTGACAGCATGTAGATGCGAGTGGCTGTGGTGTCACGAGCACTAGCCCACATCGATCCGAGTATCTACTGACTGGGCTGTGAATAGTACGATACAAAGCGATTGAAGTTCCCGTGAAAAGAACGCGTTGTTTTGTCGAGTTCCTACCCAACACTGACCTTCATGTAGAAGCGAGTGGCCGTGGTGCCACAAGCACTATCACACATCGATCCGAGTATCTACTGACTGGGCTGTGATTAGTACGATACAAAGCGATTGATGTTCCCGTGAAAAGAACGCGTTTCTTTCTCGAGTTCCCACTCAACACTGACCTTCATGTAGATGCGAGTGGCTGTGGTGTCACGAGCACTAGCCCACATCGATCCGAGTATCTACTGACTGGGCTGTGATTAGTACGGTACAAAGCGATTGAAGTTCCCGTGAAATAAACGCGTTCTTTTTCTCAAGTTCCGACCCAACACTGACCTTCATGTAGATGCGAGTGGATGTGGTGTCACAAGCACTATCCCACATCGATCCGAGTATCTACTGACTGGGCTGTGATTAGTACGATACAAAGCGAGTGAAGTTTCCGTGAAAAGAACGCGTTCCTTTCTCGAGTTCCAACCCAACACTGACCTTCATGTAGGTACGAGTGGCTGTGGTGCCACGAGCACTATCCCACATCGATCCGAGTATCTACTGACTGGGCTGTGATTAGTACGGTACAAAGCGATTGAAGTTCCCGTGAAATAAACGCGTTCTTTTTCTCAAGTTCCGACCCAACACTGACCTTCATGTAGATGCGAGTGGCTGTGGTGCCACAAGCACTATCCCACATCGATCCGAGTATCTACTGACTGGGCTGTGATTAGTACGATACAAAGCGATTGAAGTTCCCGTGGAATAAACGCGTTCCTTTCTCGAGTTCCTACTCAACACTGACCTTCATGTAGGTACGAAAGGCTGTGGTGCCACGAGCACTATCCCACATCGATCCGAGTATCTACTGACTGGGCTGTGATAAGTACGATACAAAGCGATTGAAGTTCCCGTGAAAAGAACGCGTTCCTTTCTCGAGTTCCTACCCAACACTGACCTCCATGTAGATGCGAGTGGCTGTGGTGTCACAAGCACTATCCCACATCGATCCGAGTATCCACTGACTGGGCTGTGATTAGTACGATACAAAGCGATTGAAGTTCCCGTGAAAAGAACGCGTTTCTTTCCCGAGTTCCGACGCAACACTGACCTTCATATAGATGCGAGTGGCTGTGGTGTCACGAGCACTATCCCACATCGATCTGAGTATCTACTGACTGGGCTGTGATTAGTACGATACAAAGCGATTGAAGTTCCCGTGAAAAGAACGCGTTCCTTTCTCGAGTTCCGACCCAACACTGACCTTCATGTTGATGCGAGTGGCTGTGCTGCCACAAGCACTATCCCACATCGATCCGAGTATCTACTGACTGGGCTGTGATTAGTACGATACAAAGCGATTGAAGTTCCCGTGAAAAGAAAGCGTTCCTTTCTCGAGTTCCGACCCAACACTGACCTTCATGTGGATGCGAGTGGCTGTGGTGCCACAAGCACTATCACACATCGATCCGAGTATCTACTGACTGCGCTGTGATTGGTACGGTACGAAGCGATTGAAGTTCCCGTGAAAAGAACGCGTTCCTTTCTCAAGTTCCTACCCAACACTGACCTTCATGTAGGTACGAGTGGCTGTGGTGTCACGAGCACTATCCCACATCGATCCGAGTATCTACTGACTGGGCTGTGATTAGTACGATACAAAGCGATTGAAGTTCCCGTGAAAAGAACGCGTTCCTTCCTCAAGTTCCTACTCAACACTGACCTTCATGAAGGTACGAGTGGCTGTGGTGTCACGAGCACTATCCCACATCGATCCGAGTATCTACTGACTGGGCTGTCATTAGTACGATACAAAGCGATTGAAGTTCCCGTGAAAAGAACGCGTTCCTTTCTCAAGTTCCCACCCAACACTGACCTTCATGTAGGTACGAGTGGCTGTGGTGCCACGAGCACTATCCCACATCGATCCGAGTATCTACTGACTGGGCTGTGATTAGTACGATACAAAGCGATTGAAGTTCCCGTGAAAAGAACGCGTTCCTTTCTCGAGTTCCGACCCAACACTGACCTTCATGTAGATACGAGTGGCTGTGGTGCCACGAGCACTATCCCACATCGATCCGAGTATCTACTGACTGGGCTGTGATTAGTACGATACAAAGCGATTGAAGTTCCCGTGAAAAGAACGCGTTCCTTCCTCGAGTTCCTACCCAACACTAACCTTCATGTAGGTACGAGTGACTGTGGTGCCACAAGCACTATCCCACATCGATCCGAGTATCTACGGACTGGGCTGTGAGTAGTACGATACAAAGAGATTGAAGTTCCCGTGGAATAAACGCCTTCCTTTCTCAAGTTCCGACCCAACACTGACCTTCATGTAGATGCGAGTGGCTGTGGTACCACAAGCACTATCCAACATCGATCCTAGGATCTACTGACTGGGCTGTGATTAGTACGATACAAAGCGATTGAAGTTCCCTTGAAAAGAACGCGTTCCTTTCTCAAGTTCCTACCCAACACTGACCTTCATGTAGTTACGAGTGGCTGTGGTGCCACAAGCACTATCCCACATCGATCCTAGGATCTACTGACTGGGCCGTGATTAGTACGATACAGAGCGATCAAAGTTCCCGTGAAAAGAACGCGTTCCTTTCTCGAGTTCCTACCCAACACTGAGCTTCATGTAGGTACGAGTGGCTGTGGTGCCACAAGCACTATCCCACATTGATCCGAGTATCTACTGACTGGGCTGTGATTAGTACGATACAAAGCGATTGAAGTTCCCGTGAAAAGAACGCGTTCCTTCCTCAAGTTCCGACCCAACATTGACCTTTATGTAGATACGAGTGGCTGTGGTGCCACAAGCACTATCCCACATCGATCCGAGTATCTACTGACTGGGCTGTGATTAGTACGATACAAAGCGATTGAAGTTCCCGTGAAAAGAACTCGTTCCCTTCTCGAGTTCCTACCCAACACTGACCTTCATGTAGATGCGTGTGGCTTTGGTGCCACAAGCAGTATCCCACATCGATCCGAGTATCTACTGACTGGGCTATGATTGGTACGATACAAAGCGATTGAAGTTCCCGTGAAAAGAACGCGTTCTTTCTCTCGAGTTCCTACCCAACACTGACCTTCATGTAGGTACGAGTGGCTGTGGTGCCACAAGCACTATCCCACATCGATCCGAGTATCTACTGACTGGGCTGTGATTAGTACGATACAGAGCGATTGAAGTTTCCGTGAAAAGAACGCGTTCCTTTATCAAGTTCCGACCAACACCGACCTTCATGTAGGTACGAGTGGCTGTGGTGCCACAAGCACTATCCCACATCAATCTGAGTATCTACTGACTGGGCTGTGATTAGTACGATACAAAGCGATTGAAGTTCCCGTGAGTTGAACGCGTTCCTTCCTCAAGTTCCGACCCAACACCGACCTTCATGTAGGTACGAGTGGCTGTGGTGTTACAAGCACTATCTCACATCGATCCGAGTATCTACTGACTGGGCTGTGATTAGTACGGTACAAAGCGATTGAAGTTCCCTCGAAAAGAACGCGTTCCTTTCTCAAGTTCCTACCCAACACTGACCTTCATGTAGATGCGAGTGGCTGTGGTGTCACGAGCACTATCCCACATAGATCCGAGTATCTACTGACTGGGCTGTGATTAGTACGATACGAAGCGATTGAAGTTCCCGTGAAAAGAACGCGTTCCTTTCTCGAGTTCCTACACAACACTGACCTTCATGTAGGTACGAGTGGCTGTGGTGCCACAAGCACTTTCCCACATCGATCCGAGTATCTACTGACTGGGCTGTGATTAGTACGATACAAAGCGATTGAAGTTCCCCTGAATAGAACGCGTTCCTTTCTCGAGTTCCTACCCAACACTGACCTTCATGTAGATGCGAGTGGCTGTGGTGCCACAAGCACTATCCCACATCGATCCGAGTATCTACTGACTGGGCTATGATTGGTACGATACAAAGCGATTGAAGTTCCCGTGAAAAGAACGCGTTGTTTTCTCGAGTTCCTACCCAACACTGACCTTCATGTAGAAGCGAGTGGCTGTGGTGCCACGAGCACTATCCCACATCGATCCGAGTATCTACTGACTGGGCTGTGATTAGTACGATACAAAGCGATTGATGTTCCCGTGAAAAGAACGCGTTCCTTTCTCGAGTTCCAACCCAACACTGACCTTCATGTAGGTACGAGTGGCTGTGGTGCCACGAGCACTATCCCACATCGATCCGAGTATCTACTGACTGGGCTGTGATTAGTACGGTACAAAGCGATTGAAGTTCCCGTGAGATAAACGCGTTCTTTTTCTCAAGTTCCGACCCAACACTGACCTTCATGTAGAAGCGAGTGGCTGTGGTGCCACAAGCACTATCCCACATCGATCCGAGTATCTACTGACTGGGCTGTGATTAGTACGATACAAAGCGATTGAAGTTCCCGTGGAATAAACGCGTTCCTTTCTCGAGTTCCTACTCAACACTGACCTTCATGTAGGTACGAAAGGCTGTGGTGCCACGAGCACTATCCCACATCGATCCGAGTATCTACTGACTGGGCTGTGATAAGTACGATACAAAGCGATTGAAGTTCCCGTGAAAAGAACGCGTTCCTTTCTCGAGTTCCTACCCAACACTGACCTCCATGTAGATGCGAGTGGCTGTGGTGTCACAAGCACTATCCCACATCGATCCGAGTATCCACTGACTGGGCTGTGATTAGTACGATACAAAGCGATTGAAGTTCCCGTGAAAAGAACGCGTTTCTTTCCCGAGTTCCGACGCAACACTGACCTTCATATAGATGCGAGTGGCTGTGGTGTCACGAGCACTATCCCACATCGATCTGAGTATCTACTGACTGGGCTGTGATTAGTACGATACAAAGCGATTGAAGTTCCCGTGAAAAGAACGCGTTCCTTTCTCGAGTTCCGACCCAACACTGACCTTCATGTTGATGCGAGTGGCTGTGCTGCCACAAGCACTATCCCACATCGATCCGAGTATCTACTGACTGGGCTGTGATTAGTACGATACAAAGCGATTGAAGTTCCCGTGAAAAGAAAGCGTTCCTTTCTCGAGTTCCGACCCAACACTGACCTTCATGTGGATGCGAGTGGCTGTGGTGCCACAAGCACTATCACACATCGATCCGAGTATCTACTGACTGCGCTGTGATTGGTACGGTACGAAGCGATTGAAGTTCCCGTGAAAAGAACGCGTTCCTTTCTCAAGTTCCTACCCAACACTGACCTTCATGTAGGTACGAGTGGCTGTGGTGTCACGAGCACTATCCCACATCGATCCGAGTATCTACTGACTGGGCTGTGATTAGTACGATACAAAGCGATTGAAGTTCCCGTGAAAAGAACGCGTTCCTTCCTCAAGTTCCTACTCAACACTGACCTTCATGAAGGTACGAGTGGCTGTGGTGTCACGAGCACTATCCCACATCGATCCGAGTATCTACTGACTGGGCTGTGATTAGTACGATACAAAGCGATTGAAGTTCCCGTGAAAAGAACGCGTTCCTTTCTCAAGTTCCCACCCAACACTGACCTTCATGTAGGTACGAGTGGCTGTGGTGCCACGAGCACTATCCCACATCGATCCGAGTATCTACTGACTGGGCTGTGATTAGTACGATACAAAGCGATTGAAGTTCCCGTGAAAAGAACGCGTTCCTTTCTCGAGTTCCGACCCAACACTGACCTTCATGTAGATACGAGTGGCTGTGGTGCCACGAGCACTATCCCACATCGATCCGAGTATCTACTGACTGGGCTGTGATTAGTACGATACAAAGCGATTGAAGTTCCCGTGAAAAGAACGCGTTCCTTCCTCGAGTTCCTACCCAACACTAACCTTCATGTAGGTACGAGTGACTGTGGTGCCACAAGCACTATCCCACATCGATCCGAGTATCTACGGACTGGGCTGTGAGTAGTACGATACAAAGAGATTGAAGTTCCCGTGGAATAAACGCCTTCCTTTCTCAAGTTCCGACCCAACACTGACCTTCATGTAGATGCGAGTGGCTGTGGTACCACAAGCACTATCCAACATCGATCCTAGGATCTACTGACTGGGCTGTGATTAGTACGATACAAAGCGATTGAAGTTCCCTTGAAAAGAACGCGTTCCTTTCTCAAGTTCCTACCCAACACTGACCTTCATGTAGTTACGAGTGGCTGTGGTGCCACAAGCACTATCCCACATCGATCCTAGGATCTACTGACTGGGCCGTGATTAGTACGATACAGAGCGATCAAAGTTCCCGTGAAAAGAACGCGTTCCTTTCTCGAGTTCCTACCCAACACTGAGCTTCATGTAGGTACGAGTGGCTGTGGTGCCACAAGCACTATCCCACATTGATCCGAGTATCTACTGACTGGGCTGTGATTAGTACGATACAAAGCGATTGAAGTTCCCGTGAAAAGAACGCGTTCCTTCCTCAAGTTCCGACCCAACACTGACCTTTATGTAGATACGAGTGGCTGTGGTGCCACAAGCACTATCCCACATCGATCCGAGTATCTACTGACTGGGCTGTGATTAGTACGATACAAAGCGATTGAAGTTCCCGTGAAAAGAACTCGTTCCCTTCTCGAGTTCCTACCCAACACTGACCTTCATGTAGATGCGTGTGGCTTTGGTGCCACAAGCAGTATCCCACATCGATCCGAGTATCTACTGACTGGGCTATGATTGGTACGATACAAAGCGATTGAAGTTCCCGTGAAAAGAACGCGTTCTTTCTCTCGAGTTCCTACCCAACACTGACCTTCATGTAGGTACGAGTGGCTGTGGTGCCACAAGCACTATCCCACATCGATCCGAGTATCTACTGACTGGGCTGTGATTAGTACGATACAGAGCGATTGAAGTTTCCGTGAAAAGAACGCGTTCCTTTATCAAGTTCCGACCAACACCGACCTTCATGTAGGTACGAGTGGCTGTGGTGCCACAAGCACTATCCCACATCAATCTGAGTATCTACTGACTGGGCTGTGATTAGTACGATACAAAGCGATTGAAGTTCCCGTGAGTTGAACGCGTTCCTTCCTCAAGTTCCGACCCAACACCGACCTTCATGTAGGTACGAGTGGCTGTGGTGTTACAAGCACTATCTCACATCGATCCGAGTATCTACTGACTGGGCTGTGATTAGTACGGTACAAAGCGATTGAAGTTCCCTCGAAAAGAACGCGTTCCTTTCTCAAGTTCCTACCCAACACTGACCTTCATGTAGATGCGAGTGGCTGTGGTGTCACGAGCACTATCCCACATAGATCCGAGTATCTACTGACTGGGCTGTGATTAGTACGATACGAAGCGATTGAAGTTCCCGTGAAAAGAACGCGTTCCTTTCTCGAGTTCCTACACAACACTGACCTTCATGTAGGTACGAGTGGCTGTGGTGCCACAAGCACTTTCCCACATCGATCCGAGTATCTACTGACTGGGCTGTGATTAGTACGATACAAAGCGATTGAAGTTCCCCTGAATAGAACGCGTTCCTTTCTCGAGTTCCTACCCAACACTGACCTTCATGTAGATGCGAGTGGCTGTGGTGCCACAAGCACTATCCCACATCGATCCGAGTATCTACTGACTGGGCTATGATTGGTACGATACAAAGCGATTGAAGTTCCCGTGAAAAGAACGCGTTGTTTTCTCGAGTTCCTACCCAACACTGACCTTCATGTAGAAGCGAGTGGCTGTGGTGCCACGAGCACTATCCCACATCGATCCGAGTATCTACTGACTGGGCTGTGATTAGTACGATACAAAGCGATTGATGTTCCCGTGAAAAGAACGCGTTCCTTTCTCGAGTTCCAACCCAACACTGACCTTCATGTAGGTACGAGTGGCTGTGGTGCCACGAGCACTATCCCACATCGATCCGAGTATCTACTGACTGGGCTGTGATTAGTACGGTACAAAGCGATTGAAGTTCCCGTGAGATAAACGCGTTCTTTTTCTCAAGTTCCGACCCAACACTGACCTTCATGTAGAAGCGAGTGGCTGTGGTGCCACAAGCACTATCCCACATCGATCCGAGTATCTACTGACTGGGCTGTGATTAGTACGATACAAAGCGATTGAAGTTCCCGTGGAATAAACGCAATCCTTTCTCGAGTTCCTACTCAACACTGACCTTCATGTAGGTACGAAAGGCTGTGGTGCCACGAGCACTATCCCACATCGATCCGAGTATCTACTGACTGGGCTGTGATAAGTACGATACAAAGCGATTGAAGTTCCCGTGAAAAGAACGCGTTCCTTTCTCGAGTTCCTACCCAACACTGACCTCCATGTAGATGCGAGTGGCTGTGGTGTCACAAGCACTATCCCACATCGATCCGAGTATCCACTGACTGGGCTGTGATTAGTACGATACAAAGCGATTGAAGTTCCCGTGAAAAGAACGCGTTTCTTTCCCGAGTTCCGACGCAACACTGACCTTCATATAGATGCGAGTGGCTGTGGTGTCACGAGCACTATCCCACATCGATCTGAGTATCTACTGACTGGGCTGTGATTAGTACGATACAAAGCGATTGAAGTTCCCGTGAAAAGAACGCGTTCCTTTCTCGAGTTCCGACCCAACACTGACCTTCATGTTGATGCGAGTGGCTGTGGTGCCACAAGCACTATCCCACATCGATCCGAGTATCTACTGACTGGGCTGTGATTAGTACGATACAAAGCGATTGAAGTTCCCGTGAAAAGAAAGCGTTCCTTTCTCGAGTTCCGACCCAACACTGACCTTCATGTGGATGCGAGTGGCTGTGGTGCCACAAGCACTATCCCACATCGATCCGAGTATCTACTGACTGCGCTGTGATTGGTACGGTACGAAGCGATTGAAGTTCCCGTGAAAAGAACGCGTTCCTTTCTCAAGTTCCTACCCAACACTGACCTTCATGTAGGTACGAGTGGCTGTGGTGTCACGAGCACTATCCCACATCGATCCGAGTATCTACTGACTGGGCTGTGATTAGTACGATACAAAGCGATTGAAGTTCCCGTGAAAAGAACGCGTTCCTTCCTCAAGTTCCTACTCAACACTGACCTTCATGAAGGTACGAGTGGCTGTGGTGTCACGAGCACTATCCCACATCGATCCGAGTATCTACTGACTGGGCTGTGATTAGTACGATACAAAGCGATTGAAGTTCCCGTGAAAAGAACGCGTTCCTTTCTCAAGTTCCCACCCAACACTGACCTTCATGTAGGTACGAGTGGCTGTGGTGCCACGAGCACTATCCCACATCGATCCGAGTATCTACTGACTGGGCTGTGATTAGTACGATACAAAGCGATTGAAGTTCCCGTGAAAAGAACGCGTTCCTTTCTCGAGTTCCGACCCAACACTGACCTTCATGTAGATACGAGTGGCTGTGGTGCCACGAGCACTATCCCACATCGATCCGAGTATCTACTGACTGGGCTGTGATTAGTACGATACAAAGCGATTGAAGTTCCCGTGAAAAGAACGCGTTACTTTCTCGAGTTCCTACCCAACACTAACCTTCATGTAGGTACGAGTGACTGTGGTGCCACAAGCACTATCCCACATCGATCCGAGTATCTACGGACTGGGCTGTGAGTAGTACGATACAAAGAGATTGAAGTTCCCGTGGAATAAACGCGTTCCTTTCTCAAGTTCCGACCCAACACTGACCTTCATGTAGATGCGAGTGGCTGTGGTACCACAAGCACTATCCAACATCGATCCTAGGATATACTGACTGGGCTGTGATTAGTACGATACAAAGCGATTGAAGTTCCCTTGAAAAGAACGCGTTCCTTTCTCAAGTTCCTACCCAACACTGACCTTCATGTAGTTACGAGTGGCTGTGGTGCCACAAGCACTATCCCACATCGATCCTAGGATCTACTGACTGGGCTGTGATTAGTACGATACAAAGCGATCAAAGTTCCCGTGAAAAAAACGCGTTCCTTTCTCGAGTTCCTACCCAACACTGACCTTCATGTAGGTACGAGTGGCTGTGGTGCCACAAGCACTATCCCACATTGATCCGAGTATCTACTGACTGGGCTGTGATTAGTACGATACAAAGCGATTGAAGTTCCCGTGAAAAGAACGCGTTCCTTCCTCAAGTTCCGACCCAACACTGACCTTTATGTAGATACGAGTGGCTGTGGTGCCACAAGCACTATCTCACATCGATCCGAGTATCTACTGACTGGGCTGTGATTAGTACGATACAAAGCGATTGAAGTTCCCGTGAAAAGAACGCGTTCCCTTCTCGAGTTCCTACCCAACACTGACCTTCATGTAGATGCGTGTGGCTTTGGTGCCACAAGCACTATCCCACATCGATCCGAGTATCTACTGACTGGGCTATGATTGGTACGATACAAAGCGATTGAAGTTCCCGTGAAAAGAACGCGTTCTTTCTCTCGAGTTCCTACCCAACACTGACCTTCATGTAGGTACGAGTGGCTGTGGTGCCACAAGCACTATCCCACATCGATCCGAGTATCTACTGACTGGGCTGTGATTAGTACGATACAAAGCGATTGAAGTTTCCGTGAAAAGAACGCGTTCCTTTATCAAGTTCCGACCAACACCGACCTTCATGTAGGTACGAGTGGCTGTGGTGCCACAAGCACTATCCCACATCAATCTGAGTATCTACTGACTGGGCTGTGATTAGTACGATACAAAGCGATTGAAGTTCCCGTGAGTTGAACGCGTTCCTTCCTCAAGTTCCGACCCAACACCGACCTTCATGTAGGTACGAGTGGCTGTGGTGTTACAAGCACTATCTCACATCGATCCGAGTATCTACTGACTGGGCTGTGATTAGTACGGTACAAAGCGATTGAAGTTCCCGTGAAAAGAACGCGTTCCTTTCTCAAGTTCCTACCCAACACTGACCTTCATGTAGATGCGAGTGGCTGTGGTGTCACGAGCACTATCCCACATAGATCCGAGTATCTACTGACTGGGCTGTGATTAGTACGATACGAAGCGATTGAAGTTCCCGTGAAAAGAACGCGTTCCTTTCTCGAGTTCCTACACAACACTGACCTTCATGTAGGTACGAGTGGCTGTGGTGCCACAAGCACTATCCCACATCGATCCGAGTATCTACTGACTGGGCTGTGATTAGTACGATACAAAGCGATTGAAGTTCCCCTGAATAGAACGCGTTCTCTTCTCGAGTTCCTACCCAACACTGACCTTCATGTAGATGCGAGTGGCTGTGGTGCCACAAGCACTATCCCACATCGATCCGAGTATCTACTGACTGGGCTATGATTGGTACGATACAAAGCGATTGAAGTTCCCGTGAAAAGAACGCGTTGTTTTCTCGAGTTCCTACCCAACACTGACCTTCATGTAGAAGCGAGTGGCTGTGGTGCCACGAGCACTATCCCACATCGATCCGAGTATCTACTGACTGGGCTGTGATTAGTACGATACAAAGCGATTGATGTTCCCGTGAAAAGAACGCGTTCCTTTCTCGAGTTCCTACCCAACACTGACCTTCATGTAGATGCGAGTGGCTGTGGTGCCACAAGCACTATCACACATCGATCCGAGTATCTACTGACTGGGCTGTGATTAGTACGATACAAAGCGATTGATGTTCCCGTGAAAAAAACGCGTTTCTTTCTCGAGTTCCCACTCAACACTGACCTTCATGTAGATGCGAGTGGCTGTGGTGTCACGAGCACTAGCCCACATCGATCCGAGTATCTACTGACTGGGCTGTGATTAGTACGATACAAAGCGATTGAAGTTCCCGTGAAAAGAAAGCGTTCCTTTCTCGAGTTCCGACCCAACACTGACCTTCATGTAGATGCGAGTGGCTGTGGTGCCACAAGCACTATCCCACATCGATCCGAGTATCTACTGACTGGGCTGTGATTAGTACGATACAAAGCGATTGAAGTTCCCGTGAAAAGAACGCGTTCCTTTCTCGAGTTCCCACCCAACACTGACCTTCATGTAGATGCGAGTGGCTGTGGTGCCACAAGCACTATCACACATCGATCCGAGTATCTACTGACTGGGTTGTGATTAGTACGATACAAAGCGATTGATGTTTCCGTGAAAAAAACGCGTTTCTTTCTCGAGTTCCCACTCAACACTGACCTTCATGTAGATGCGAGTGGCTGTGGTGTCACGAGCACTAGCCCACATCGATCCGAGTATCTACTGACTGGGCTGTGATTAGTACGATACAAAGCGATTGAAGTTCCCGTGAAAAGAAAGCGTTCCTTTCTCGAGTTCCGACCCAACACTGACCTTCATGTAGATGCGAGTGGCTGTGGTGCCACAAGCACTATCCCACATCGATCCGAGTATCTACTGACTGGGCTGTGATTAGTACGATACAAAGCGATTGAAGTTCCCGTGAAAAGAACGCGTTCCTTTCTCGAGTTCCCACCCAACACTGACCTTCATGTAGGTACGAGTGGCTGTGGTGTCACAAGCACTATCCCACATCGATCCGAGTATCTACTGACTGGGCTGTGATTAGTACGATACAAAGCGATTGAAGTGTGAAGTGATTGTTTGTGTTCATGTATGTGTTGTCCATTTATTAAATTAGCACTAGTGGAAATGTATTTTTCTGTTGCTAATAAATACTAAATCAAGTTCCCGTGAAAAGAACGTGTTCCTTTCTCAAGTTCCTACCCAACACTGACCTTCATGTAGGTACGAGTGGCTGTGGTGCCACGAGCACTATCCCACATCGATCCGAGTATCTACTGACTGGGCTGTGATTAGTACGGTACAAAGCGATTGAAGTTCCCGTGAAATAAACGCGTTCTTTTTCTCAAGTTCCGACCCAACACTGACCTTCATGTAGATGCGAGTGGATGTGGTGTCACAAGCACTATCCCACATCGATCCGAGTATCTACTGACTGGGCTGTGATTAGTACGATACAAAGCGAGTGAAGTTCCCGTGGAAAGAACGCGTTCCTTTCTCGAGTTCCTACCCAACACTGACCTTCATGTAGGTACGAGTGGCTGTGGTGCCACGAGCACTATCCCACATCGATCCGAGTATCTACTGACTGGGCTGTGATTAGTACGGTACAAAGCGATTGAAGTTCCCGTGAAATAAACGCGTTCTTTCCTCAAGTTCCGACCCAACACTGACCTTCATGTAGATGCGAGTGGCTGTGGTGCCACAAGCACTATCCCACATCGATCCGAGTATCTACTGACTGGGCTGTGATTAGTACGATACAAAGCGATTGAAGTTCCCTTGGAATAAACGCGTTCCTTTCTCGAGTTCCTACCCAACACTGACCTTCATGTAGGTACGAAAGGCTGTGGTGCCACGAGCACTATCCCACATCGATCCGAGTATCTACTGACTGGGCTGTGATAAGTACGATACAAAGCGATTGAAGTTCCCGTGAAAAGAACGCGTTCCTTCCTCGAGTTCCTACCCAACACTGACCTCCATGTAGATGCGAGTGGCTGTGGTGTCACAAGCACTATCCCACATCGATCCGAGTATCCACTGACTGGGCTGTGATTAGTACGATACAAAGCGATTGAATTTCCCGTGAAAAGAACGCGTTCCTTTCCCGAGTTCCGACGCAACACTGACCTTCATATAGATGCGAGTGGCTGTGGTGTCACGAGCACTATCCCACATCGATCTGAGTATCTACTGACTGGGCTGTGATTAGTACGATACAAAGCGATTGAAGTTCCCGTGAAAAGAACGCGTTCCTTTCTCGAGTTCCGACCCAACACTGACCTTCATGTAGATGCGAGTGGCTGTGGTGCCACAAGCACTATCCCACATCGATCCGAGTATCTACTGACTGGGCTGTGATTAGTACGATACAAAGCGATTGAAGTTCCCGTGGAAAGAAAGCGTTCCTTTCTCGAGTTCCGACCCAACACTGACCTTCATGTGGATGCGAGTGGCTGTGGTGCCACAAGCACTATCCCACATCGATCCGAGTATCTACTGACTGGGCTTTGATTAGTACGGTACGAAGCGATTGGAGTTCCCGTGAAAAGAACGCGTTCCTTTCTCAAGTTCCTACCCAACACTGACCTTCATGTAGGTACGAGTGGCTGTGGTGTCACGAGCACTATCCCACATCGATCCGAGTATCTACTGACTGGGCTGTGATTAGTACGATACAAAGCGATTGAAGTTCCCGTGAAAAGAACGCGTTCCTTTCTCAAGTTCCTACTCAACACTGACCTTCATGAAGGTACGAGTGGCTGTGGTGTCTCGAGCACTATCCCACATCGATCCGAGTATTTACTGACTGGGCTGTGATTAGTACGATACAAAGCGATTGAAGTTCCCGTGAAAAGAACGCGTTCCTTTCTCAAGTTCCCACCCAACACTGACCTTCATGTAGGTACGAGTGGCTGTGGTGCCACGAGCACTATCCCACATCGATCCGAGTATCTACTGACTGGGCTGTGATTAGTACGATACAAAGCGATTGAAGTTCCCGTGAAAAGAACGCGTTCCTTTCTCGAGTTCCGACCCAACACTGACCTTCATGTAGATACGAGTGGCCGTGGTGCCACGAGCACTATCCCACATCGATCCGAGTATCTACTGACTGGGCTGTGATTAGTACGATACAAAGCGATTGAAGTTCCCGTGAAAAGAACGCGTTACTTTCTCGAGTTCCCACCCAACACTAACCTTCATGTAGGTACGAGTGACTGTGGTGCCACAAGCACTATCCCACATCGATCCGAGTATCTACGGACTGGGCTGTGAGTAGTACGATACAAAGAGATTGAAGTTTCCGTGGAATAAACGCATTCCTTTCTCAAGTTCCGACCCAACACTGACCTTCATGTAGATGCGAGTGGCTGTGGTGCCACAAGCACTATCCCACATCGATCCTAGGATCTACTGACTGGGCTGTGATTAGTACGATACAAAGCGATTGAAGTTCCCTTGAAAAGAACGCGTTCCTTTCTCAAGTTCCTACCCAACACTGACCTTCATGTAGGTACGAGTGGCTGTGGTGCCACAAGCACTATCCCACATCGATCCTAGGATCTACTGACTGGGCTGTGATTAGTACGATAAAAAGCGATCAAAGTTCCCGTGAAAAGAACGCGTTCCTTTCTCGAGTTCCTACCCAACACTGACCTTCATGTAGGTTCGAGTGGCTGTGGTGCCACAAGCACTATCCCACATTGATCCGAGTATCTACTGACTGGGCTGTGATTAGTACGATACAAAGCGATTGAAGTTCCCGTGAAAAGAACGCGTTCCTTCCTCAAGTTCCGACCCAACACTGACCTTTATGTAGATACGAGTGGCTGTGGTGCCACAAGCACTATCCAACATCGATCCGAGTATCTACTGACTGGGCTGTGATTAGTACGATACAAAGCGATTGAAGTTCCCGTGAAAAGAACGCGTTCCTTTCTCGAGTTCCTACCCAACACTGACCTTCATGTAGATGCGTGTGGCTTTGGTGCCACAAGCACTATCCCACATCGATCCGAGTATCCACTGAATGGGCTATGATTGGTACGATACAAAGCGATTGAAGTTCCCGTGAAAAGAACGCGTTCTTTCTTTCGAGTTCCTACCCAACACTGACCTTCATGTAGGTAAGAGTGGCTGTGGTGCCACAAGCACTATCCCACATCGATCCGAGTATCTACTGACTGGGCTGTGATTAGTACGATACAAAGCGATTGAAGTTCCCGTGAAAAGAACGCGTTCCTTTATCAAGTTCCGACCAACACCGACCTTCATGTAGGTACGAGTGGCTGTGGTGCCACAAGCACTATCCCACATCAATCTGAGTATCTACTGACTGGGCTGTGATTAGTACGATACAAAGCGATTGAAGTTCCCGTGAAATGAACGCGTTCCTTCCTCAAGTTCCGACCCAACACCAAACTTCATGTAGGTACGAGTGGCTGTGGTGTTACAAGCACTATCCCACATCGATCCGAGTATCTACTGACTGGGCTGTGATTAGTACGGTACAGAGCGATTGAAGTTCCCGTGAAAAGAACGCGTTCCTTTCTCAAGTTCCTACCCAACACTGACCTTCATGTAGATGCGAGTGGCTGTGAAGTCACGAGCACTATCCCACATAGATCCGAGTATCTACTGACTGGGCTGTGATTAGTACGATACGAAGCGATTGAAGTTCCCGTGAAAAGAACGCGTTCCTTTCTCGAGTTCCTACACAACACTGACCTTCATGTAGGTACGAGTGGCTGTGGTGCCACAAGCACTATCCCACATCGATCCGAGTATCTACTGACTGGGCTGCGATTAGTACGATACAAAGCGATTGAAGTTCCCCTGAATAGAACGCGTTCCTTTCTCAAGTTCCTACCCAACACTGACCTTCATGTAGATGCGAGTGGCTGTGGTGCCACAAGCACTATCCCACATCGATCCGAGTATCTACTGACTGGGCTGTGATTAGTACGATACAAAGCGATTGAAGTTCCCGTGAAAAGAAAGCGTTCCTTTCTCGAGTTCCGACCCAACACTGACCTTCATGTAGATGCGAGTGGCTGTGGTGCCACAAGCACTATCCCACATCGATCCGAGTATCTACTGACTGGGCTGTGATTAGTACGATACAGAGCGATTGAAGTTCCCGTGAAAAGAACGCGTTCCTTTCTCGAGTTCCCACCCAACACTGACCTTCATGTAGATGCGAGTGGCTGTGGTGCCACAAGCACTATCACACATCGATCCGAGTATCTACTGACTGGGCTGTGATTAGTACGATACAAAGCGATTGATGTTCCCGTGAAAAAAACGCGTTTCTTTCTCGAGTTCCCACTCAACACTGACCTTCCTGTAGATGCGAGTGGCTGTGGTGTCACGAGCACTAGCCCACATCGATCCGAGTATCTACTGACTGGGCTGTGATTAGTACGATACAAAGCGATTGAAGTTCCCGTGAAAAGAAAGCGTTCCTTTCTCGAGTTCCGACCCAACACTGACCTTCATGTAGATGCGAGTGGCTGTGGTGCCACAAGCACTATCCCACATCGATCCGAGTATCTACTGACTGGGCTGTGATTAGTACGATACAAAGCGATTGAAGTTCCCGTGAAAAGAACGCGTTCCTTTCTCGAGTTCCCACCCAACACTGACCTTCATGTAGGTACGAGTGGCTGTGGTGTCACAAGCACTATCCCACATCGATCCGAGTATCTACTGACTGGGCTGTGATTAGTACGATACAAAGCGATTGAAGTGTGAAGTGATTGTTTGTGTTCATGTATGTGTTGTCCATTTATTAAATTAGCACTAGTGGAAATGTATTTTTCTGTTGCTAATAAATACTAAATCAAGTTCCCGTGAAAAGAACGTGTTCCTTTCTCAAGTTCCTACCCAACACTGACCTTCATGTAGGTACGAGTGGCTGTGGTGCCACGAGCACTATCCCACATCGATCCGAGTATCTACTGACTGGGCTGTGATTAGTACGGTACAAAGCGATTGAAGTTCCCGTGAAATAAACGCGTTCTTTTTCTCAAGTTCCGACCCAACACTGACCTTCATGTAGATGCGAGTGGATGTGGTGTCACAAGCACTATCCCACATCGATCCGAGTATCTACTGACTGGGCTGTGATTAGTACGATACAAAGCGAGTGAAGTTCCCGTGGAAAGAACGCGTTCCTTTCTCGAGTTCCTACCCAACACTGACCTTCATGTAGGTACGAGTGGCTGTGGTGCCACGAGCACTATCCCACATCGATCCGAGTATCTACTGACTGGGCTGTGATTAGTACGGTACAAAGCGATTGAAGTTCCCGTGAAATAAACGCGTTCTTTTTCTCAAGTTCCGACCCAACACTGACCTTCATGTAGATGCGAGTGGCTGTGGTGCCACAAGCACTATCCCACATCGATCCGAGTATCTACTGACTGGGCTGTGATTAGTACGATACAAAGCGATTGAAGTTCCCGTGGAATAAACGCGTTCCTTTCTCGAGTTCCTACCCAACACTGACCTTCATGTAGGTACGAAAGGCTGTGGTGCCACGAGCACTATCCCACATCGATCCGAGTATCTACTGACTGGGCTGTGATAAGTACGATACAAAGCGATTGAAGTTCCCGTGAAAAGAACGCGTTCCTTCCTCGAGTTCCTACCCAACACTGACCTCCATGTAGATGCGAGTGGCTGTGGTGTCACAAGCACTATCCCACATCGATCCGAGTATCAACTGACTGGGCTGTGATTAGTACGATACAAAGCGATTGAATTTCCCGTGAAAAGAACGCGTTCCTTTCCCGAGTTCCGACGCAACACTGACCTTCATATAGATGCGAGTGGCTGTGGTGTCACGAGCACTATCCCACATCGATCTGAGTATCTACTGACTGGGCTGTGATTAGTACGATACAAAGCGATTGAAGTTCCCGTGAAAAGAACGCGTTCCTTTCTCGAGTTCCGACCCAACACTGACCTTCATGTAGATGCGAGTGGCTGTGGTGCCACAAGCACTATCCCACATCGATCCGAGTATCTACTGACTGGGCTGTGATTAGTACGATACAAAGCGATTGAAGTTCCCGTGGAAAGAAAGCGTTCCTTTCTCGAGTTCCGACCCAACACTGACACTCATGTGGATGCGAGTGGCTTTGGTGCCACAAGCACTATCCCACATCGATCCGAGTATCTACTGACTGGGCTGTGATTAGTACGGTACGAAGCGATTGGAGTTCCCGTGAAAAGAACGCGTTCCTTTCTCAAGTTCCTACCCAACACTGACCTTCATGTAGGTACGAGTGGCTGTGGTGTCACGAGCACTATCCCACATCGATCCGAGTATCTACTGACTGGGTTGTGATTAGTACGATACAAAGCGATTGAAGTTCCCGTGAAAAGAACGCGTTCCTTTCTCAAGTTCCTACTCAACACTGACCTTCATGAAGGTACGAGTGGCTGTGGTGTCACGAGCACTATCCCACATCGATCCGAGTATCTACTGACTGGGCTGTGATTAGTACGATACAAAGCGATTGAAGTTCCCGTGAAAAGAACGCGTTCCTTTCTCAAGTTCCCACCCAACACTGACCTTCATGTAGGTACGAGTGGCTGTGGTGCCACGAGCACTATCCCACATCGATCCGAGTATCTACTGACTGGGCTGTGATTAGTACGATACAAAGCGATTGAAGTTCCCGTGAAAAGAACGCGTTCCTTTCTCGAGTTCCGACCCAACACTGACCTTCATGTAGATACGAGTGGCCGTGGTGCCACGAGCACTATCCCACATCGATCCGAGTATCTACTGACTGGGCTGTGATTAGTACGATACAAAGCGATTGAAGTTCCCGTGAAAAGAACGCGTTACTTTCTCGAGTTCCCACCCAACACTAACCTTCATGTAGGTACGAGTGACTGTGGTGCCACAAGCACTATCCCACATCGATCCGAGTATCTACGGACTGGGCTGTGAGTAGTACGATACAAAGAGATTGAAGTTTCCGTGGAATAAACGCATTCCTTTCTCAAGTTCCGACCCAACACTGACCTTCATGTAGATGCGAGTGGCTGTGGTGCCACAAGCACTATCCCACATCGATCCTAGGATCTACTGACTGGGCTGTGATTAGTACGATACAAAGCGATTGAAGTTCCCTTGAAAAGAACGCGTTCCTTTCTCAAGTTCCTACCCAACACTGACCTTCATGTAGGTACGAGTGGCTGTGGTGCCACAAGCACTATCCCACATCGATCCTAGGATCTACTGACTGGGCTGTGATTAGTACGATACAAAGCGATCAAAGTTCCCGTGAAAAGAACGCGTTCCTTTCTCGAGTTCCTACCCAACACCGACCTTCATGTAGGTTCGAGTGGCTGTGGTGCCACAAGCACTATCCCACATTGATCCGAGTATCTACTGACTGGGCTGTGATTAGTACGATACAAAGCGATTGAAGTTCCCGTGAAAAGAACGCGTTCCTTCCTCAAGTTCCGACCCAACACTGACCTTTATGTAGATACGAGTGGCTGTGGTGCCACAAGCACTATCCCACATCGATCCGAGTATCTACTGACTGGGCTGTGATTAGTACGATACAAAGCGATTGAAGTTCCCGTGAAAAGAACGCGTTCCTTTCTCGAGTTCCTACCCAACACTGACCTTCATGTAGATGCGTGTGGCTTTGGTGCCACAAGCACTATCCCACATCGATCCGAGTATCCACTGACTGGGCTATGATTGGTACGATACAAAGCGATTGAAGTTCCCGTGAAAAGAACGCGTTCTTTCTTTCGAGTTCCTACCCAACACTGACCTTCATGTAGGTACGAGTGGCTGTGGAGCCACAAGCACTATCCCACATCGATCCGAGTATCTACTGACTGGGCTGTGATTAGTACGATACAAAGCGATTGAAGTTCCCGTGAAAAGAACGCGTTCCTTTATCAAGTTCCGACCAACACCGACCTTCATGTAGGTACGAGTGGCTGTGGTGCCACAAGCACTATCCCACATCAATCTGAGTATCTACTGACTGGGCTGTGATTAGTACGATACAAAGCGATTGAAGTTCCCGTGAAAAGAACGCGTTCCTTTCTCAAGTTCCTACCCAACACTGACCTTCATGTAGATGCGAGTGGCTGTGAAGTCACGAGCACTATCCCACATAGATCCGAGTATCTACTGACTGGGCTGTGATTAGTACGATACGAAGCGATTGAAGTTCCCGTGAAAAGAACGCGTTCCTTTCTCGAGTTCCTACACAACACTGACCTTCATGTAGGTACGAGTGGCTGTGGTGCCACAAGCACTATCCCACATCGATCCGAGTATCTACTGACTGGGCTGCGATTAGTACGATACAAAGCGATTGAAGTTCCCCTGAATAGAACGCGTTCCTTTCTCGAGTTCCTACCCAACACTGACCTTCATGTAGATGCGAGTGGCTGTGGTGCCACAAGCACTATCCCACATCGATCCGAGTATCTACTGACTGGGCTATGATTGGTACGATACAAAGCGATTGAAGTTTCCGTGAAAAGAACGCGTTCCTTTCTCGAGTTCCTACCCAACACTGACCTTCATGTAGATGCGAGTGGCTGTGATGCCACAAGCACTATCCCCCATCGATCCGAGTATCTACTGACTGGGCTGTGATCAGTACGATACAGAGGGATTGAAATTCCCATGAAAAGAACGCGATCCTTTCTCGAATTCCTACCCAACACTGACCTTCATGTAGATGCGAGTGGCTGTGGTGCCACAAGCACTATCTCACATCGATCCGAGTATCTACTGACTGGGCTGTTTTTAGTACGGTACAAAGCGATTGAAGTTCCCGTGAAAAGAACGCGTTCCTTTCTCGAGTTCCGACCCAACACTGACCTTCATGTAGGTGCGAGTGGCTGTGGTGTCTCGAGCACTATCCCACATCGATCCGAGTATCTACTGACTGGGCTGTGATTAGTACGATACAAAGCGATTGAAGTTCCCGTGAAAAGGACGCGTTCTTTTTCTCAAGTTCCGACCCAACACTGACCTTCATGTAGATACGAGTGGCTGTGGTGCCACGAGAACTATCCCACATCGATCCGAGTATCTACTGACTGGGCTGTGATTAGTACGATACAAAGCGATTGAAGTTCCCGTGAAAAGAACGCGTTCCTTCCTCAAGTTCCGACCGAACACTGACCTTTATGTAGATGCGAGTGGCTGTGGTGCCACAAGCACTATCCCACATCGATCCGAGTATCTACTGACTGGGCTGTGATTAGTACGATTCAAAGCGATTGGAGGTCCCGTGAAAAGAACGCGTTCCTTTCTCGAGTTCCGACCCAACACTGACCTTCATGTAGATGCGAGTGGCTGTGGTGCCACGAGCACTATCCCACATCGATCCGAGTATCTACTGACTGGGCTGTGATTAGTACGATACAAAGCGATTGAAGTTCCCGTGAAAAGAACGCGTTCCTTTCTCGAGTTCCTACCCAACACTGACCTTCATGAAGGTACGAGTGGCTGTGGTGTCTCAAGCACTATCCCACATCGATCCGAGTATCTACTGACTGGGCTGTGATTAGTACGATACAAAGCGATTGAAGTTCCCGTGAAAAGAACGCGTTCCTTTCTCAAGTTCCCACCCAACACTGACCTTCATGTAGGTACGAGTGGCTGTGGTGCCACGAGCACTATCCCACATCGATCCGAGTATCTACTGACTGGGCTGTGATTAGTACGATACAAAGCGATTGAAGTTCCCGTGAAAAGAACGCGTTACTTTCTCGAGTTCCCACCCAACACTAACCTTCATGTAGGTACGAGTGACTGTGGTGCCACAAGCACTATCCCACATCGATCCGAGTATCTACTGACTGGGCTGTGATTAGTACGATACAAAGCGATTGAAGTTCCCGTGAAAAGAACGCGTTCCTTTCTCGAGTTCCTAACCAACACTGACCTTCATGTAGATGCGAGTGGCTGTGGTGCCACAAGCACTATCCCACATCGATCCGAGTATCTACGGACTGGGCTGTGAGTAGTACGATACAAAGAGATTGAAGTTTCCGTGGAATAAACGCATTCCTTTCTCAAGTTCCGACCCAACACTGACCTTCATGTAGATGCGAGTGGCTGTGGTGCCACAAGCACTATCCCACATCGATCCTAGGATCTTCTGACTGGGCTGTGATTAGTACGATACAAAGCGATTGAAGTTCCCTTGAAAAGAACGCGTTCCTTTCTCAAGTTCCTACCCAACACTGACCTTCATGTAGGTACGAGTGGCTGTGGTGCCACAAGCACTATCCCACATCGATCCTAGGATCTACTGAATGGGCTGTGATTAGTACGATACAAAGCGATCAAAGTTCCCGTGAAAAGAACGCGTTCATTTCTCGAGTTCCTTCCCAACACTGACCTTCATGTAGGTTCGAGTGGCTGTGGTGCCACAAGCACTATCCCACATTGATCCGAGTATCTACTGACTGGGCTGTGATTAGTACGATACAAAGCGATTGAAGTTCCCTTGAAAAGAACGAGTTCCTTCCTCAAGTTCCGACCCAACACTGACCTTTATGTAGATACGAGTGGCTGTGGTGCCACAAGCACTATCCCACATCGATCCGAGTATATACTGACTGGGCTGTGATTAGTACGATACAAAGCGATTGAAGTTCCCGTGAAAAGAACGCGTTCCTTCCTCGAGTTCCTACCCAACACTGACCTTCATGTAGATGCGTGTGGCTTTGGTGCCACAAGCACTATCCCACATCGATCCGAGTATCCACTGACTGGGCTATGATTGGTACGATACAAAGCGATTGAAGTTCCCGTGAAAAGAACGCGTTCTTTCTCTCGAGTTCCTACCCAACACTGACCTTCATGTAGGTACGAGTGGCTGTGGTGCCACAAGCACTATCCCACATCGATCCGAGTATCTACTGACTGGGCTGTGATTAGTACGATACAAAGCGATTGAAGTTCCCGTGAAAAGAACGCGTTCCTTTATCAAGTTCCGACCAACACCGACCTTCATGTAGGTACGAGTGGCTGTGGTGCCACAAGCACTATCCCACATCAATCTGAGTATCTACTGACTGGGCTGTGATTAGTACGATACAAAGCGATTGAAGTTCCCGTGAAATGAACGCGTTCCTTCCTCAAGTTCCGACCCAACACCAAACTTCATGTAGGTACGAGTGGCTGTGGTGTTACAAGCACTATCCCACATCGATCCGAGTATCTACTGACTGGGCTGTGATTAGTACGGTACAAAGCGATTGAAGTTCCCGTGAAAAGAACGCGTTCCTTTCTCAAGTTCCTACCCAACACTGACCTTCATGTAGATGCGAGTGGCTGTGAAGTCACGAGCACTATCCCACATAGATCCGAGTATCTACTGACTGGGCTGTGATTAGTACGATACGAAGCGATTGAAGTTCCCGTGAAAAGAACGCGTTCCTTTCTCGAGTTCCTACACAACACTGACCTTCATGTAGGTACGAGTGGCTGTGGTGCCACAAGCACTATCCCACATCGATCCGAGTATCTACTGACTGGGCTGCGATTAGTACGATACAAAGCGATTGAAGTTCCCCTGAATAGAACGCGTTCCTCTCTCGAGTTCCTACCCAACACTGACCTTCATGTAGATGCGAGTGGCTGTGGTGCCACAAGCACTATCCCACATCGATCCGAGTATCTACTGACTGGGCTATGATTGGTACGATACAAAGCGATTGAAGTTCCCGTGAAAAGAACGTGTTCCTTTCTCGAGTTCCTACCCAACACTGACCTTCATGTAGATGCGAGTGGCTGTGATGCCACAAGCACTATCCCCCATCGATCCGAGTATCTGCTGACTGGGCTGTGATCAGTACGATACAAAGGGATTGAAATTCCCATGAAAAGAACGCGATCCTTTCTCGAATTCCTACCCAACACTGACCTTCATGTAGATGCGAGTGGCTGTGGTGCCACAAGCACTATCTCACATCGATCCGAGTATCTACTGACTGGGCTGTGTTTAGTACGGTACAAAGCGATTGAAGTTCCCGTGAAAAGAACGCGTTCCTTTCTCGAGTTCCGACCCAACACTGACCTTCATGTAGGTGCGAGTGGCTGTGGTGTCTCGAGCACTATCCCACATCGATCCGAGTATCTACTGACTGGGCTGTGATTAGTACGATACAAAGCGATTGATGTTCCCGTGAAAAGGACGCGTTCTTTTTCTCAAGTTCCGACCCAACACTGACCTTCATGTAGATACGAGTGGCTGTGGTGCCACGAGAACTATCCCACATCGATCCGAGTATCTACTGACTGGGCTGTGATTAGTACGATACAAAGCGATTGAAGTTCCCGTGAAAAGAACGCGTTCCTTCCTCAAGTTCCGACCGAACACTGACCTTCATGTAGATGCGAGTGGCTGTGGTGCCACAAGCACTATCCCACATCGATCCGAGTATCTACTGACTGGGCTGTGATTAGTACGATTCAAAGCGATTGGAGTTCCCGTGAAAAGAACGCGTTCCTTTCTCGAGTTCCGACCCAACACTGACCTTCATGTAGATGCGAGTGGCTGTGGTGCCACGAGCACTATCCCACATCGATCCGAGTATCTACTGACTGGGCTGTGATCAGTACGATACAAAGCGATTGAAGTTCCCGTGAAAAGAACGCGTTCCTTTCTCGAGTTCCTACCCAACACTGACCTTCATGTAGATGCGAGTGGCTGTGGTGTCACGAGCACTATCCCACATCGATCCGAGAATCTACTGACCGGGCTGTGATCAGTACGATACAAAGCGATTGAAGTTCCCGTGAAAAGAACGCTTTCCTTTCTCGAGTTCCGACCCAACACTGACCTTCATGTAGACACGAGTGGCTGTGGTGCCACGAGCACTATCCCACATCGATCCGAGTATCTAATGACTGGGCTGTGATTAGTACGATACAAAGCGATTGAAGTTCCCGTGAAAAGAACGCGTTCCTTTCTCGAGTTCCTACCCAACACTGACCTTCATGTAGATGCGAGTGGCTGTGGTGCCACGAGCACTATCCCACATCGATCCGAGTATCTACTGACTGGGCTGTGATTAGTACGATACAAAGCGATTGAAGTTCTCGTGAAAAGAACGCGGTGCTTTCTCAAGTTCCGACCCAACACTGACCTTCATGTAGATACGAGTGGCTGTGGTGCCACAAGCACTATCCCACATCGATCCGAGTATCTACTGACTGGGCTGTGATTATTACGATACAAAGCGATTGAAGTTCCCGTGAAAAGAACGCTTTGCTTTCTCAAGTTCCGACCCAACACTGACCTCCATGTAGATGCGAGTGGTTGTGGTGCCACAAGCACTAACCCACATCGATCCGAGTATCTACTGACTGGGCTGTGATTAGTACGATACAAAGCGATTGAAGTTCCCGTGAAATAAACGCGTTCCTTTCTCGAGTTCCGACCCAACACTGACCTTCATGTAGATGCGAGTGGCTGTGGTGTCACGAGCACTATCCCACATCGATCCGAGTATCTACTGACTGGGCTGTGATTAGTACGATACAAAGCGATTGAAGTTTCAGTGAAAAGAACGCGTTCCTTTCTCAAGTTCCTACCCAACACTGACCTTCATGTAGGTACGAATGGCTGTGGTGCCACGAGCACTATCCCACATCGATCCGAGTATCTACTGACTGGGCTGTGATTAGTACGATACAAAGCGATTGAAGTTCCCGTGAAATAAACGCGTTCCTTTCTCGAGTTCCGACCCAACACTGACCTTCATGTGGATGCGAGTGGCTGTGGTGCCACAAGCACTATCCCTCATCGATCCGAGTATCTACTGACTGGGCTGTGATTGGTACGATACAAAGCGATTGAAGTTCCCGTGAAAAGAACGCGTTCCTTTCTCAAGTTCCGACCCAACACTGACCTTCATGTAGATGCGAGTGGCTGTGGTGTCACGAGCACTATCCCACATCGATCCAAGTATCTACTGACTGCGCTGTGATCAGTACGATACAAAGCGATTGAAGTTCCCGTGAAAAGAACGCGTTCCTTTCTCGATTTCCTACCCAACACTGACCTTCATGTAGATGCAAGTGGCTGTGGTGCCACAAGCACTATCCCACATCGATCCGAGTATCTACTGACTGGGCTGTGATTAGTACGATACAAAGCGATTGAAGTTCCCGTGAAAAGAACGCGTTCCTTCCTCAAGTTCCTACCCATAACTGAACTTCATGTAGATACGAGTGGCTGTGGTGCTACAAGCACTATCCCACATCGATCTGAGTATCCACTGACTGGGCTGTGATTAGTACGATACAAAGCTATTGAAGTTCCCGTGAAAAGAACGCGTTCCTTTCTCAAGTTCCTACCCAACACTGACCTTCATGTAGATGCGAGTGGCTGTGGTGTCTCAAGCACTATCCCACATCGATCCGAGTATCTACTGACTGGGCTGTGATCAGTACGATACAAAGCGATTGAAGTTTCCGTGAAAGGAACGCGTTCCTTTCTCAAGTTCCGACCCAACACTGACCTTCATGTAGGTACGAGTGGCTGTTGTGTCACAAGCACTATCCCACATCGATCCGAGTATCTACTGACTGGGCTGTGATCTGTACGATACAAAGCGATTGAAGTTTCTGTGAAAAGAACGCGTTCCTTTCTCGAGTTCCTACCCAACACTGACCTCCATGTAGATGCGAGTGGCTGTGGTGTCATAAGCACTATCCCACATCGATCCGAGTATCCACTGACTGGGCTGTGATTAGTACGATACAAAGCGATTGAAGTTCCCGTGTAAAGAACGCGTTCCTTTCCCGAGTTCCGACGCAACACTGACCTTTATGTAGGTACGAGTGGCTGTGGTGCCACGAGCACTATCCCACATCGATCTGAGTATCTACTGACTGGGCTGTGATTAGTACGATACAAAGCGATTGAAGTTCCCGTGAAAAGAACGCGTTCCTTTCTCGAATTCCGACACAACACTGACCTTCATGTAGATGCGAGTAACTGTGGTGTCACGAGCACTATCCCACATCGATCCGAGTATCTACTGACTGGGCTGTGATTAGTACGATACAAAGCGATTGAAGTTCCCGTGAAAAGAACGCGTTCCTTTCTCAAGTTCCCACCCAACACTCACCTTCATGTGGGTACGAGTGGCTGTGGTGCCACGAGCACTATCCCACATCGATCCGAGTATCTACTGACTGGGCTGTGATTAGTACGATACAAAGCGATTGAAGTTCCCGTGAAAAGAACTCGTTCCTTTCTCAAGTTCCTCCTCAACACTGACAGCATGTAGATGCGAGTGGCTGTGGTGTCACGAGCACTAGCCCACATCGATCCGAGTATCTACTGACTGGGCTGTGATTAGTACGATACAAAGCAATTGAAGTTCCCGTGAAAAGAACGCGTTCCTTTCTCGAGTTCCGACCCAACACTGACCTTCATGTAGATGCGAGTGGCTGTGGTGCCATAAGCACTATCCCACATCGATCCGAGTATCTACTTACTGGGCTGTGATTAGTACGATACAAAGCGATTGATGTTCCCGTGAAAAGAACGCGTTTCTTTCTCGAGTTCCTACTCAACACTGACCTTCATGTAGATGCGAGTGGCTGTGGTGTCACGAGCACTAGCCCACATCGATCCGAGTATCTACTGACTGGGCTGTGATTAGTACGATACAAAGCGATTGAAGTTCCCGTGAGAAGAAAGCGTTCCTTTCTCGAGTTCCGACCCAACACTGACCTTCATGTAGATGCGAGTGGCTGTGGTGCCACAAGCACTATCCCACATCGATCCGAGTATCTACTGACTGGGCTGTGATTAGTACGATACAAAGCGATTGAAGTTCCCGTGAAAAGATTGCGTTCCTTTCTCGAGTTCCGACCCAACACTGACCTTCATGTAGATACGAGTGGCTGTGGTGCCACGAGCACTATCCCAAATCGATCCGAGTATCTACTGACTGAGCTGTGATTAGTACGATACAAAGCGATTGAAGTTCCCGTGAAAAGAACGTGTTCCTTTCTCAAGTTCCTACCCAACACTGACCTTCATGTAGGTACGAGTGGCTGTGGTGCCACGAGCACTATTCCACATCGATCCGAGTATCTACTGACTGGGCTGTGATTAGTACGGTACAAAGCGATTGAAGTTCCCGTGAAATAAACGCGTTCTTTTTCTCAAGTTCCGACCCAACACTGACCTTCATGTAGATGCGAGTGGATGTGGTGTCACAAGCACTATCCCACTTCGATCCGAGTATCTACTGACTGGGCTGTGATTAGTACGATACAAAGCGATTGAAGTTCCCGTGAAAAGAACGCGTTCCTTTCTCAAGTTCCTACCCAACACTGACCTTCATGTAGGTACGAGTGGCTGTGGTGCCACGAGCACTATCCCACATCGATCCGAGTATCTACTGACTGGACTGTGATTAGTACGGTACAAAGCGATTGAAGTTCCCGTGAAATAAACGCGTTCTTTTTCTCAAGTTCCGACCCAACACTGACCTTCATGTAGATGCGACTGGCTGTGGTGCCACAAGCAATATCCCACATCGATCCGAGTATCTACTGACTGGGCTGTGATTAGTACAATACAAAGCGATTGAAGTTCCCGTGGAATAAACGCGTTCCTTTCTCGAGTTCCTACCCAACACTGACCTTCATGTAGGTACGAAAGGCTGTGGTGCCACGAGCACTATCCCACATCGATCCGAGTATCTACTGACTGGGCTGTGATAAGTACGATACAAAGCGATTGAAGTTCCCGTGAAAAAAACGCGTTCCTTTCTCGAGTTCCTACCCAACACTGACCTCCATGTAGATGCGAGTGGCTGTGGTGTCACAAGCACTATCCCACATCGATCCGAGTATCCACTGACTGTGCTGTGATTAGTACGATACAAAGCGATTGAAGTTCCCGTGAAAAGAACGCGTTCCTTTCCCGATTTCCGACGCAACACTGACCTTCATATAGATGCGAGTGGCTGTGGTGTCACGAGCACTATCCCACATCGATCTGAGTATCTACTGACTGGGCTGTGATTAGTACGATACAAAGCGATTGAAGTTCCCGTGAAAAGAACGCGTTCCTTTCTCGAGTTCCGACACAACACTGACCTTCATGTAGATGCGAGTAACTGTGGTGTCACGAGCACTATCCCACATCGATCCGAGTATCTACTGACTGGGCTGTGATTAGTACGATACAAAGCGATTGAAGTTCTCGTGAAAAGAACGCGTTCCTTTCTCAAGTTCCCACCCAACACTGACCTTCATGTAGGTACGAGTGGCTTTGGTGCCACGAGCACTATCCCACATCGATCCGAGTATCTACTGACTGGGCTGTGATTAGTACGATACAAAGCGATTGAAGTTCCCGTGAAAAGAAAGCGTTCCTCTCTCGAGTTCCTACCCAACACTGACCTTCATGTAGATGCGAGTGGCTGTGGTGCCACAAGCACTATCCCACATCGATCCGAGTATCTACTGACTGGGCTGTGATTAGTACGATACAAAGCGATTGAAGTTTCGGTGAAAAGAACGCGTTCCTTTCTCAAGTTCCTACTCAACACTGACCTTCATGTAGGTACGAGTGGCTGTGGTGCCACGAGCACTATCCCACATCGATCCGAGTATCTACTGACTGGGCTGTGATCAGTACGATACAAAGCGATTGAAGTTCCCGTGAAATAAACGCGTTCCTTTCTCGAGTTCCGACCCAACACTGACCTTCATGTAGATGCGAGTGGCTGTGGTGCCACAAGCACTATCCCACATCGATCCGAGTATCTACTGACTGGGCTGTGATTAGTACGATACAAAGCGATTGAAGTTCCCGTGAAAAGAACGCGTTCCTTTCTCAAGTTCCGACCCAACACTGACCTTCATGTAGATGCGAGTGGCTGTGGTGTCACGAGCACTATCCCACATCGATCCGAGTATCTACTGACTGCGCTGTGATCAGTACGATACAAAGCGATTGAAGTTCCCGTGAAAAGAACGCGTTCCTTTCTCGAGTTCCTACCCAACACTGACCTTCATGTAGATGCAAGTGGCTGTGGTGCCACAAGCACTATCCCACATCGATCCGAGTATCTACTGACTGGGCTGTGATTAGTACGATACAAAGCGATTGAAGTTCCCGTGAAGAGAACGCGTTCCTTCCTCAAGTTCCTACCCATAACTGAACTTCATGTAGATACGAGTGGCTGTGGTGCTACAAGCACTATCCCACATCGATCTGAGTATCCACTGACTGGGCTGTGATTAGTACGATACAAAGCGATTGAAGTTCCCGTGAAAAGAACGCGTTCCTTTCTCAAGTTCCTACCCAACACTGACCTTCATGTAGATACGAGTGGCTGTGGTGTCTCAAGCACTATCCCACATCGATCCGAGTATCTACTGACTGGGCTGTGATCAGTACGATACAAAGCGATTGAAGTTTCCGTTAAAGGAACGCGTTCCTTTCTCAAGTTCCGACCCAACACTGACCTTCATGTAGGTACGAGTGGCTGTTGTGTCACAAGCACTATCCCACATCGATCCGAGTATCTACTGACTGGGCTGTGATCTGTACGATACAAAGCGATTGAAGTTTCTGTGGAAAGAACGCGTTCCTTTCTCGAGTTCCTACCCAACACTGACCTCCATGTAGATGCGAGTGGCTGTGGTGTCATAAGCACTATCCCACATCGATCCGAGTATCCACTGACTGGGCTGTGATTAGTACGATACAAAGCGATTGAAGTTCCCGTGTAAAGAACGCGTTCCTTTCCCGAGTTCCGACGCAACACTGACCTTTATGTAGGTACGAGTGGCTGTGGTGCCACGAGCACTATCCCACATCGATCTGAGTATCTACTGACTGGGCTGTGATTAGTACGATACAAAGCGATTGAAGTTCCCGTGAAAAGAACGCGTTCCTTTCTCGAGTTCCGACACAACACTGACCTTCATGTAGATGCGAGTAACTGTGGTGTCACGAGCACTATCCCACATCGATCCGAGTATCTACTGACTGGGCTGTGATTAGTACGATACAAAGCGATTGAAGTTCCCGTGAAAAGAACGCGTTCCTTTCTCAAGTTCTCACCCAACACTGACCTTCATGTGGGTACGAGTGGCTGTGGTGCCACGAGCACTATCCCACATCGATCCGAGTATCTACTGACTGGGCTGTGATTAGTACGATACAAAGCGATTGAAGTTCCCGTGAAAAGAACTCGTTCCTTTCTCAAGTTCCTACTCAACACTGACAGCATGTAGATGCGAGTGGCTGTGGTGTCACGAGCACTAGCCCACATCGATCCGAGTATCTACTGACTGGGCTGTGATTAGTACGATACAAAGCGATTGAAGTTCCCGTGAAAAGAACGCGTTCCTTTCTCGAGTTCCGACCCAACACTGACCTTCATGTAGATGCGAGTGGCTGTGGTGCCATAAGCACTATCCCACATCGATCCGAGTATCTACTTACTGGGCTGTGATTAGTACGATACAAAGCGATTGATGTTCCCGTGAAAAGAACGCGTTTCTTTCTCGAGTTCCTACTCAACACTGACCTTCATGTAGATGCGAGTGGCTGTGGTGTCACGAGCACTAGCCCACATCGATCCGAGTATCTACTGACTGGGCTGTGATTAGTACGATACAAAGCGATTGAAGTTCCCGTGAGAAGAAAGCGTTCCTTTCTCGAGTTCCGACCCAACACTGACCTTCATGTAGATGCGAGTGGCTGTGGTGCCACAAGCACTATCCCACATCGATCCGAGTATCTACTGACTGGGCTGTGATTAGTACGATACAAAGCGATTGAAGTTCCCGTGAAAAGATTGCGTTCCTTTCTCGAGTTCCGACCCAACACTGACCTTCATGTATATACGAGTGGCTGTGGTGCCACGAGCACTATCCCACATCGATCCGAGTATCTACTGACTGGGCTGTGATTAGTACGATACAAAGCGATTGAAGTTCCCGTGAAAAGGACGTGTTCCTTTCTCAAGTTCCTACCCAACACTGACCTTCATGTAGGTACGAGTGGCTGTGGTGCCACGAGCACTATTCCACATCGATCCGAGTTTCTACTGACTGGGCTGTGATTAGTACGGTACAAAGCGATTGAAGTTCCCGTGAAATAAACGCGTTCTTTTTCTCAAGTTCCGACCCAACACTGACATTCATGTAGATGCGAGTGGATGTGGTGTCACAAGCACTATCCCACTTCGATCCGAGTATCTACTGACTGGGCTGTGATTAGTACGATACAAAGCGATTGAAGTTCCCGTGAAAAGAACGCGTTCCTTTCTCAAGTTCCTACCCAACACTGACGTTCATGTAGGTACGAGTGGCTGTGGTGCCACGAGCACTATCCCACATCGATCCGAGTATCTACTGACTGGACTGTGATTAGTACGGTACAAAGCGATTGAAGTTCCCGTGAAATAAACGCGTTCTTTTTCTCAAGTTCCGACCCAACACTGACCTTCATGTGGATGCGAGTGGCTGTGGTGCCACAAGCAATATCCCACATCGATCCGAGTATCTACTGACTGGGCTGTGATTAGTACAATACAAAGCGATTGAAGTTCCCGTGGAATAAACGCGTTCCTTTCTCGAGTTCCTACCCAACACTGACCTTCATGTAGGTACGAAAGGCTGTGGTGCCACGAGCACTATCCCACATCGATCCGAGTATCTACTGACTGGGCTGTGATAAGTACGATACAAAGCGATTGAAGTTCCCGTGAAAAAAACGCGTTCCTTTCTCGAGTTCCTACCCATCACTGACCTCCATGTAGATGCGAGTGGCTGTGGTGTCACAAGCACTATCCCACATCGATCCGAGTATCCACTGACTGGGCTGTGATTAGTACGATACAAAGCGATTGAAGTTCCCGTGAAAAGAACGCGTTCCTTTCCCGATTTCCGACGCAACACTGACCTTCATATAGATGCGAGTGGCTGTGGTGTCACGAGCACTATCCCACATCGATCTGAGTATCTACTGACTGGGCTGTGATTAGTACGATACAAAGCGATTGAAGTTCCCGTGAAAAGAACGCGTTCCTTTCTCGAGTTCCGACACAACACTGACCTTCATGTAGATGCGAGTAACTGTGGTGTCACGAGCACTATCCCACATCGATCCGAGTATCTACTGACTGGGCTGTGATTAGTACGATACAAAGCGATTGAAGTTCCCGTGAAAAGAACGCGTTCCTTTCTCAAGTTCCCACCCAACACTGACCTTCATGTAGGTACGAGTGGCTTTGGTGCCACGAGCACTATCCCACATCGATCCGAGTATCTACTGACTGGGCTGTGATCAGTACGATACAAAGCGATTGAAGTTCCCGTGAAATAAACGCGTTCCTTTCTCGAGTTCCTACCCAACACTGACCTTCATGTAGATGCGAGTGTCTGTGGTGCCACAAGCACTATCCCACATCGATCCGAGTATCTACTGACTGGGCTGTGATTTTTACGATACAAAGCGATTGAAGTTCCCGTGAAAAGAACGTGTTCCTTTCTCAAGTTCCGACCCAACACTGACCTTCATGTAGATGCGAGTGGCTGTGGTGTCACGAGCACTATCCCACATCGATCCGAGTATCTACTGACTGCGCTGTGATCATTACGATACAAAGCGATTGAAGTTCCCGTGAAAAGAACGCGTTCCTTTCTCGAGTTCCTACCCAACACTGACCTTCATGTAGATGCAAGTGGCTGTGGTGCCACAAGCACTATCCAACAACGATCCGAGTATCTACTGACTGAGCTGTGATTAGTACGATACAAAGCGATTGATGTTCCCGTGAAAAGAACGCGTTTCTTCCTCGAGTTCCTACTCAACACTGACCTTCATGTAGATGCGAGTGGCTGTGGTGTCACGAGCACTAGCCCACATCGATCCGAGTATCTACTGACTGGGCTGTGATTAGTACGATACAAAGCGATTGAAGTTCCCGTGAGAAGAAAGCGTTCCTTTCTCGAGTTCCGACCCAACACTGACCTTCATGTAGATGCGAGTGGCTGTGGTGCCACAAGCACTATCCCACATCGATCCGAGTATCTACTGACTGGGCTGTGATTAGTACGATACAAAGCGATTGAAGTTCCCGTGAAAAGATTGCGTTCCTTTCTCGAGTTCCGACCCAACACTGACCTTCATGTAGATACGAGTGGCTGTGGTGCCACGAGCACTATCCCACATCGATCCGAGTATCTACTGACTGGGCTGTGATTAGTACGATACAAAGCGATTGAAGTTCCCGTGAAATGGACGTGTTCCTTTCTCAAGTTCCTACCCAACACTGACCTTCATGTAGGTACGAGTGGCTGTGGTGCCACGAGCACTATTCCACATCGATCCGAGTATCTACTGACTGGGCTGTGATTAGTACGGTACAAAGCGATTGAAGTTCCCGTGAAATAAACGCGTTCTTTTTCTCAAGTTCCGACCCAACACTGACCTTCATGTAGATGCGAGTGGATGTGGTGTCACAAGCACTATCCCACTTCGATCCGAGTATCTACTGACTGGGCTGTGATTAGTACGATACAAAGCGATTGAAGTTCCCGTGAAAAGAACGCGTTCCTTTCTCAAGTTCCTACCCAACACTGACGTTCATGTAGGTACGAGTGGCTGTGGTGCCACGAGCACTATCCCACATCGATCCGAGTATCTACTGACTGGACTGTGATTAGTACGGTACAAAGCGATTGAAGTTCCCGTGAAATAAACGCGTTCTTTTTCTCAAGTTCCGACCCAACACTGACCTTCATGTAGATGCGAGTGGCTGTGGTGCCACAAGCAATATCCCACATCGATCCGAGTATCTACTGACTGGGCTGTGATTAGTACAATACAAAGCGATTGAAGTTCCCGTGGAATAAACGCGTTCCTTTCTCGAGTTCCTACCCAACACTGACCTTCATGTAGGTACGAAAGGCTGTGGTGCCACGAGCACTATCCCACATCGATCCGAGTATCTACTGACTGGGCTGTGATAAGTACGATACAAAGCGATTGAAGTTCCCGTGAAAAAAACGAGTTCCTTTCTCGAGTTCCTACCCATCACTGACCTCCATGTAGATGCGAGTGGCTGTGGTGTCACAAGCACTATCCCACATCGATCCGAGTATCCACTGACTGGGCTGTGATTAGTACGATACAAAGCGATTGAAGTTCCCGTGAAAAGAACGCGTTCCTTTCCCGATTTCCGACGCAACACTGACCTTCATATAGATGCGAGTGGCTGTGGTGTCACGAGCACTATCCCACATCGATCTGAGTATCTACTGACTGGGCTGTGATTAGTACGATACAAAGCGATTGAAGTTCCCGTGAAAAGAACGCGTTCCTTTCTCGAGTTCCGACACAACACTGACCTTCATGTAGATGCGAGTAACTGTGGTGTCACGAGCACTATCCCACATCGATCCGAGTATCTACTGACTGGGCTGTGATTAGTACGATACAAAGCGATTGAAGTTCCCGTGAAAAGAACGCGTTCCTTTCTCAAGTTCCCACCCAACACTGACCTTCATGTAGGTACGAGTGGCTTTGGTGCCACGAGCACTATCCCACATCGATCCGAGTATCTAATGACTGGGCTGTGATCAGTACGATACAAAGCGATTGAAGTTCCCGTGAAATAAACGCGTTCCTTTCTCGAGTTCCGACCCAACACTGACCTTCATGTAGATGCGAGTGGCTGTGGTGCCACAAGCACTATCCCACATCGATCCGAGTATCTACTGACTGGGCTGTGATTTTTACGATACAAAGCGATTGAAGTTCCCGTGAAAAGAACGTGTTCCTTTCTCAAGTTCCGACCCAACACTGACCTTCATGTAGATGCGAGTGGCTGTGGTGTCACGAGCACTATCCCACATCGATCCGAGTATCTACTGACTGCGCTGTGATCAGTACGATACAAAGCGATTGAAGTTCCCGTGAAAAGAACGCGTTCCTTTCTCGAGTTCCTACCCAACACTGACCTTCATGTAGATGCAAGTGGCTGTGGTGCCACAAGCACTATCCAACATCGATCCGAGTATCTACTGACTGAGCTGTGATTAGTACGATACAAAGCGATTGAAGTTCCCGTGAAAAGAACGCGTTCCTTCCTCAAGTTCCTACCCATAACTGAACTTCATGTAGATACGAGTGGCTGTGGTGCTACAAGCACTATCCCACATCGATCTGAGTATCCACTGACTGGGCTGTGATTAGTACGATACAAAGCGATTGAAGTTCCCGTGAAAAGAACGCGTTCCTTTCTCAAGTTCCTACCCAACACTGACCTTCATGTAGATACGAGTGGCTGTGGTGTCTCAAGCAATATCCCACATCGATCCGAGTATCTACTGACTGGGCTGTGATCAGTACGATACAAAGCGATTGAAGTTTCCGTGAAAGGAACGCGTTCCTTTCTCAAGTTCCGACCCAACACTGACCTTCATGTAGGTACGAGTGGCTGTTGTGTCACAAGCACTATCCCACATCGATCCGAGTATCTACTGACTGGGCTGTGATCTGTACGATACAAAGCGATTGAAGTTTCTGTGAAAAGAACGCGTTCCTTTCTCGAGTTCCTACCCAACACTGACCTCCATGTAGATGCGAGTGGCTGTGGTGTCATAAGCACTATCCCACATCGATCCGAGTATCCACTGACTGGGCTGTGATTAGTACGATACAAAGCGATTGAAGTTCCCGTGTAAAGAACGCGTTCCTTTCCCGAGTTCCGACGCAACACTGACCTTTATGTAGGTACGAGTGGCTGTGGTGCCACGAGCACTATCCCACATCGATCTGAGTATCTACTGACTGGGCTGTGATTAGTACGATACAAAGCGATTGAAGTTCCCGTGAAAAGAACGCGTTCCTTTCTCGAGTTCCGACACAACACTGACCTTCATGTAGATGCGAGTAACTGTGGTGTCACGAGCACTATCCCACATCGATCCGAGTATCTACTGACTGGGCTGTGATTAGTACGATACAAAGCGATTGAAGTTCCCGTGAAAAGAACGCGTTCCTTTCTCAAGTTCCCACCCAACACTGACCTTCATGTGGGTACGAGTGGCTGTGGTGCCACGAGCACTATCCCACATCGATCCGAGTATCTACTGACTGGGCTGTGATTAGTACGATACAAAGCGATTGAAGTTCCCGTGAAAAGAACTCGTTCCTTTCTCAAGTTCCTACTCAACACTGACAGCATGTAGATGCGAGTGGCTGTGGTGTCACGAGCACTAGCCCACATCGATCCGAGTATCTACTGACTGGGCTGTGATTAGTACGATACAAAGCGATTGAAGTTCCCGTGAAAAGAACGCGTTCCTTTTTCGAGTTCCGACCCAACACTGACCTTCATGTAGATGCGAGTGGCTGTGGTGCCATGAGCACTATCCCACATCGATCCGAGTATCTACTTACTGGGCTGTGATTAGTACGATACAAAGCGATTGATGTTCCCGTGAAAAGAACGCGTTTCTTTCTCGAGTTCCTACTCAACACTGACCTTCATGTAGATGCGAGTGGCTGTGGTGTCACGAGCACTAGCCCACATCGATCCGAGTATCTACTGACTGGGCTGTGATTAGTACGATACAAAGCGATTGAAGTTCCCGTGAGAAGAAAGGGTTCCTTTCTCGAGTTCCGACCCAACACTGACCTTCATGTAGATGCGAGTGGCTGTGGTGCCACAAGCACTATCCCACATCGATCCGAGTATCTACTGACTGGGCTGTGATTAGTACGATACAAAGCGATTGAAGTTCCCGTGAAAAGATTGCGTTCCTTTCTCGAGTTCCGACCCAACACTGACCTTCATGTAGATACGAGTGGCTGTGGTGCCACAAGCACTATCCCACATCGATCCGAGTATCTACTGACTGGGCTGTGATTAGTACGATACAAAGCGATTGAAGTTCCCGTGAAAAGGACGTGTTCCTTTCTCAAGTTCCTACCCAACACTGACCTTCATGTAGGTACGAGTGGCTGTGGTGCCACGAGCACTATTCCACATCGATCCGAGTATCTACTGACTGGGCTGTGATTAGTACGGTACAAAGCGATTGAAGTTCCCGTGAAATAAACGCGTTCTTTTTCTCAAGTTCCGACCCAACACTGACCTTCATGTAGATGCGAGTGGATGTGGTGTCACAAGCACTATCCCACTTCGATCCGAGTATCTACTGACTGGGCTGTGATTAGTACGATACAAAGCGATTGAAGTTCCCGTGAAAAGAACGCGTTCCTTTCTCAAGTTCCTACCCAACACTGACCTTCATGTAGGTACGAGTGGCTGTGGTGCCACGAGCACTATCCCACATCGATCCGAGTATCTACTGACTGGACTGTGATTAGTACGGTACAAAGCGATTGAAGTTCCCGTGAAATAAACGCGTTCTTTTTCTCAAGTTCCGACCCAACACTGACCTTCATGTAGATGCGAGTGGCTGTGGTGCCACGAGCAATATCCCACATCGATCCTAGTATCTACTGACTGGGCTGTGATTAGTACATTACAAAGCGATTGAAGTTCCCGTGGAATAAAAGCGTTCCTTTCTCGAGTTCCTACCCAACACTGACCTTCATGTAGGTACGAAAGGCTGTGGTGCCACGAGCACTATCCCACATCGATCCGAGTATCTACTGACTGGGCTGTGATAAGTACGATACAAAGCGATTGAAGTTCCCGTGAAGAAAACGCGTTCCTTTCTCGAGTTCCTACCCAACACTGACCTCCATGTAGATGCGAGTGGCTGTGGTGTCACAAGCACTATCCCACATCGATCCGAGTATCCACTGACTGGGCTGTGATTAGTACGATACAAAGCGATTGAAGTTCCCGTGAAAAGAACGCGTTCCTTTCCCGATTTCCGACGCAACACTGACCTTCATATAGATGCGAGTGGCTGTGGTGTCACGAGCACTATCCCACATCGATCTGAGTATCTACTGACTGGGCTGTGATTAGTACGATACAAAGCGATTGAAGTTCCCGTGAAAAGAACGCGTTCCTTTCTCGAGTTCCGACACAACACTGACCTTCATGTAGATGCGAGTAACTGTGGTGTCACGAGCACTATCCCACATCGATCCGAGTATCTACTGACTGGGCTGTGATTAGTACGATACAAAGCGATTGAAGTTCCAGTGAAAAGAACGCGTTCCTTTCTCAAGTTCCCACCCAACACTGACCTTCATGTAGGTACGAGTGGCTTTGGTGCCACGAGCACTATCCCACATCGATCCGAGTATCTACTGACTGGGCTGTGATTAGTACGATACAAAGCGATTGAAGTTCCCGTGAAAAGAAAGCGTTCCTCTCTCGAGTTCCTACCCAACACTGACCTTCATGTAGATGCGAGTGGCTGTGGTGCCACAAGCACTATCCCACATCGATCCGAGTATCTACTGACTGGGCTGTGATTAGTACGATACAAAGCGATTGAAGTTCCCGTGAAAAGAAAGCGTTCCTTTCTCGAGTTCCGACCCAACACTGACCTTCATGTAGGTACGAGTGGCTGTGGTGCCACGAGCACTATCCCACATCGATCCGAGTATCTACTGACTGGGCTGTGATTAGTACGATACAAAGCGATTGAAGTTCCCGTGAAAAGAAAGCGTTCCTTTCTCGAGTTCCGACCCAACACTGACCTTCATGTAGGTACGAGTGGCTTTGGTGCCACGAGCACTATCCCACATCGATCCGAGTATCTACTGACTGGGCTGTGATTAGTACGATACAAAGCGATTGAAGTTCCCGTGAAAAGAAAGCGTTCCTTTCTCGAGTTCCGACCCAACACTGACCTTCATGTAGATGCGAGTGGCTGTGGTGCCACAAGCACTATCCCACATCGATCCGAGTATCTACGGACTGGGCTGTGAGTAGTACGATACAAAGAGATTGAAGTTCCCGTGGAATAAACGCGTTCCTTTCTCAAGTTCCGACCCAACACTGACCTTCATGTAGATGCGAGTGGCTGTGGTGCCACGAGCACTATCCCATGTCGATCCTAGGATCTACTGACTGGGCTGTGATTAGTACGATACAAAGCGATTGAAGTTCCCTTGAAAAGAACGCGTTCCTTTCTCGAGTTCCTACCCAACACTGACCTTCATGTAGGTACGAGTGGCTGTGGTGCCACAAGCACTATCCCACATTGATCCGAGTATCTACTGACTAGGCTGTTATTAGTACGATACAAAGCGATTGAAGTTCCCGTGAAAAGAACGCGTTCCTTCCTCAAGTTCCGACCCAACACTGACCTTTATGTAGATACGAGTGGCTGTGGTGCCACAAGCACTATCCCACATCGATCCGAGTATCCACTGACTGGGCTGTGATTAGTACCATACAAAGCGATTGAAGTTTCCGTGAAAAGAACGCGTTCCTTTCACGAGTTCCTACCCAACACTGACCTTCATGTAGATGCGAGTGGCTGTGGTGCCACAAGCACTATCCCACATCGATCCGAGTATCTACTGACTGGGCTGTGATTAGTACGATACAAAGCGATTGAAGTTCCCGTGAAAAGAACGCGTTCCTTTCTCGAGTTCCTACCCAACACTGACCTTCATGTAGATGCGAGTGGCTTTGGTGCCACAAGCACTATCCCACATCGATCCGAGTATCCACTGACTGGGCTATGATTGGTACGATACAAAGCGATTGAAGTTCCCGTGAAAAGAACGCGTTCTTTCTCTCGAGTTCCTACCCAACACTGACCTTCATGTAGGTACGAGTGGCTGTGGTGCCACAAGCACTATCCCACATCGATCCGAGTATCTACTGACTGGGCTGTGATTAGTACGATACAAAGCGATTGAAGTTCCCGTGAAAAGAACGCGTTCCTTTCTCAAGTTCCGACCCAACACCGACCTTCATGTAGGTACGAGTGGCTGTGGTGCCACAAGCACTATCCCACGTCGATCCGAGTATCTACTGACTGGGCTGTGATTAGTACGATACAAAGCGATTGAAGTTCCCGTGAAAAGAACGCGTTCCTTTCTCGAGTTCCTACCCAACACTGACCTTCATGTAGGTACGAAAGGCTGTGGTGCCACGAGCACTATCCCACATCGATCCGAGTATCTACTGACTGGGCTGTGATAAGTACGATACAAAGCGATTGAAGTTCCCGTGAAAAAAACGCGTTCCTTTCTCGAGTTCCTACCCAACACTGACCTCCATGTAGATGCGAGTGGCTGTGGTTTCACAAGCACTATCCCACATCGATCCGAGTAACCACTGACTGGGCTGTGATTAGTACGATACAAAGCGATTGAAGTTCCCGTGAAAAGAACGCGTTCCTTTCCCGATTTCCGACGCAACACTGACCTTCATATAGATGCGAGTGGCTGTGGTGTCACGTGCACTATCCCACATCGATCTGAGTATCTACTGACTGGGCTGTGATTAGTACGATACAAAGCGATTGAAGTTCCCGTGAAAAGAACGCGTTCCTTTCTCGAGTTCCGACACAACACTGACCTTCATGTAGATGCGAGTGGCTTTGGTGCCACGAGCACTATCCCACATCGATCCGAGTATCTACTGACTGGGCTGTGATTAGTACGATACAAAGCGATTGAAGTTCCCGTGAAAAGAAAGCGTTCCTTTCTCGAGTTCCGACCCAACACTGACCTTCATGTAGGTACGAGTGGCTGTGGTGCCACGAGCACTATCCCACATCGATCCGAGTATCTACTGACTGGGCTGTGATTAGTACGATACAAAGCGATTGAAGTTCCCGTGAAAAGAAAGCGTTCCTTTCTCGAGTTCCGACCCAACACTGACCTTCATGTAGATGCGAGTGGCTGTGGTGTCACGAGCACTATCCCACATCGATCCGAGTACCTACGGACTGGGCTGTGAGTAGTACGATACAAAGAGATTGAAGTTCCCGTGGAATAAACGCGTTCCTTTCTCAAGTTCCGACTCAACACTGACCTTCATGTAGATGCGAGTGGCTGTGGTGCCACAAGCACTATCCCACATCGATCCTAGGATCTTTTGACTGGGCTGTGATTAGTACGATACGAAGCGATTGAAGTTCCCTTGAAAAGAACGCGTTCCTTTCTCGAGTTCCTACCCAACACTGACCTTCATGTAGGTACGAGTGGCTGTGGTGCCACAAGCACTATCCCACATTGATCCGAGTATCTACTGACTGGGCTGTGATTAGTACGATACAAAGCGATTTAAGTTCCCGTGAAAAGAACGCGTTCCTTCCTCAAGTTCCGACCCAACACTGACCTTTATGTAGATACGAGTGGCTGTGGTGCCACAAGCACTATCCCACATCGATCCGAGTATCTACTGACTGGGCTGTGATTAGTACGATACAAAGCGATTGAAGTTTCCGTGAAAAGAACGCGTTCCTTTCACGAGTTCCTACCCAACACTGACCTTCATGTAGATGCGAGTGGCTGTGGTGCCACAAGCACTATCCCACATCGATCCGAGTATCTACTGACTGGGCTGTGATTATTACGATACAAAGCGATTGAAGTTCCCGTGAAAAGAACGCGTTCCTTTCTCGAGTTCCTACCCAACACTGACCTTCATGTAGATGCGAGTGGCTTTGGTGCCACAAGCACTATCACACATCGATCCGAGTATCCACTGACTGGGCTATGATTGGTACGATACAAAGCGATTGAAGTTCCCGTGAAAAGAACCCGTTCTTTCTCTCGAGTTCCTACCCAACACTGACCTTCATGTAGGTACGAGTGGCTGTGGTGCCACAAGCATTATCCCACATCGATCCGAGTATCTACTGACTGGGCTGTGATTAGTACGATACAAAGCGATTGAAGTTCCCTTGAAAAGAACGCGTTCCTTTCTCAAGTTCTGACCCAACACCGACCTTTATGTAGGTACGAGTGGCTGTGGTGCCACAAGCACTATCCCATATCGATCTGAGTATCTACTGACTGGGCTGTGATTAGTACGATACAAAGCGATTGAAGTTCCCGTGAAATGAACGCGTTCCTTCCTCAAGTTCCGACCCAACACCGACCTTCATGTAGGTAAGAGTGGCTGTGGTGCCACAAGCACTATCCCACATCGATCTGAGTATCTACTGACTGGGCTGTGATTAGTACTATACAAAGCGATTGAAGTTCCCGTGAAAAGAACGCGTTCCTTTCTCAAGTTCCGACCCAACACTGACCTCCATGTAGGTACGAGTGGCTGTGGTGTTACAAGCACTATCCCACATCGATCCGAGTATCTACTGACTGGGCTGTGATTAGTACGGTACAAAGCGATTGGAGTTCCCGTGAAAAGAACGCGTTCCTTTCTCAAGTTCCTACCCAACACTGACCTTCATGTAGATGCGAGTGGCTGTGGTGTCACGAGCACTATCCCACATAGATCCGAGTATCTACTGACTGGGCTGTGATTAGTACGATACGAAGCGATTGAAGTTCCCGTGGAAAGAACGCGTTCCTTTCTCGAGTTCCTACCCAACACTGACCTTCATGTAGGTACGAGTGGCTGTGGTGCCACAAGCACTATCCCACATCGATCCGAGTATCTACTGACTGGGCTGTGATTAGTACGATACAAAGCGATTGAAGTTCCCCTGAATAGAACGCGTTCCTTTCTCGAGTTCCTACCCAAAACTGACCTTCATGTAGATGCGAGTGGCTGTGGTGCCACAAGCACTATCCCACATCGATCCGAGTATCTACTGACTGGGCTATGATTGGTACGATACAAAGCGATTGAAGTTTCCGTGAAAAGAACGCGTTCCTTTCTCGAGTTCCTACCCAACACTGACCTTCATGTAGATGCGAGTGGCTGTGGTGCCACAAGCACTATCCCACATCGATCCGAGTATCTACTGACTGGGCTGTGATTAGTACGATACAAAGAATTGAAATTCCCGTGAAAAGAACGCGATCCTTTCTCGAATTCCTACCCAACACTGACCTTCATGTAGATGCGAGTGGCTGTGGTGCCACGAGCACTATCTCACATCGATCCGAGTATCTACTGACTGGGCTGTGAATAGTACGATACAAAGGGATTGAAATTCCCGTGAAAAGAACGCGATCCTTTCTCGAATTCCTACCCAACACTGACCTCCATGTAGATGCGAGTGGCTGTGGTGCCACAAGCACTATCCCACATCGATCCGAGTATCTACTGACTGGGCTGTGTTTAGTACGGTACAAAGCGATTGAAGTTCCCGTGAAATAAACGCGTTCCTTTCTCAAGTTCCGACCCAACACTGACCTTTATGTAGATGCAAATGGCTGTGGTTCCACGAGCACTATCCTACATCGATCCGAGTATCTACTGACTGGGCTGTGATTAGTACGATACAAAGCGATTGAAGTTCCCGTGAAAAGAACGCGTTCCTTCCTCAAGTTCCGACCCAACACTGACCTTCATGTAGGTACGAGTGGCTGTGGTGCCACGAGCACTATCCCACATCGATCCGAGTATCTACTGACTGGGCTGTGATCTGTACGATACAAAGCGATTGAAGTTTCTGTGAAAAGAACGCGTTCCTTTCTCGAGTTCCTACCCAACACTGACCTCCATGTAGATGCGAGTGGCTGTGGTGTCATAAGCACTATCCCACATCGATCCGAGTATCCACTGACTGGGCTGTGATTAGTACGATACAAAGCGATTGAAGTTCCCGTGTAAAGAACGCGTTCCTTTCCCGAGTTCCGACGCAACACTGACCTTTATGTAGGTACGAGTGGCTGTGGTGCCACGAGCACTATCCCACATCGATCTGAGTATCTACTGACTGGGCTGTGATTAGTACGATACAAAGCGATTGAAGTTCCCGTGAAAAGAACGCGTTCCTTTCTCGAGTTCCGACACAACACTGACCTTCATGTAGATGCGAGTAACTGTGGTGTCACGAGCACTATCCCACATCGATCCGAGTATCTACTGACTGGGCTGTGATTAGTACGATACAAAGCGATTGAAGTTCCCGTGAAAAGAACGCGTTCCTTTCTCAAGTTCCCACCCAACACTGACCTTCATGTGGGTACGAGTGGCTGTGGTGCCACGAGCACTATCCCACATCGATCCGAGTATCTACTGACTGGGCTGTGATTAGTACGATACAAAGCGATTGAAGTTCCCGTGAAAAGAACTCGTTCCTTTCTCAAGTTCCTACTCAACACTGACAGCATGTAGATGCGAGTGGCTGTGGTGTCACGAGCACTAGCCCACATCGATCCGAGTATCTACTGACTGGGCTGTGATTAGTACGATACAAAGCGATTGAAGTTCCCGTGAAAAGAACGCGTTCCTTTCTCGAGTTCCGACCCAACACTGACCTTCATGTAGATGCGAGTGGCTGTGGTGCCATAAGCACTATCCCACATCGATCCGAGTATCTACTTACTGGGCTGTGATTAGTACGATACAGAGCGATTGATGTTCCCGTGAAAAGAACGCGTTTCTTTCTCGAGTTCCTACTCAACACTGACCTTCATGTAGATGCGAGTGGCTGTGGTGTCACGAGCACTAGCCCACATCGATCCGAGTATCTACTGACTGGGCTGTGATTTGTACGATACAAAGCGATTGAAGTTCCCGTGAGAAGAAAGCGTTCCTTTCTCGAGTTCCGACCCAACACTGACCTTCATGTAGATGCGAGTGGCTGTGGTGCCACAAGCACTATCCCACATCGATCCGAGTATCTACTGACTGGGCTGTGATTAGTACGATACAAAGCGATTGAAGTTCCCGTGAAAAGATTGCGTTCCTTTCTCGAGTTCCGACCCAACACTGACCTTCATGTAGATACGAGTGGCTGTGGTGCCACGAGCACTATCCCACATCGATCCGAGTATCTACTGACTGGGCTGTGATTAGTACGATACAAAGTACGATATTTAATTTGTGCTTTTTGTATAATGATCAATTTTACATCTGCTGTCAAGGGAAAGAAGTAATTAATCATTGCCCAAGAGACTTAGTTCAAAGTGGAAGATATCAACATTCGTGTGTTTATACTGAAAGACTTTTATCTACTGCGAAAAATTATGGTCACAGACAGCGCAGTCCTGGTGTTGAAGACCATTAGTTTTAAATAATCAAAATGGGGTGGTAAGATCGCCCTTGTGGTGCCCCGTCCAAACGATCCTATCTTTCATCCATAGCCTTAATTGGGGAACAATGATTTTGTATCAAGTTTCGATGTTATTAAAAAAAAAAAAAAAAAGCGATTGAAGTTCCCGTGAACAGAACGTGTTCCTTTCTCAAGTTCCTACCCAACACTGACCTTCATGTAGTTACGAGTGGCTGTGGTGCCACGAGCACTATTCCACATCGATCCGAGTATCTACTGACTGGGCTGTGATTAGTACGGTACAAAGCGATTGAAGTTCCCGTGAAATAAACGCGTTCTTTTTCTCAAGTTCCGACCCAACACTGACCTTCATGTAGATGCGAGTGGATGTGGTGTCACAAGCACTATCCCACTCCGATCCGAGTATCTACTGACTGGGCTGTGATTAGTACGATACAAAGCGATTGAAGTTCCCGTGAAAAGAACGCGTTCCTTTCTCAAGTTCCTACCCAACACTGACCTTCATGTAGGTACGAGTGGCTGTGGTGCCACGAGCACTATCCCACATCGATCCGAGTATCTACTGACTGGACTGTGATTAGTACGGTACAAAGCGATTGAAGTTCCCGTGAAATAAACGCGTTCTTTTTCTCAAGTTCCGACCCAACACTGACCTCCATGTAGATGCGAGTGGCTGTGGTGCCACAAGCAATATCCCACATCGATCCGAGTATCTACTGACTGGGCTGTGATTAGTACAATACAAAGCGATTGAAGTTCCCGTGGAATGAACGCGTTCCTTTCTCGAGTTCCTACCCAACACTGACCTTCATGTAGGTACGAAAGGCTGTGGTGCCAATAGCACTATCCCACATCGATCCGAGTATCTACTGACTGGGCTGTGATTAGTACGATACAAAGCGATTGAAGTTCCCGTGAAAAGAACGCGTTCCTTTCTCAAGTTCCTACCCAACACTGACCTTCATGTAGGTACGAGTGGCTGTGGTGCCACGAGCACTATCCCACATCGATCCGAGTATCTACTGACTGGGCTGTGATTAGTACGGTACAAAGCGATTGAAGTTCCCGTGAAAAGAACGCGTTCCTTTCTCGAGTTCCTACCCAACACTGACCTTCATGTAGGTACGAGTGGCTGTGGTGCCACAAGCACTATCCCACATTGATCCGAGTATCTACTGACTGGGCTGTGATTAGTACGATACAAAGCGATTGAAATTCCCGTGAAAAGAACGCGTTCCTTCCTCAAGTTCCGACCCAACACTGACCTTTATGTAGATACGAGTGGCTGTGGTGCCACAAGCACTATCCCACATCGATCCGAGTATCTTCTGACTGGGCTGTGATTAGTACGATACAAAGCGATTGAAGTTTCCGTGAAAAGAACGCGTTCCTTTCACGAGTTCCTACCCAACACTGACCTTCATGTAGATGCGAGTGGCTGTGGTGCCACAAGCACTATCCCACATCGATCCGAGTATCTACTGACTGGGCTGTGATTAGAACGATACAAAGCGATTGAAGTTCCCGTGAAAAGAACGCGTTCCTTTCTCGAGTTCCTACCCAACACTGACCTTCATGTAGATGCGAGTGGCTTTGGTGCCACAAGCACTATCCCACATCGATCCGAGTATCCACTGACTGGGCTATGATTGGTACGATACAAAGCGATTGAAGTTCCCTTGAAAAGAACGCGTTCTTTCTCTCGAGTTCCTACCCAACACTGACCTTCATGTAGGTACGAGTGGCTGTGGTGCCACAAGCACTATCCCACATCGATCCGAGTATCTACTGACTGGGCTGTGATTAGTACGATACAAAGCGATTGAAGTTCCCGTGAAAAGAACGCGTTCCTTTCTCAAGTTCCGACCCAACACCGACCTTCATGTAGGTACGAGTGGCTGTGGTGCCACAAGCACTATCCCATATCGATCTGAGTATCTACTGACTGGGCTGTGATTAGTACGATACAAAGCGATTGAAGTTCCCGTGAAATGAACACGTTCCTTTCTCGAGTTCCTACCCAACACTGACCTTCATGTAGGTACGAAAGGCTGTGGTGCCACGAGCACTATCCCACATCGATCCGAGTATCTACTGACTGGGCTGTGATAAGTACGATACAAAGCGATTGAAGTTCCCGTGAAAAAAACGCGTTCCTTTCTCGAGTTCCTTCCCAACACTGACCTCCATGTAGATGCGAGTGGCTGTGGTGTCACAAGCACTATCCCACATCGATCCGAGTATCCACTGACTGGGCTGTGATTAGTACGATACAAAGCGATTGAAGTTCCCGTGAAAAGAACGCGTTCCTTTCCCGTTTTCCGACGCAACACTGAACTTCATATAGATGCGAGTGGCTGTGGTGTCACGAGCACTATCCCACATCGATCCGAGTATCTACTGACTGGACTGTGATTAGTACGGTACAAAGCGATTGAAGTTCCCGTGAAAAGAACGCGTTCCTTTCTCGAGTTCCGACACAACACTGACCTTCATGTAGATGCGAGTAACTGTGGTGTCACGAGCACTATCCCACATCGATCCGAGTATCTACTGACTGGGCTGTGATTAGTACGATACAAAGCGATTGAAGTTCCCGTGAAAAGAACGCGTTCCTTTCTCAAGTTCCCACCCAACACTGACCTTCATGTAGGTACGAGTGGCTTTGGTGCCACGAGCACTATCCCACATCGATCCGAGTATCTACTGACTGGGCTGTGATTAGTACGATACAAAGCGATTGAAGTTCCCGTGAAAAGAAAGCGTTCCTCTCTCGAGTTCCTACCCAACACTGACCTTCATGTAGATGCGAGTGGCTGTGGTGCCACAAGCACTATCCCACATCGATCCGAGTATCTACTGACTGGGCTGTGATTAGTACGATACAAAGCGATTGAAGTTCCCGTGAAAAGAAAGCGTTCCTTTCTCGAGTTCCGACCCAACACTGACCTTCATGTAGGTACGAGTGGCTGTGGTGCCACGAGCACTATCCCACATCGATCCGAGTATCTACTGACTGGGCTGTGATTAGTACGATACAAAGCGATTGAAGTTCCCGTGAAAAGAAAACGTTCCTTTCTCGAGTTCCGAACCAACACTGACCTTCATGTAGATGCGAGTGGCTGAGGTGCCACAAGCACTATCCCACATCGATCCGAGTATCTACGGACTGGGCTGTGAGTAGTACGATACAAAGAGATTGAAGTTCCCGTGGAATAAACGCGTTCCTTTCTCAAGTTCCGACCCAACACTGACCTTCATGTAGATGCGAGTGGCTGTGGTGCCACAAGCACTATCCCACATCGATCCTAGGATCTACTGACTGGGCTGTGATTAGTACGATACGAAGCGATTGAAGTTCCCTTGAAAAGAACGCGTTCCTTTCTCGAGTTCCTACCCAACACTGACCTTCATGTAGGTACGAGTGGCTGTGGTGCCACAAGCACTATCCCACATTGATCCGAGTATCTACTGACTGGGCTGTGATTAGTACGATACAAAGCGATTGAAGTTCCCGTGAAAAGAACGCGTTTCTTCCTCAAGTTCCGACCCAACACTGACCTTTATGTAGATACGAGTGACTGTGGTGCCACAAGCACTATCCCACATCGATCCGAGTATCTACTGACTGGGCTGTGATCAGTACGATACAAAGCGATTGAAGTTTCCGTGGAAAGAACGAGTTCCTTTCACGAGTTCCTACCCAACACTGACCTTCATGTAGATGCGAGTGGCTGTGGTGCCACAAGCACTATCCCACATCGATCCGAGTATCTACTGACTGGGCTGTGATTAGTACGATACAAAGCGATTGAAGTTCCTGTGAAAAGAACGCGTTCCTTTCTCGAGTTCCTACCCAACACTGACCTTCATGTAGATGCGAGTGGCTTTGGTGCCACAAGCACTATCCCACATCGATCCGAGTATCCACTGACTGGGCTATGATTGGTACGATACAAAGCGATTGAAGTTCCCGTGAAAAGAACGCGTTCTTTCTCTCGAGTTCCTACCCAACACTGACCTTCATGTAGGTACGAGTGGCTGTGGTGCCACAAGCACTATCCCACATCGATCCGAGTATCTACTGACTGGGCTGTGATTAGTACGATACAAAGCGATTGAAGTTCCCGTGAAAAGAACGCGTTCCTTTCTCAAGTTCTGACCCAACACCGACCTTCATGTAGGTACGAGTGGCTGTGGTGCCACAAGCACTATCCCATATCGATCTGAGTATCTACTGACTGGGCTGTGATTAGTACGATACAAAGCGATTGAAGTTCCCGTGAAAAGAACGCGTTGCTTCCTCGAGTTCCGACCCAACACTGAACCTCATGTAGATACGAGTGGCTGTGGTGCCACAAGCACTATCCCACATCGATCCGAGTATCTACTGAATGGGCTGTGATTAGTACGGTACAAAGCGATTGAAGTTCCCGTGAAAAAAACGCCTTCCTTTCTCAAGTTCCTACCCAACACTGACCTTCATGTAGGTACGAGTGGCTGTGGTGTCACAAGCAATATCCCACATTGATCCGAGTATCTACTGACTGGGCTGTGATTAGTACGATACAAAGCGATTGAAGTTCCCGTGAAAAGAACGCGTTCCTTTCTCGAGTTCCTACCCAACACTGACCTTCATGTAGGTACGAGTGGCTGTGGTGCCACAAGCACTATCCCACATCGATCCGAGTATCTACTGACTGGGCTGTGATTAGTACGATACAAAGCGATTGAAGTTCCCCTGAATAGAACGCGTTCCTTTCTCGAGTTCCTACCCAACACTGACCTTCATGTAGATGCGAGTGGCTGTGGTGCCACAAGCACTATCCCACATCGATCCGATTATCTACTGACTGGGCTATGATTGGTACGATACAAAGCGATTGAAGTTTCCGTGAAAAGAACGCGTTCCTTTCTCGAGTTCCTACCCAACACTGACCTTCATGTAGATGCGAGTGGCTGTGGTGCCACAAGCACTATCCCACATCGATCCGAGTATCTACTGACTGGGCTGTGATTAGTACGATACAAAGAATTGAAATTCCCGTGAAAAGAACGCGATCCTTTCTCGAATTCCTACCCAACACTGACCTTCATGTAGATGCGAGTGGCTGTGGTGCCACGAGCACTATCCCACATCGATCCGAGTATCTACTGACTGGGCTGTGAATAGTACGATACAAAGGGATTGAAATTCCCGTGAAAAGAACGCGATCCTTTCTCGAAATCCTACCCAACACTGACCTCCATGTAGATGCGAGTGGCTGTGGTGCCACAAGCACTATCCCACATCGATCCGAGTATCTACTGACTGGGCTGTGTTTAGTACGGTACAAAGCGATTGAAGTTCCCGTGAAAAGAACGCGTTCCTTTCTCGAGTTCCGACCCAACACTGACCTTCATGTAGGTGCGAGTGGCTGTGGTGTCTCGAGCACTATCCCACATCGATCCGAGTATCTACCGACTGGGCTGTGATTAGTACGATACAAAGCGATTGAAGTTCCCTTGAAAAGGACGCGTTCCTTCCTCAAGTTCCGACCGAACGCTGACCTTTATGTAGATGCGAGTGGCTGTGGTGCCACAAGCACTATCCCACATCGATCCGAGTATCTACTGACTGGGCTGTGATTAGTACGATTCAAAGCGATTGGAGTTCCCGTGAAAAGAACGCGTTCCTTTCTCGAGTTCCGACCCAACACTGACCTTCATGTAGATGCGAGTGGCTGTGGTGCCACGAGCACTATCCCACATCGATCCGAGTATCTACTGACTGGGCTGTGATTAGTACGATACAAAGCGATTGAAGTTCCCCTGAAAAGAACGCGTTCCTTCCTCAAGTTCCGACCGAACACTGACCTTTATGTAGATGCGAGTGGCTGTGGTGCCACAAGCACTATCCCACATCGATCCGAGTATCTACTGACTGGGCTGTGATTAGTACGATACAAAGCGATTGAAGTTCCCGTGAAAAGAACGCGTTCCTTCCTCAAGTTCCGACCCAACACTGACCTTTATGTAGATGCAAATGGCTGTGGTTCCACGAGCACTATCCTACATCGATCCGAGTATCTACTGACTGGGCTGTGATTAGTAAGATACAAAGCGATTGAAGTTCCCGTGAAAAGAACGCGTTCCTTCCTCAAGTTCCGACCCAACACTGACCTTCATGTAGGTACGAGTGGCTGTGGTGCCACGAGCACTATTCCACATCGATCCGAGTAACTACTGACTGGGCTATGATTAGTACGGTACAAAGCGATTGAAGTTCCCGTGAAAAGAACGCGTTCCTTTCTCAAGTTCCGACCCAACACTGACCTTTATGTAGATGCGAGTGGCTGTGGTGCCACAAGCACTATCCCACATCGATCCGAGTATCTACTGACTGGGCTGTGATTATTACGATACAAAGCGATTGAAGTTCCCGTGAAAAGAACGCGTTCCTTTCTCGAGTTCCGACCTAACACTGACCTTCATGTAGATACGAGTGGCTGTGCTGCCACAAGCACTATCCCACATCGATCCGAGTATCTACTGACTGGGCTGTGATTAGTACGATTCAAAGCGATTGGAGTTCCCGTGAAAAGAACGCATTCCTTTCTCAAGTTCCTACCCAACACTGACCTTCATGTAGGTACGAGTGGCTGTGGTGCCACGAGCACTATCCCACATCGATCCGAGTATCTACTGACTGGGCTGTGATTAGTACGATACAAAGCGATTGAAGTTCCCGTGAAAAGAACGCGTTCCTTCCTCAAGTTCCGACCGAACACTTACCTCTATGTAGATGCGAGTGGCTGTGGTGCCACAAGCACTATCCCACATCGATCCGAGTATATACTGACTGGGCTGTGATTAGTACGATTCAAAGCGATTGGAGTTCCCGTGAGAAGAACGCGTTCCTTTCTCGAGTTCCGATCCAACACTGACCTTCATGTAGATGCGTGTGGCTGTGGTGCCACGAGCACTATCCCACATCGATCCGAGTATCTACTGACTGGGCTGTGATTAGTACGATACAAAGCGATTGAAGTTCCCGTGAAAAGAACGCGTTCCTTCCTCAAGTTCCGACCCAACACTGACCTTTATGTAGATGCGAGTGGCTGTGGTGCCACGAGCACTCTCCTACATCGATCCGAGTATCTACTGACTGGGCTGTGATTAGTACGATACAAAGCGATTGAAGTTCCCGTGAAAAGAACGCGTTCCTTCCTCAAGTTCCGACCCAACACTGACCTTCATGTAGGTACGAGTGGCTGTGGTGCCACGAGCACTATTCCACATCGATCCGAGTAACTACTGACTGGGCTGTGATTAGTACGGTACAAAGCGATTGAAGTTCCCGTGAAAAGAACGCGTTCCTTTCTCAAGTTCCGACTTAACACTGACCTTTAGGTAGATGCGAGTGGCTGTGGTGCCACAAGCACTATCCCACATCGATCCGAGTATCTACTGACTGGGCTGTGATTAGTACGATACAAAGCGATTGAAGTTCCCTTGAAAAGAACGCGTTCCTTTCTCGAGTTCGAACCCAACACTGACCTTCATGTAGATGCGAGTGGCTGTGGTGCCACGAGAACTATCCCACATCGATCCGAGTATCTACTGACTGGGCTGTGATTAGTACGATACAAAGCGATTGAAGTTCCCGTGAAAAGAAAGCGTTCCTTTCTCCAGTTCCTACCCAACACTGACCTTCATGTAGATGCTAGTGGCTGTGGTGCCACGAGCACTATCCCACATCGATCCGAGTATCTACTGACTGGGCTGTGATTAGTACGATACAAAGCGATTGAAGTTCCCGTGAAAAGAACGCGTTCCTTTCTCGAGTTCCGACCCAACACTGACCTTCATGTAGGTACGAGTGGCTGTGGTTCCACAAGCACTATCCAACATCGATCCGAGTATCTACTGACTGGGCTGTGATCAGTACGATACAAAGCGATTGAAGTTCCCGTGAAAAGAACGCGTTCCTTTCTCAAGTTCCGACCCAACACTGACCTTCATGTAGATGCAAGTGGCTGTGGTGCCACGAGCACTATCCCACATCGATCCGAGTAACTACTGACTGGGCTGTGATTAGTACGATACCAAGCGATTGAAGTTTACGTGAAAAGAACGCGTTCCTTTCTCAAGTTCCGACCCAACACTGACCTTCATGTAGATGCGAGTGGGTGTGGTGCCACAAGCACTATCCCACATTGATCCGAGTATCTACTGACTGGGCTGTGATTAGTACGATACAAAGCGATTGAAGTTCCCGTGAAAAGAAGGCGTTCCTTTCTCGAGTTCCGACCCAACACTGACTTTCATGTAGATACGAGTGGCTGTGGTGCCACGAGCACAATCCCACATCGATCTTAGTATCCACTGACTGAATGTGATTAGTACGATACAAAGCGATTGACGTTCCCGTGAAAAGAACGCGTTCCTTTCTCAAGTTCCGACCCAACACTGACCTTCATGTAGATACGAGTGGCTGTGGTGCCACGAGCACTAACCCCCCTTCGATCCTAGTATCTACTGACTGGGCTGTGATTAGTACGATACAAAGCGATTGAAGTTCCGGTGAAAAAAACGCGTTCCTTTCTCAAGTTCCGACCCAACACTGACCTTCATGTAGATGCGAGTGGCTGTGGTGCCACGAGCACTATCCCACATCGATCCGAGTATCTACTGACTGGGCTGTGATTAGTACGATACAAAGCGATTGAAGTTCCCGTGAAAAGAACGCGTTCCTTTCTCGAGTTCCTACCCAACACTGACCTTCATGTAGATGCGAGTGGCTGTGGTGCCACGAGCACTATCCCACATCAATCCGAGTATCCACTGACTGGGCTGTGATTAGTACGATACAAAGCGATTGAAGTTTCCGTGAAAAGAACGCGTTCCTTTCTCGAGTTCCTACCCAACACTGACCTTCATGTAGGTACGAGTGGCTGTGGTGCCACGAGCACTATCCCACATCGATCCGAGTATCTACTGACTGGGCTGTGATTAGTACGATACAAAGCGATTGAAGTTCCCGTGAAAAGAACGCGTTCCTTTCTCGAGTTCCTACCCAACACTGACCTTCATGTAGGTACGAGTGGCTGTGGTGCCACGAGCACTATCCCACATCGATCCGAGTATCTACTGACTGGGCTGTGATTAGTACGGTATAAAGCGATTGATGTTCCCGTGAAAAGAACGCGTTCCTTTCTCGAGTTCCTACCCAACACTGACCTCCATGTAGGTACGAGTGGCTGTGGTGCCACGAGCACTATCCCACATCGATCCGAGTATCTACTGACTGGGCTGTGATTAGTACGGTACAAAGCAATTGAAGTTCCCGTGAAAAGAACGCGTTCCTTTCTCGAGTTCCTACCCAACACTGACCTTCATGTAGGTACGAGTGGCTGTGGTGCCACGAGCACTATCCCACATCGATTTGAGTATCTACTGACTGGGCTGTGATTAGTACGATACAAAGCGATTGAAGTTCCCTTGAAAAGAACGCGTTCCTTTCTCGAGTTCCGACCCAACACTGACCTTCATGTAGATGCGAGTGGCTGTGGTGTCACAAGCACTATCCCACATCGATCCGAGTATCTACTGACTGGGCTGTGATTAGTACGATACAAAGCGATTGAAGTTCCCGTGAAAAGAACGCGTTCCTTTCTCGAGTTCGTACCCAACACTGACCTTCATGTAGATGCGAGTGGCTGTGGTGCCACGAGCACTATCCCACATCGATCAGAGTAACTACTGACTGGGCTGTGATTAGTACGATACAAAGCGATTGAAGTTCCCGTGAAAAGAACGCGTTCCTTTCTCAAGTTCCGACCCAACACTGACCTTCATGTAGATGCGAGTGGCTGTGGTGCCAAAAGCACTGTCCCAAATCGATCCGAGTATCTACAGACTGGGCTGTGATTAGAACGATACAAAGCGATTGAAGTTCCCGTGAAAAGGACGCGTTCCTTTCTCGAGTTCCGACCCAACACTGACCTCCATGTAGGTACAAGTGGCTGTGGTGCCACGAGCACTATCCCACATCGATCCGAGTATCTACCGACTGGGCTGTGATTAGTACGATACAAAGCGATTGAAGTTCCCGTGAAAAGAACGCTTTCCTTTCTCGAGTTCCTACCCAACACTGACCTTCATGTAGGTACGAGTGGCTGTGGTGCCACAAGCACTATCCCACATCGATCCGAGTATCTACTGACTGGGCTGTGATTAGTACGATACATAGCGATTGAAGTTCCCGTGAAAAGAACGCGTTCATTCCTCAAGTTCCTACCCAACACTAACCTTCATGTAGGTACGAGTGGCTGTGGTGCCACAAGCACTATCCCACATCGATCCGAGTATCTACTGACTGGGCTGTGATTAGTACGATACAAAGCGATTGAAGTTCCCGTGAAAAGAACGCGTTGCTTTCTCAAGTTCCTACCCAACACTGACCTTCATGTAGGTACGAGTGGCTGTGGTGCCACGAGCACTATCCCACATCGATCCGAGTATCTACTGACTGGGCTGTGATTAGTTCGATACAAAGCGATTGAAGTTCCCGTGAAAAGAACGCGTTCCTTTCTCGAGTTCCTACCCAACACTGACCTTCATGTAGATGCGAGTGGCTGTGGAGCCACAAGCACTATCCCACATCGATCCGAGTATCTACTGACTGGGCTGTGATTAGTACGATACAAAGCTATTGAAGTTTCCGTTAAAAGAACGCTTTCTTTTCTCTTGTTCCGACCCAACACTGACCTTCATGTAGGTACGATTGGCTGTGGTGCCACGAGCACTATCCCACATCGATCCGAGTATCTACTGACTGGGCTGTGATTAGTACGATACAAAGAGATTGAAGTTCCCGTGAAAAGAACGCGTTCCTTTCTCCAGTTCCTACCCAACACCGACCTTCATGTAGATGCGAGTGGCTGTGGTGCCACGAGCACTATCCCACATCGATCCGAGTATCTACTGACTGGGCTGTGATTAGTACGATACAAAGCGATTGAAGTTCCCGTCGAAAGAACGCGTTCCTTTCTCGAGTTCCGACCAAACACTGACCTTCATGTAGGTACGAGTGGCTGTGGTTCCACAAGCACTATCCAACATCGATCCGAGTATCTACTGACTGGGCTGTGATTAGTACGATACAAAGCGATTGAAGTTCCCGTGAAAAGAACGCGTTCCTTTCTCGAGTTCCTACCCAACACTGACCTTCATGTAGATGCGAGTGGCTGTGGTGCCACAAGCACTATCCCACATCGATCCGAGTATCTACTGACTGGGCTGTGATTAGTACGATACAAAGCGATTGAAGTTCCCGTGAAAAGAACGCGTTCCTTTCTCGAGTTCCTACCCAACACTGACCTTCATGTAGGTACGAGTGGCTGTGGTGCCACGAGCACTATCCCACATCGATCCGAGTATCTACTGACTGGGCTGTGATTAGTACGGTATAAAGCGATTGAAGTTCCCGTGAAAAGAACGCGTTCCTTTCTCGAGTTCCTACCCAACACTAACCTTCATGTAGGTACGAGTGGCTGTGGTGCCAAAAGCACTATCCCACATCGATCCGAGTATCTACTGACTGGGCTGTGATTAGTACGGTACAAAGCAATTGAAGTTCCCGTGAAAAGAACGCGTTCCTTTCTCGAGTTCCTACCCAACACTGACCTTCATGTAGGTACGAGTGGCTGTGGTGCCACGAGCACTATTCCACATCGATCCGAGTATCTACTGACTGGGCTGTGATTAGTACGATACAAAGCGATTGAAGTTCCCGTGAAAAGAACGCGTTCCTTTCTCGAGTTCCGACCCAACACTGACCTTCATGTAGATGCGAGTGGCTGTGGTGTCACAAGCACTATCCCACATCGATCCGAGTATCTACTGACTGGGCTGTGATTAGTACGATACAAAGCGATTGAAGTTCCCGTGAAAAGAACGCGTTCCTTTCTCGAGTTCGTACCAAACACTGACCTTCATGTAGATGCGAGTGGCTGTGGTGCCACGAGCACTATCCCACATCGATCCGAGTATCTACTGACTGGGCTGTGATTAGTACGGTACAAAGCGATTGAAGTTCCCGTGAGAAGAACGCGTTGCTTTCTCAAGTTCCGACCCAACACTGACCTTCATGTAGATGCGAGTGGCTGTGGTGCCACAAGCACTATCCCACATGAATCCGAGTATCTACTGACTGGGCAGTGATTAGTACGATACAAAGCGATTGAAATTCCCGTGAGAAGAACGCGTTCTTTCTCTCGAGTTCCTACCCAACACTGAACTTCATGTGGATGCGAGTGGCTGTGGTGCCACAAGCACTATCCCACATCGATCCGAGTATCTACTGACTGGGCTGTGATCAGTACGATACAAAGCGATTGAAGTTCCCGTGAAAAGAACGCGTTCCTTTCTCAAGTTCCTACCCAACACTGACCTTCATGTAGATGCGAGGGGCTGTGGTGCCATGAGCACTATCCCACATCGATCCGAGTATCTACTGACTGGGCTGTGATTAGTACGATACAAAGCGATTGAAGTTCCCGTGAAAAGAACGCGTTCCTTTCTCAAGTTCCTACCCAACACTGACCTTCATGTAGATGCGAGGGGCTGTGGTGCCATGAGCACTATCCCACATCGATCCGAGTATCTACTGACTGGGCTGTGATTAGTAGGATACAAAGCGATTGAAGTTCCCGTGAAAAGAACGCGTTGCTTTCTCAAGTTCCGACCCAACACTGACCTTCATGTAGATGCGAGTGGCTGTGGTGCCACAACCACTATCCCACATCGATCCGAGTATCTACTGACTGGGCTGTGATTAGTACGATACAAAGCGATTGAAGTTTCCGTGAAAAGAACGCGTTCTTTCTCTCGAGTTCCTACCCAACACTGACCTTCATGTAGGTACGAGTGGCTGTGGTGCCACAAGCACTGTCCCACATCGATCCGAGTATCTACTGACTGGCCTGTGATAAGTACGATACAAAGCGATTGAAGTTCCCGTGAAAAGAACGCGTTCCTTTCTCAAGTTCCTACCCAACACTGACCTTCATGTAGATGCGAGTGGCTGTGGTGCCACAAGCACTATCCCACATCGATCCGAGTATCTACTGACTGGGCTGTGATTAGTACGATACAAAGCGATTGAAGTTCCCGTGAAAAGAACGCGTTCTTTCTCTCGAGTTCGTACCCAACACTGAACTTCATGTGGATGCGAGTGGCTGTGGTGCCACAAGCACTATCCCACATCGATCCGAGTATCTACTGACTGGGCTGTGATTAGTACGATACCTAGCGATAGAAGTTCCCGTGAAAAGAACGCGTTCCTTTCTCGAGTTCCGACCCAACACTGACCTTCATGTAGATGCGAGTGGCTGTGGTGCCACGAGCACTATCCCACATCGATCCGAGTATCTACTGAATGGGCTGTGATTAGTACGATACCTAGCGATAGAAGTTCCCTTGAAAAGAACGCGTTCCTTTCTCGAGTTCCGACCCAACACTGACCTTCATGTAGATGCGAGTGGCTGTGGTGCCACGAGCACTATCCCACATCGATCCGAGTATCTACTGACTGGGCTGTGATTAGTACGATACCTAGCGATAGAAGTTCCCGTGAAAAGAACGCGTTCCTTTCTCGAGTTCCGACCCAACACTGACCTTCATGTAGATGCGAGTGGCTGTGGTGCCACGAGCAATATCCCACATCGATCCGAGTATCTACTGACTGGGCTGTGATTAGTACGATACCTAGCGATAGAAGTTCCCGTGAAAAGAACGCGTTCCTTTCTCGAGTTCCGACCCAACACTGACCTTCATGTGGATGCGAGTGGCTGTGGTGCCACAAGCACTATCCCACATCGATCCGAGTATCTACTGACTGGGCTGTGATTAGTACGATACCTAGCGATAGAAGTTCCCGTGAAAAGAACGCGTTCCTTTCTCGAGTTCCGACCCAACACTGACCTTCATGTAGATGCGAGTGGCTGTGGTGCCACGAGCACTATCCCACATCGATCCGAGTATCTACTGACTGGGCTGTGATTACTACGATACCTAGCGATAGAAGTTCCCGTGAAAAGAACGCGTTCCTTTCTCGAGTTCCGACCCAACACTGACCTTCATGTAGATGCGAGTGGCTGTGGTGCCACAAGCACTATCCCACATCGATCCGAGTATCTACTGACTGGGCTGTGATTAGTACGATACAAAGCGATTGAAGTTCCCGTGAAAAGAACGCGTTCCTTTCTCGAGTTCCGACCCAACACTGACCCTCATGTAGATGCGAGTGGCTGTGGTGCCACGAGCACTATCCCACATCGATCCTAGGATCAACTGACTGGGCTGTGATTAGTACGATACAAAGCGATTGAAGTTCCCGTGAAAAGAACGCGTTCCTTTCTCGAGTTCCGACCCAACACTGACCCTCATGTAGATGCGAGTGGCTGTGGTGCCACGAGCACTATCCCACATCGATCCTAGGATCTACTGACTGGGCTGTGATTAGTACGATACAAAGCGATTGAAGTTCCCGTGAAGAGAACGCGTTGCTTTCTCAAGTTCCTACCCAACACTGACTTTCATGTAGATGCGAGTGGCTGTGGTGCCACGAGCACTATCCCACATCGATCGGAGTATCTACTGACTGGGCTGTGATTAGTACTGTACCTAGCGATTGAAGTTCCCGTGAAAAGAACGCGTTCCTTTCTCGAGTTCCGACCCAACAATGACCTTCATGAAGAAGCGAGTGGCTGTGGTGTCACGAGCACTATCCCACATCGATCCGAGTATCTACTGACTGGGCTGTGATTAGTACGATACAAAGCGATTGAAGTTCCCGTGAAAAGAACGCGTTCCTTTCTCAAGTTCCGACCCAACACTGACCTTCATGTAGATGCGAGTGGCTGTGGTGGTACGAGCACTATCCCACATCGAGCCGAGTATCTACTGACTGGGCTGTGATTAGTACGATACAAAGCGATTGAAGTTCCCGTGAAAAGAACGCGTTCCTTTCTCAAGTTCCGACCCAACACTGACCTTCATGTAGATGCGAGTGGCTGTGGTGTCACGAGCACTATCCCACATCGATCCGAGTATCTACTGACTGGGCTGTGATTAGTACTGTACCTAGCGATTGAAGTTCCCGTGAAAAGAACGCGTTCCTTTCTCGAGTTCCGACCCAACACTGACCCTCATGTAGATGCGAGTGGCTGTGGTGTCACGAGCACTATCCCACATCGAGCCGAGTATCTACTGACTGGGCTGTGATTAGTACGATACAAAGCGATTGAAGTTCCCGTGAAAAGAACGCGTTCCTTTCTCAAGTTCCGACCCAACACTGACCTTCATGTAGATGCGAGTGGCTGTGGTGTCACGAGCACTATCCCACATCGATCCGAGTATCTACTGACTGGGCTGTGATTAGAACGAAACAAAGCGATTGAAGTTCCCGTGAAAAGAACGCGTTCCTTTCTCATGTTCCTACCCAACGCTGACCTTCATGTAGATGCGAGTGGCTGTGGTGCCACAAGCACTATCCCACATCGATCCGAGTATCTACTGACTGGGCTGTGATTAGTACGATACAAAGCGATTGAAGTTCCCGTGAAAAGAACGCTTTCCTTTCTCAAGTTCCTACCCAACACTGACCTTCATGTAGATGCGAGTGGCTGTGGTGCCACAAGCACTATCCCACATCGATCCGAGTATCTACTGACTGGGCTGTGATTAGTACGATACAAAGCGATTGAAGTTCCCGTTAAAAGAACGCGTTCCTTCCTCAAGTTCCTACCCAACACTGACCTTCATGTAGGTACGAGTGGCTGTGGTGTTACAAGCACTATCCCACATCGATCCGAGTATCTACTAACTGGGCTGTGATTGGTACGATACAAAGCGATTGAAGTTCCCGTGAAAAGAACGCGTTCCTTTCTCAATTTCCTACCCAACACTGACCTTCATGTAGGTACGAGTGGCTGTGGTTTTACAAGCACCATCCCACATCGATCCGAGTATCTACTGACTGGGCTGTGATTAGTACGAGACAAAGCGATTGAAGTTCCCGTGAAAAAAACGCGTTCCTTTCTCAAGTTCCTACCCAACACTGACCTTCATGTAGGTACGAGTGGCTGTGGTGTTACAAGCACTATCCCACATCGATCCGAGTATCTACTAACTGGGCTGTGATTGGTACGATACCTAGCGATTGAAGTTCCCGTGAAAAGAACGCGTTCCTTTCTCAAGTTCCTACCCAACACTGACCATCATGTAGGTACGAGTGGCTGTGGTGTTACAAGCACTATCCCACATCGATCCGAGTATCTTCTGACTGGGCTGTGAGTAGTACGATACAAAGCGATTGAAGTTCCCGTGAAAAGAACGCGTTCCTTTCTCAAGTTCCCACCCAACACTGACCTTCATGTAGATTCGAGTGGCTGTGGTGTCACAAGCACTATCCCACATCGATCCTAGTATCTACTGACTGGGCTGTGATTGGTACGATACAAAGCGATGGAAGTTCCCGTGAAAAGAACGCGTTGCTTCCTCGAGTTCCGACCCAACACTGACCCTCATGTAGATACGAGTGGCTGTGGTGCCACAAGCACTATCCCACATCGATCCGAGTATCTACTGAATGGGCTGTGATTAGTACGGTACAAAGCGATTGAAGTTCCCGTGAAAAAAACGCCTTCCTTTCTCAAGTTCCTACCCAACACTGACCTTCATGTAGGTACGAGTGGCTGTGGTGTCACAAGCAATATCCCACATCGATCAGAGTATCTACTGACTGGGATGTGATTAGTACGATACAAAGCGATTGAAGTTCCCGTGAAAAGAACGCGTTGCTTCCTCGAGTTCCGACCCAACACTGACCCTCATGTAGATACGAGTGGCTGTGGTGCCACAAGCACTATCCCACATCGATCCGAGTATCTACTGAATGGGCTGTGATTAGTACGGTACAAAGCGATTGAAGTTCCCGTGAAAAAAACGCCTTCCTTTCTCAAGTTCCTACCCAACACTGACCTTCATGTAGGTACGAGTGGCTGTGGTGCCACAAGCACTATCCCACATCGATCCGAGTATCTACTGACTGGGCTGTGATTAGTACGATACAGAGCGATTGAAGTTTCCGTGAAAAGAACGCGTTCCTTTCTCGAGTTCCTACCCAACACTGACCTTCATTTAGATGCGAGTGGCTGTGGTGTCACGAGCACTATCCCACATCGATCCGAGTTTCTACTGACTGGGCTGTGATTAGTACGATACAAAGCGATTGAAGTTCCCGTGAAAAGAACGCGTTCCTTTCTCAAGTTCCGACCCAACACTGACCTCCATGTAGAAGCGAGTTGCTGTGGTGTCACGAGCACTATCTCACATCGATCCGAGTATCTACTGACTGGGCTGTGATTAGTACGATACAAAGCGATTGAAGTTCCCTTGAAAAGAACGCGTTGCTTTCTCAAGTTCCTACCCAACACTGAACTTCATGTGGATGCGAGTGGCTGTGGTGCCACAAGCACTATCCCACATCGATCCGAGTATCTACTGACTGGGCTGTGATCAGTACGATACAAAGCGATTGAAGTTCCCGTGAAAAGAACGCGTTCCTTTCTCAAGTTCCTACCCAACACTGACCTTCATGTAGATGCGAGGGGCTGTGGTGCCATGAGCACTATCCCACATCGATCCGAGTATCTACTGACTGGGCTGTGATTAGTACGATACAAAGCGATTGAAGTTCCCGTGAAAAGAACGCGTTCCTTTCTCAAGTTCCTACCCAACACTGACCTTCATGTAGATGCGAGGGGCTGTGGTGCCATGAGCACTATCCCACATCGATCCGAGTATCTACTGACTGGGCTGTGATTAGTGGGATACAAAGCGATTGAAGTTCCCGTGAAAAGAACGCGTTGCTTTCTCAAGTTCCTACCCAACACTGACCTTCATGTAGATGCGAGTGGCTGTGGTGCCACAAGCACTATCCCACATCGATCCGAGTATCTACTGACTGGGCTGTGATTAGTACGATACAAAGCGATTGAAGTTTCCGTGAAAAGAACGCGTTCTTTCTCTCGAGTTCCTACCCAACACTGACCTTCATGTAGGTACGAGTGGCTGTGGTGCCACAAGCACTGTCCCACATCGATCCGAGTATCTACTGACTGGCCTGTGATTAGTACGATACAAAGCGATTGAAGTTCCCGTGAAAAGAACGCGTTCCTTTCTCAAGTTCCTACCCAACACTGACCTTCATGTAGATGCGAGTGGCTGTGGTGCCACAAGCACTATCCCACATCGATCCGAGTATCTACTGACTGGGCTGTGATTAGTACGATACAAAGCGATTGAAGTTCCCGTGAAAAGAACGCGTTCTTTCTCTCGAGTTCGTACCCAACACTGAACTTCATGTGGATGCGAGTGGCTGTGGTGCCACAAGCACTATCCCACATCGATCCGAGTATCTACTGACTGGGCTGTGATTAGTACGATACCTAGCGATAGAAGTTCCCGTGAAAAGAACGCGTTCCTTTCTCGAGTTCCGACCCAACACTGACCTTCATGTAGATGCGAGTGGCTGTGGTGCCACGAGCACTATCCCACATCGATCCGAGTATCTACTGACTGGGCTGTGATTAGTACGATACCTAGCGATAGAAGTTCCCGTTAAAAGAACGCGTTCCTTTCTCGAGTTCCGACCCAACACTGACCTTCATGTAGATGCGAGTGGCTGTGGTGCCACGAGCACTATCCCACATCGATCCGAGTATCTACTGACTGGGCTGTGATTACTACGATACCTAGCGATAGAAGTTCCCGTGAAAAGAACGCGTTCCTTTCTCGAGTTCCGTCCCAACACTGACCTTCATGTAGATGCGAGTGGCTGTGGTGCCACAAGCACTATCCCACATCGATCCGAGTATCTACTGACTGGGCTGTGATTAGTACGATACAAAGCGATTGAAGTTCCCGTGAAAAGAACGCGTTCCTTTCTCGAGTTCCGACCCAACACTGACCCTCATGTAGATGCGAGTGGCTGTGGTGCCACGAGCACTATCCCACATCGATCCTAGGATCAACTGACTGGGCTGTGATTAGTACGATACAAAGCGATTGAAGTTCCCGTGAAAAGAACGCGTTCCTTTCTCGAGTTCCGACCCAACATTGACCCTCATGTAGATGCGAGTGGCTGTGGTGCCACGAGCACTATCCCACATCGATCCTAGGATCTAATGACTGGGCTGTGATTAGTACGATACAAAGCGATTGAAGTTCCCGTGAAGAGAACGCGTTGCTTTCTCAAGTTCCTACCCAACACTGACTTTCATGTAGATGCGAGTGGCTGTGGTGCCACGAGCACTATCCCACATCGATCGGAGTATCTACTGACTGGGCTGTGATTAGTACTGTACCTAGCGATTGAAGTTCCCGTGAAAAGAACGCGTTCCTTTCTCGAGTTCCGACCCAACAATGACCTTCATGAAGAAGCGAGTGGCTGTGGTGTCACGAGCACTATCCCACATCGATCCGAGTATCTACTGACTGGGCTGTGATTAGTACGATACAAAGCGATTGAAGTTCCCGTGAAAAGAACGCGTTCCTTTCTCAAGTTCCGACCCAACACTGACCTTCATGTAGATGCGAGTGGCTGTGGTGGTACGAGCACTATCCCACATCGAGCCGAGTATCTACTGACTGGGCTGTGATTAGTACGATACAAAGCGATTGAAGTTCCCGTGAAAAGAACGCGTTCCTTTCTCAAGTTCCGACCCAACACTGACCCTCATGTAGATGCGAGTGGCTGTGGTGTCACGAGCACTATCCCACATCGAGCCGAGTATCTACTGACTGGGCTGTGATTAGTACGATACAAAGCGATTGAAGTTCCCGTGAAAAGAACGCGTTCCTTTCTCAAGTTCCGACCCAACACTGACCTTCATGTAGATGCGAGTGGCTGTGGTGTCACGAGCACTATCCCACATCGATCCGAGTATCTACTGACTGGGCTGTGATTAGAACGAAACAAAGCGATTGAAGTTCCCGTGAAAAGAACGCGTTCCTTTCTCAAGTTCCTACCCAACGCTGACCTTCATGTAGATGCGAGTGGCTGTGGTGCCACAAGCACTATCCCACATCGATCCGAGTATCTACTGACTGGGCTGTGATCAGTACGATACAAAGCGATTGAAGTTCCCGTGAAAAGAACGCGTTCCTTTCTCGAATTCCTACCCAACACTGACCTTCATGTAGATGCGAGTGGCTGTGGTGCCACAAGCACTATCCCACATCGATCCGAGTATCTACTGACTGGGCTGTGATTAGTACGATACAAAGCGATTGAAGTTCCCGTTAAAAGAACGCGTTCCTTCCTCAAGTTCCTACCCAACACTGACCTTCATGTAGGTACGAGTGGCTGTGGTGTTACAAGCACTATCCCACATCGATCCGAGTATATACTAACTGGGCTGTGATTGGTACGATACAAAGCGATTGAAGTTCCCGTGAAAAGAACGCGTTCCTTTCTCAAGTTCCTACCCAACACTGACCTTCATGTAGGTACGAGTGGCTGTGGTTTTACAAGCACCATCCCACATCGATCCGAGTATCTACTGACTGGGCTGTGATTAGTACGAGACAAAGCGATTGAAGTTCCCGTGAAAAAAACGCGTTCCTTTCTCAAGTTCCTACCCAACACTGACCTTCATGTAGGTACGAGTGGCTGTGGTGTTACAAGCACTATCCCACATCGATCCGAGTATCTACTAACTGGGCTGTGATTGGTACGATACCTAGCGATTGAAGTTCCCGTGAAAAGAACGCGTTCCTTTCTCAAGTTCCTACCCAACACTGACCATCATGTAGGTACGAGTGGCTGTGGTGTTACAAGCACTATCCCACATCGATCCGAGTATCTTCTGACTGGGCTGTGAGTAGTACGATACAAAGCGATTGAAGTTCCCGTGAAAAGAACGCGTTCCTTTCTCAAGTTCCCACCCAACACTGACCTTCATGTAGATTCGAGTGGCTGTGGTGTCACAAGCACTATCCCACATCGATCCTAGTATCTACTGACTGGGCTGTGATTGGTACGATACAAAGCGATGGAAGTTCCCGTGAAAAGAACGCGTTGCTTCCTCGAGTTCTGACCCAACACTGACCCTCATGTAGATACGAGTGGCTGTGGTGCCACAAGCACTATCCCACATCGATCCGAGTATCTACTGAATGGGCTGTGATTAGTACGGTACAAAGCGATTGAAGTTCCCGTGAAAAAAACGCCTTCCTTTCTCAAGTTCCTACCCAACACTGACCTTCATGTAGGTACGAGTGGCTGTGGTGTCACAAGCAATATCCCACATCGATCAGAGTATCTACTGACTGGGATGTGATTAGTACGATACAAAGCGATTGAAGTTCCCGTGAAAAGAACGCGTTGCTTCCTCGAGTTCCGACCCAACACTGACCCTCATGTAGATACGAGTGGCTGTGGTGCCACAAGCACTATCCCACATCGATCCGAGTATCTACTGAATGGGCTGTGATTAGTACGGTACAAAGCGATTGAAGTTCCCGTGAAAAAAACGCCTTCCTTTCTCAAGTTCCTACCCAACACTGACCTTCATGTATGTACGAGTGGCTGTGGTGCCACAAGCACTATCCCACATCGATCCGAGTATCTACTGACTGGGCTTTGATTAGTACGATACAGAGCGATTGAAGTTTCCGTGAAAAGAACGCGTTCCTTTCTCGAGTTCCTACCCAACACTGACCTTCATGTAGATGCGAGTGGCTGTGGTGTCACGAGCACTATCCCACATCGATCCGAGTTTCTACTGACTGGGCTGTGATTAGTACGATACAAAGCGATTGAAGTTCCCGTGAAAAGAACGCGTTCCTTTCTCAAGTTCCGACCCAACACTGACCTCCATGTAGAAGCGAGTTGCTGTGGTGTCACGAGCACTATCTCACATCGATCCGAGTATCTACTGACTGGGCTGTGATTAGTACGATACAAAGCGATTGAAGTTCCCGTGAAAAGAACGCGTTGCTTTCTCAAGTTCCTACCCAACACTGACCTTCATGTAGGTACGAGTGGCTGTGATGCCACGAGCACTATCCCACATCGATCCGAGTATCTACTGACTGGGCTGTGATTAGTACGATACGAAGCGATTGAAGTTCCCGTGAAAAGAACGCGTTCCTTTCTCGAGTTCCTACCCAACACTGACCTCCATGTAGATACGAGTGGCTGTGCTGCCACGAGCACTATCCCACATCGATCCGAGTATCTACTGACTGGGCTGTGATTAGTACGATACAAAGCGATTGAAGTTCCCGTGAAAAGAACGCGTTCCTTTCTCGAGTTCCGACCCAACACTGACCTTCATGTAGGTACAAGTGGCTGTGGTGCCACAAGCACTATCCCACATCGATCCGAGTATCTACTGACTGGGCTGTGATTAGTAAGTTACAAAGCGATTGAAGTTCCCGTGAAAAGAACGCGTTCCTTTCTCGAGTTCCGACCCAACACTGACCTTCATGTAGGTACAAGTGGCTGTGGTGCCACAAGCACTATCCCACATCGATCCGAGTATCCACTGACTGGGCTGTGATTATTACGATACAAAGCGATTGAAGTTCCCGTGGAATAAACGCGTTCCTTTCTCAAGTTCCTACCCAACATTGACCTTCATGTAGGTACGAGTGGCTGTGGTGCCACGAGCACTAGCCCACATCGATCCGAGTATCTACTGACTGGGCTGTGATTAGTACGATACAAAGCAATTGAAGTTCCCGTGAAAAGAACGCGTTCCTTTCTCGAGTTCCTACCCAACACTGACCTCCATGTAGATACGAGTGGCTGTGCTGCCACGAGCACTATCCCACATCGATCCCATTATCTACTGACTGGGCTGTGATTAGTACGATACAAAGCGATTGAAGTTCCCGTGAAAAAAACGCCTTCCTTTCTCAAGTTCCTACCCAACACTGACCTTCATGTAGGTACGAGTGGCTGTGGTGTCACAAGCAATATCCCACATCGATCAGAGTATCTACTGACTGGGATGTGATTAGTACGATACAAAGCGATTGAAGTTCCCGTGAAAAGAACGCGTTGCTTCCTCGAGTTCCGACCCAACACTGACCCTCATGTAGATACGAGTGGCTGTGGTGCCACAAGCACTATCCCACATCGATCCGAGTATCTACTGAATGGGCTGTGATTAGTACGGTACAAAGCGATTGAAGTTCCCGTGAAAAAAACGCCTTCCTTTCTCAAGTTCCTACCCAACACTGACCTTCATGTATGTACGAGTGGCTGTGGTGCCACAAGCACTATCCCACATCGATCCGAGTATCTACTGACTGGGCTTTGATTAGTACGATACAGAGCGATTGAAGTTTCCGTGAAAAGAACGCGTTCCTTTCTCGAGTTCCTACCCAACACTGACCTTCATGTAGATGCGAGTGGCTGTGGTGTCACGAGCACTATCCCACATCGATCCGAGTTTCTACTGACTGGGCTGTGATTAGTACGATACAAAGCGATTGAAGTTCCCGTGAAAAGAACGCGTTCCTTTCTCAAGTTCCGACCCAACACTGACCTCCATGTAGAAGCGAGTTGCTGTGGTGTCACGAGCACTATCTCACATCGATCCGAGTATCTACTGACTGGGCTGTGATTAGTACGATACAAAGCGATTGAAGTTCCCGTGAAAAGAACGCGTTGCTTTCTCAAGTTCCTACCCAACACTGACCTTCATGTAGGTACGAGTGGCTGTGATGCCACGAGCACTATCCCACATCGATCCGAGTATCTACTGACTGGGCTGTGATTAGTACGATACGAAGCGATTGAAGTTCCCGTGAAAAGAACGCGTTCCTTTCTCGAGTTCCTACCCAACACTGACCTCCATGTAGATACGAGTGGCTGTGCTGCCACGAGCACTATCCCACATCGATCCGAGTATCTACTGACTGGGCTGTGATTAGTACGATACAAAGCGATTGAAGTTCCCGTGAAAAGAACGCGTTCCTTTCTCGAGTTCCGACCCAACACTGACCTTCATGTAGGTACAAGTGGCTGTGGTGCCACAAGCACTATCCCACATCGATCCGAGTATCTACTGACTGGGCTGTGATTAGTAAGTTACAAAGCGATTGAAGTTCCCGTGAAAAGAACGCGTTCCTTTCTCGAGTTCCGACCCAACACTGACCTTCATGTAGGTACAAGTGGCTGTGGTGCCACAAGCACTATCCCACATCGATCCGAGTATCCACTGACTGGGCTGTGATTATTACGATACAAAGCGATTGAAGTTCCCGTGGAATAAACGCGTTCCTTTCTCAAGTTCCTACCCAACATTGACCTTCATGTAGGTACGAGTGGCTGTGGTGCCACGAGCACTAGCCCACATCGATCCGAGTATCTACTGACTGGGCTGTGATTAGTACGATACAAAGCAATTGAAGTTCCCGTGAAAAGAACGCGTTCCTTTCTCGAGTTCCTACCCAACACTGACCTCCATGTAGATACGAGTGGCTGTGCTGCCACGAGCACTATCCCACATCGATCCCATTATCTACTGACTGGGCTGTGATTAGTACGATACAAAGAGATTGAAGTTCCCGTGAAAAGAACGCGTTCCTTTCTCGAGTTCCGACCCAACACTGACCTTCATGTAGGTACAAGTGGCTGTGGTGCCACGAGCACTATCCCACATCGATCCGAGTATCTACCGACTGGGCTGTGATTAGTACGATACAAAGCGATTGAAGTTCCCGTGAAAAGAACGCGTTGCTTTCTCAAGTTCCTACCCAACACTGAACTTCATGTAGATGCGAGTGGCTGTGGTGCCACGAGCACTATCCCACATCGATCCGAGTATCTACTGGCTGGGCTGTGATTAGTACGGTACAAAGAGATTAAAGTTCCCGTGAAAAGAACGCGTTCCTTTCTCAAGTTCCGACCCAACACTGACCTTCATGTAGTTGCGAGTGGCTGTGGTGCCACAAGCACTATCCCACATCGATTCGAGTTTCTACTGACTGGGCTGTGATTAGTACGATACAAAGCGATTGAAGTTTCCGTGAAAAGAACGCGTTCCTTTCTCGAGTTCCTACCCAACACTGACCTTCATGTAGGTACGAGTGGCTGTGGTGTCACGAGCACTATCCCACATCGATCCGAGTATCTACTGACTGGGCTGTGATTGGTACGATACAAAGCGATTAAAGTTCCCGTGAAAAGAACTCGTTCTTTTTCTCGAGTTCCTACCCAACACTGACCTTCATGTAGGTACGAGTGGCTGTGGTGCCACAAGCACTATCCCACATCGATCCGAGTATCTACTGACTGGGCTGTGATTAGTACGATACAAAGCGATTAAAGTTCCCGTGAAAAGAACTCGTTCTTTTTCTCGAGTTCCTACCCAACACTGACCTTCATGTAGGTACGAGTGGCTGTGGTGCCACAAGCACTATCCCACATAGATCCGAGTATCTACTGACTGGGCTGTGATTAGTACGGTACAAAGCGATTGAAGTTCCAGTGAAATAAACGCGTTTTTTTCTCAAGTTCCGACCCGACACTGACCTTCATGTAGATGCGAGTGGCTGTGGTGTCACGAGCACTATCCCACATCGATCCGAGTATCTACTGACTGGACTGTGATTAGTACGATACAAAGCGATTGAAGTTCCCGTGAAAAGAACGCGTTCCTTCCTCAAGTTCCGACCCAACACTGACCTTCATGTAGATACGAGTGGCTGTGGTGCCACAAGCACTATCCCACATCGATCCGAGTAACTACTGACTAGGCTGTGATTAGTACGATACAAAGCGATTGAAGTTCCCGTGAAGAGAACGCGTTCCTTTCTCAAGTTCCGACCCAACACTGACCTTCATGTAGATACGAGTGGCTGTGGTGCCACAAGCACTATCCCACATCGATCCGAGTATCTACTGACTGGGCTGTGATCAGTACGATACAAAGCGATTGAAGTTCCCGTGAAAAGAACGCGTTCCTTTCTCGAGTTCCGACCCAACACTGACCTTCATGTAGATGCGAGTGGCTGTGGTGCCACGAGCACTATCCCACATCGATCCGAGTATCTACTGACTGGGCTGTGATTAGTACGGTACAAAGAGATTAAAGTTCCCCTGAAAAGAACGCGTTCCTTTCTCAAGTTCCGACCCAACACTGACCTTCATGTAGATGCGAGTGGCTGTGGTGCCACAAGCACTATCCCACATCGATCCGAGTATCTACTGACTGGGCTGTGATTGGTACGATACAAAGCGATTGAAGTTCCCGTGAAAAGAACGCGTTCCTTTCTCAAGTTCCGACCCAACACTGACCTTCATGTAGATGCGAGTGGCTGTGGTGCCACGAGCACTATCCCACATCGATCCGAGTATCTACTGACTGGGCTGTGATTAGTACGATACAAAGCGATTGAAGTTCCAGTGAGAAGAACGCGTTGCTTTCTCAAGTTCCTACCCAACACTGACCTTCATGTAGATGCGAGTGGCTGTGGTGTCACAAGCACTATCCCACATCGATCCTGGTATCTACTGACTGGGCTGTGATTAGGACGATACAAAGCGATTGAAGTTCCCGTGAAAAGAACGCGTTCCTTTCTCAAGTTCCGACCCAACACTGACCTTCATGTAGATGCGAGTGGCTGTGGTGCCACGAGCACTATCCCACATCGATTCGAGTATCTACTGACTGGGCTGTGATTGGTACGATACAAAGCGATTGAAGTTCCAGTGTAAAGAACGCGTTGCTTTCTCAAGTTCCGACCCAACACTGACCTTCATGTAGATGCGAGTGGCTGTGGTGTCACGAGCACTATACCACATCGATCCTAGTATCTACTGACTGGGCTGTGATTAGTACGATACAGAGCGATTGAAGTTTCCGTGAAAAGAACGCGTTCCTTTCTCAAGTTCCGACCCAACACTGACCTTCATGTAGATGCGAGTGGCTGTGGTGCCACGAGCACTATCCCACATCGATCAGAGTATCTACTGACTGGGCTGTGATTAGTACGATACAAAGCGATTGAAGTTCCTATGAAAAGAACGCGTTCCTTTCTCAAGTTCCGACCCAACACTGACCTTCATGTAGGTACGAGTGGCTGTGGTGCCACGAGCACTATCCCACATCGATCCGAGTATCTACTGACTGGGCTGTGATTAGTACGATACAAAGCGATTGAAGTTCCCGTGAAAAGAACGCGTTCCCTTCTCAAGTTCCGACCCAACAATGACCTCCATGTAGATACGAGTGGCTGTGGTGCCACAAGCACTATCCCACATCGATCCGAGTATCTACTGACTGGGCTGTGATTAGTACGATACAAAGCGATTAAAGTTCCCGTGAAAAGAACGCGTTCCTTCCTCAAGTTCCGACCCAACACTGACCTTCATGTAGATACGAGTGGCTGTGGTGTCACAAGCACTATCCCACATCGATCCGAGTAACTACTGACTAGGCTGTGATTGGTACGATACAAAGCGATTGGAGTTCCCGTGAAAAGAACGCGTTCCTTTCTCAAGTTCCGACCCAACACTGACCTTCATGTAGGTACGAGTGGCTGTGGTGCCACAAGCACTATCCCACATCGATCCGAGTATCTACTGACTGGGCTGTGATTAGTACGATACAAAGCGATTTAAGGTCCCGTGAAAAGAACGCGTTCCTTTCTCGAGTTCCTAACCAACACTGACCTTCATGTAGGTACGAGTGACTGTGGTGCCACGAGCACTATCCCACATCGATCCGAGTATCTACTGACTGGGCTGTGATTAGTACGATACAAAGCGATTGAAGTTTCCATGAAAAGAACGCGTTCCTTTCTCAAGTTCCGACCCAACACTGACCTTCATGTAGATGCGAGTGGCTGTGGTGCCACGAGCACTATCCCACATCGATCCGAGTATCTACTGACTGGGCTGTGATTAGTACGATACAAAGCGATTGAAGTTTCCATGAAAAGAACGCGTTCCTTTATCAAGTTCCGACCCAACACTGACCTTCATGTAGATGCGAGTGGCTGTGGTGCCACGAGCACTATCCCACATCGATCCGAATATCTACTGACTGGGCTGTGATTAGTACGATACAAAGCGATTGAAGTTCCCGTGAAAAGAACGCGTTCCTTTCTCGAGTTCCTACCCAACACTGACCTTCATGTAGATGCGAGTGGCTGTTGTGCCACAAGCACTATCCCACATCGATCCGAGTATCCACTGACTGGGCTGTGATTAGTACGATACAGAGCGATTGTTGGGCTAGCAGCAGGAAGATTATATATAGATATATATTATATATAAGATAACATATGATGGTCTGTCGGTATCATCACATCGTGTTCACATGGGGATTCACAACATTTTTGTTGCACCATAAGTGAACTATGTACAAGGTCCCCAATCATAACATGGCTTGTTTGCCCTCAACTGAAGCCGCTTGTTTCTGTGGTAATCTGAAAGACAGGCCATGTGGCAACAAGCTGTCTCTATGTTCAAGGTCATCATTGCCGACCAATCATAACATGGTTTGTTTGACCTCAACTGAAGCCACTAGTGTATGTGGTAATCTGAAAGACAGGCCGTGTGGCAACAAGCTCTCTCTATGTTCAAGGTCATCATTGCCGACCAATCATAACATGGCTTGTTTGCCCTCAACTGATGCCGCTAGTGTAGACAGGCCATATGGCAACAAGCTCTCTCTATGTTCAAGGTCATCATTGCCGACCAATCATAACATGGTTTGTTTGCCCTCAACTGAAGCCCCTAGTGTAGACAGGCCATATGGCAACAAGCTCTCTCTATGTTCAAGGTCATCATTGCCGACCAATCATAACATGGTTTGTTTGCCCTCAACTGAAGCCGCTAGTGTAGACAGGCCATATGGCAACAAGCTCTCTCTATGTTCATGGTCATCATTGCCGACCAATCATAACATGGTTTGTTTGCCCTCAAATGATGCCGCTAGTGTCTGTGGTAATCTGAAAGACATGCCGTGTGGCAACATGCTGTCTCTATGTTCAAGGTCATCATTGCCGACCAATCATAACATGGCTTGTTTGCCCTCAACTGATGCCGCTAGTGTCTGTGGTAATCTGAAAGACAGGCCGTGTGGCAACAAGCTGTCTCTATGTTCAAGGTCATCATTGCCGACCAATCATAACACGGTTTGTTTGCACTCGACTGAAGCCGCTAGTGTAGACAGGCCATATGGCAACAAGCTCTCTCTATGTTCAAGGTCATCATTGCCGACCAATCATAACATGGTTTGTTTGCCCTCAACTGATGCCGCTAGTGTCTGTGGTAATCTGAAAGACAGGCCGTGTGGCAACAAGCTGTCTCTATGTTCAAGGTCATCATTGCCGAACAATCATAACATTGCTTGTTTGCCCTCAACTGAAGCCGCTAGTGTCTGTGGTAATCTGAAAGACAGGCCGTGTGGCAACAAGCTGTCTCTATGTTCAAGGTCATCATTGCCGACCAATCATAACATGGCTTGTTTGCCCTCAACTGAAGCCGCTAGTTTCTGTGGTAATCTGAAAGACAGGCCGTGTGGCAACAAGCTGTCTCTATGTTCAAGGTCATCATTGCCGACCAATCATAACATGGCTTGTTTGCCCTCAACTGATGCCACTAGTTCATGTGGTAATCTGAAAGACAGGCCGTGTGGCAACAAGCTGTCTCTATGTTCAAGGTCATCATTGCCGACCAATCATAACATGGCTTGTTTGCCCTCAACTGATGCCGCTAGTTTCTGTGGTAATCTGAAAGACAGGCCGTGTGGCAACAAGCTGTCTCTATGTTCAAGGTCATCATTGCCGACCAATCATAACATGGCTTGTTTGCTCTCAACTGATGCTGCCAGTGTCTGTGGTAATCTGGAAGACAGGCCGTGTGGCAACAAGCTGTCTCTATGTTCAAGGTCATCATTGCCGACCAATCATAACATGGCTTGTTTGCCCTCAACTTATGCCGCTAGTGTCTGTGGTAATCTGAAAGACAGGCCGTGTGGCAACAAGCTGTCTCTATGTTCAAGGTCATCATTGCCGACCAATCATAACATGGCTTGTTTGCCCTCAACTGATGCCGCTAGTTTCTGTGGTAATCTGAAAGACAGGCCGTGTGGCAACAAGCTGTCTCTATGTTCAAGGTCATCATTGCCGACCAATCATAACATGGCTTGTTTGCTCTCAACTGAAGCCGCTAGGTTCTGTGGTAATCTGAAAGACAGGCCGTGTGGCAACAAGCTGTCTCTATGTTCAAGGTCATCATTGCCGACCAATCATAACATGGCTTGTTTGCCCTCAACTGATGCCGCTAGTGTCTGTGGTAATCTGAAAGACAGGCCGTGTGAAAACAAGCTGTCTCTATGTTCAAGGTCATCATTGCCGACCAATCATAACATGGCTTGTTTGCCCTCAACTGATGCCGCTAGTGTCTGTGGTAATCTGAAAGACAGGCCGTGTGGCAACAAGCTGTCTCTATGTTCAAGGTCATCATTGCCGACCAATCATAACATGGCTTGTTTGCCCTCAACTGAAGCCGCTAGTGACTGTGGTGATCTGAAAGACAGGCCGTGTGGCAACAAGCTGTCTCTATGTTCAAGGTCATCATTGCCGACCAATCATAACATGGCTTGTTTGCCCTCAACTGATGCTGCCAGTGTCTGTGGTAATCTGAAAGACAGGCCGTGTGGCAACAAGCTGTCTCTATGTTCGAGGTCATCATTGCCGACCAATCATAACATGGTCTGTTTGCCCTCAACTGAAGCCCCTAGTGTCTGTGGTAATCTGAAAGACAGGCCATGTGGCAACAAGCTGTCTCTATGTTCAAGGTCCCCAATCATAACATGGCTTGTTTGCCCTCAACTGATGCCGCTAGTGTCTGTGGTAATCTGAAAGACAGGCCGTGTGGCAACAAGCTGTCTCTATGTACAAGGTCATCCTTGCCGACCAATCATAACATGGCTTGTTTGCCCTCAACTGATGCCGCTAGTGTCTGTGGTAATCTGAAAGACTGGCCGTGTGGCAACAAGCTGTCTCTATGTACAAGGTCATCATTGCCGACCAATCATAACATGGCTTGTTTGCCCTCAACTGATGCCGCCAGTGTCTGTGGTAATTTGAAAGACAGGCCGTGTGGCAACAAGCTGTCTCTATGTTCAAGGTCATCATTGCCGACCAATCATAACATGGCTTGTTTGCCCTCAACTGATGCCGCTAGTGTCTGTGGTAATCTGAAAGACAGGCCGTGTGAAAACAAGCTGTCTCTATGTTCAAGGTCATCATTGCCGACCAATCATAACATGGCTTGTTTGCCCTCAACTGATGCCGCTAGTGTCTGTGGTAATCTGAAAGACAGGCCGTGTGGCAACAAGCTGTCTCTATGTTCAAGGTCATCATTGCCGACCAATCATAACATGGTTTGTTTGCCCTCAACTGAAGCCGCTAGTGTCTGTGGTAATCTGAAAGACAGGCCATGTGGCAACAAGCTGTCTCTATGTTCAAGGTCCCCAATCATAACATGGCTTGTTTGCCCTCAACTGATGCCGCCAGTGTCTGTGGTAATCTGAAAGACAGGCCGTGTGGCAACAAGCTGTCTCTATGTTCAAGGTCATCATTGCCGACCAATCATAACATGGCTTGTTTGCCCTCAACTGAAGCCGCTAGTCTCTGTGGTAATCTGAAAGACAGGCCATGTGGCAACAAGCTGTCTCTATGTTCAAGGTCATCATTGCCGACCAATCACAACATGGTTTGTTTGCCCTCAACTGAAGCCGCTAGTGTCTGTGGTAATCTGAAAGACAGGCCATGTGGCAACAAGCTGTCTCTATGTTCAAGGTCCCCAATCATAACATGGCTTGTTTGCCCTCAACTGATGCCGCCAGTGTCTGTGGTAATCTGAAATACAGGCCGTGTGGCAACAAGCTGTCTCTATGTTCAAGGTCATCATTGCCGACCAATCATAACATGGTTTGTTTGCCCTCAACTGAAGCCGCTAGTGTCTGTGGTAATCTGAATGACATGCCATGTGGCAACAAGCTGTCTCTATGTTCAAGGTCCCAATCATAACATGGCTTGTTTGCCCTCAACTGAAGCCGCTAGTGTCTGTGGTAATCTGAAAGACAGGCCATGTGGCAACAAGCTGTCTCTATGTTCAAGGTCCCCAATCATAACATGACTTGTTTGCCCTCAACTGAAGCCGCTAGTGTCTGTGGTAATCTGAAAGACAGGCCGTGTGGCAACAAGCTGTCTCTATGTTCAAGGTCATCATTGCCGACCAATCATAACATGGTTTGTTTGCCCTCAACTGAAGCCGCTAGTGTCTGTGGTAATCTGAAAGACTGGCCGTGTGGCAACAAGCTGTCTCTATGTTCAAGGTCATCATTGCCGAACAATCATAACATGGCTTGTTTGCCCTCAACTGATGCCGCTAGTGTCTGTGGTAATCTGAAAGACAGGCCGTGTGGCAACAAGCTGTCTCTATGTTCAAGGTCATCATTGCCGACCAATCATAACATGGTTTGTTTGCCCTCAACTGATGCCGCTAGTGTCTGTGGTAATCTGAAAGACAGGCCGTGTGGCAACAAGCTGTCTCTATGTTCAAGGTCATCATTGGCGACCAATCATAACATGGCTTGTTTGCCCTCAACTGATGCCGCTAGTGTCTGTGGTAATCTGAAAGACAGGCCGTGTGGCAACAAGCTGTCTCTATGTTCAAGGTCATCATTGCCGACCAATCATAACATGGCTTGTTTGCCCTCAACTGATGCCGCTAGTTTCTGTGGTAATCTGAAAGACAGGCCGTGTGGCAACAAGCTGTCTCTACGTTCAAGGTCATCATTGCCGACCAATCATAACATGGCTTGTTTGCTCTCAACTGAAGCCGCTAGTTTCTGTGGTAATCTGAGAGACAGGCCGTGTGGCAACAAGCTGTCTCTATGTTCAAGGTCATCATTGCCGACCAATCATAACATGGCTTGTTTGCCCTCAACTGAAGCCGCTAGTGACTGTGGTAATCTGAAAGACAGGCCGTGTGGCAACAAGCTGTCTCTATGTTCAAGGTCATCATTGCCGACCAATCATAACATGGCTTGTTTGCCCTCAACTGATGCTGCCAGTGTCTGTGGTAATCTGAAAGACAGGCCGTGTGGCAACAAGCTGTCTCTATGTTCGAGGTCATCATTGCCCACCAATCATAACATGGTTTGTTTGCCCTCAACTGAAGCCGCTAGTGTCTGTGGTAATCTGAAAGACAGGCCATGTGGCAACAAGCTGTCTCTATGTTCAAGGTCCCCAATCATAACATGGCTTGTTTGCCCTCAACTGATGCCGCCAGTGTCTGTGGTAATCTGAAAGACAGGCCGTGTGGCAACAAGCTGTCTCTATGTACAAGGTCATCCTTGCCGACCAATCATAACATGGCTTGTTTGCCCTCAACTGATGCCGCTAGTGTCTGTGGTAATCTGAAAGACTGGCCGTGTGGCAACAAGCTGTCTCTATGTACAAGGTCATCATTGCCGACCAATCATAACATGGCTTGTTTGCCCTCAACTGATGCCGCCAGTGTCTGTGGTAATCTGAAAGACAGGCCGTGTGGCAACAAGCTGTCTCTATGTTCAAGGTCATCATTGCCGACCAATCATAACATGGCTTGTTTGCCCTCAACTGATGCCGCTAGTGTCTGTGGTAATCTGAAAGACAGGCCGTGTGAAAACAAGCTGTCTCTATGTTCAAGGTCATCATTGCCGACCAATCATAACATGGCTTGTTTGCCCTCAACTGATGCCGCTAGTGTCTGTGGTAATCTGAAAGACAGGCCGTGTGGCAACAAGCTGTCTCTATGTTCAAGGTCATCATTGCCGACCAATCATAACATGGTTTGTTTGCCCTCAACTGAAGCCGCTAGTGTCTGTGGTAATCTGAAAGACAGGCCATGTGGCAACAAGCTGTCTCTATGTTCAAGGTCCCCAATCATAACATGGCTTGTTTGCCCTCAACTGATGCCGCCAGTGTATGTGGTAATCTGAAAGACAGGCCGTGTGGCAACAAGCTGTCTCTATGTTCAAGGTCATCATTGCCGACCAATCATAACATGGCTTGTTTGCCCTCAACTGAAGCCGCTAGTCTCTGTGGTAATCTGAAAGACAGGCCGTGTGGCAACAAGCTGTCTCTATGTTCAAGGTCATCATTGCCGACCAATCACAACATGGTTTGTTTGCCCTCAACTGAAGCCGCTAGTGTCTGTGGTAATCTGAAAGACAGGCCATGTGGCAACAAGCTGTCTCTATGTTCAAGGTCCCCAATCATAACATGGCTTGTTTGCCCTCAACTGATGCCGCCAGTGTCTGTGGTAATCTGAAAGACAGGCCGTGTGGCAACAAGCTGTCTCTATGTTCAAGGTCATCATTGCCGACCAATCATAACATGGTTTGTTTGCCCTCAACTGAAGCCGCTAGTGTCTGTGGTAATCTGAATGACAGGCCATGTGGCAACAAGCTGTCTCTATGTTCAAAGTCCCAATCATAACATGGCTTGTTTGCCCTCAACTGAAGCCGCTAGTGTCTGTGGTAATCTGAAAGACAGGCCATGTGGCAACAAGCTGTCTATATGTTCAAGGTCCCCAATCATAACATGGCTTGTTTGCCCTCAACTGAAGCCGCTAGTGTCTGTGGTAATCTGAAAGGCAGGCCGTGTGGCAACAAGCTGTCTCTATGTTCAAGGTCATCATTGCCGACCAATCATAACATGGTTTGTTTGCCCTCAACTGAAGCCGCTAGTGTCTGTGGTAATCTGAAAGACTGGCCGTGTGGCAACAAGCTGTCTCTATGTTCAAGGTCATCATTGCCGAACAATCATAACATGGCTTGTTTGCCCTCAACTGATGCCGCAAGTGTCTGTGGTAATCTGAAAGACAGGCCGTGTGGCAACAAGCTGTCTCTATGTTCAAGGTCATCATTGCCGACCAATCATAACATGGCTTGTTTGCCCTCAACTGATGCCGCTAGTGTCTGTGGTGATCTGAAAGACAGGCCGTGTGGCAACAAGCTGTCTCTATGTTCAAGGTCATCATTGCCGACCAATCATAACATGGCTTGTTTGCCCTCAACTGATGCCGCTAGTGTCTGTGGTAATCTGAAAGACAGGCCGTGTGGCAACAAGCTGTCTCTATGTTCAAGGTCATCATTGCCGACCAATCATAACATGGTTTGTTTGCCCTCAACTGAAGCCGCTAGTGTCTGTGGTAATCTGAAAGACAGGCCATGTGGCAACAAGCTGTCTCTATGTACAAGGTCCCCAATCATAACATGGTTTGTTTGTCCTCAACTGATGCCGCTAGTGTCTGTGGTAATCTGAAAGACAGGCCGTGTGGCAACATGCTGTCTCTATGTTCAAGGTCATCATTGCCGACCAATCATAACATGGCTTGTTTGCCCTCAACTGATGCCCCTAGTCTCTGTGGTAATCTGAAAGACAGGCCGTGTGGCAACAAGCTGTCTCTATGTACAAGGTCATCATTGCCGACCAATCATAACATGGCTTGTTTGCCCTCAACTGATGCCGCTAGTGTCTGTGGTAATCTGAAAGACAGGCCTTGTGGCAACAAGCTGTCTCTATGTTCAAGGTCATCATTGCCGACCAATCACAACATGGCTTGTTTGCCCTCAACTGAAGCCGCTAGTTTCCGTGGTAATCTGAAAGACAGGCCGTGAGGCAACAAGCTGTCTCTATGTACAAGGTCATCATTGCCGACCAATCACAACATGGCTTGTTTGCCCTCAACTGATGCCGCTAGTGTCTGTGGTACTCTGAATGACAGGCCGTGTGGCAACAAGCTGTCTCTATGTTCAAGGTCATCCTTGCCGACCAATCATAACATGGCTTGTTTGCCCTCAACTGATGCCGCTAGTGTCTGTGGTACTCTGAAAGACAGGCCGTGTGGCAACAAGCTGTCTCTATGTACAAGGTCATCATTGCCGACCAATCATAACATGGCTTGTTTGCCCTCAACTGATGCCGCTAGTGTCTGTGGTAATCTGAAAGACAGGCCGTGTGGCAACAAGCTGTCTCTATGTTCAAGGTCATCATTGCCGACCAATCATAACATGGCTTGTTTGCCCTCAACTGAAGCCACTAGTGTCTGTGGTAATCTGAAAGACAGGCCGTGTGGCAACAAGCTGTCTCTATGTTCAAGGTCATCATTGCCGACCAATCATAACATGGCTTGTTTGCCCTCAGTTGTAGCCGCTAGTTTCTGTGGTAATCTGAAAGACAGGCCGTGTGGCAACAAGCTGTCTCTATGTTCAAGGTCATCATTGCCGACCAATCATAACATGGTTTGTTTGCCCTCAACTGAAGCCGCTAGTGTCTGTGGTAATCTGAAAGACAGGCCGTGTGGCAACAAGCTGTCTCTATGTTCAAGGTCATCATTGCCGACCAATCATAACATGGCTTGTTTGCCCTCAACTGAAGCCGCTAGTGTCTGTGGTAATCTGAAAGACAGGCCGTGTGGCAACAAGCTGTCTCTATGTACAAGGTCATCATTGCCGACCAATCATATCATGGCTTGTTTGCCCTCAACTGATGCCGCTAGTGTATGTGGTAATCTGAAAGACAGGCCGTGTGGCAACAAGCTGTCTCTATGTTCAAGGTCATCATTGCCGACCAATCATAACATGGCTTGTTTGCCCTCAACTGATGCCGCTAGTGTCTGTGGTAATCTGAAAGACAGGCCGTGTGGCAACAAGCTGTCTCTATGTTCAAGGTCATCATTGCCGACCAATCATAACTTGGCTTGTTTGCCCTCAACTGATGCTGCCAGTGTCTGTGGTAATCTGAAAAACAGGCCGTGTGGCAACAAGCTGTCTCTATGTTCAAGGTCATCATTGCCGACCAATCATAACATGGTTTGTTTGCCCTCAACTGATGCCGCTAGTGTCTGTGGTAATCTGAAAGACAGGCCGTGTGGCAACAAGCTGTCTCTATGTTCAAGGTCATCATTGCCGACCAATCATAACATGGCTTGTTTGCCCTCAACTGATGCCGCTAGTGTCTGTGGTAATCTGAAAGACAGGCCGTGTGGCAACAAGCTGTCTCTATGTTCAAGGTCATCATTGCCGACCAATCATAACATGGTTTGTTTGCCCTCAACTGAAGCCGCTAGTGTCTGTGGTAATCTGAAAGACAGGCCGTGTGGCAACAAGCTGTCTCTATGTTCAAGGTCATCATTGCCGACCAATCACAACATGGTTTGTTTGCCCTCAACTGGAGCCGCTAGTTTCTGTGGTAATCTGAAAGACAGGCCGTGTGGCAACAAGCTGTCTCTATGTTCAAGGTCATCATTGCCGACCAATCATAACATGGCTTGTTTGCCCTCAACTGATGCCGCTAGTGTCTGTGGTAATGTGAAAGACAGGCCGTGTGGCAACAAGCTGTCTCTATGTTCAAGGTCATCATTGCCGACCAATCATAACATGGTTTGTTCGCCCTCAACTGGAGACGCTAGTGTCTGTGGTAATCTGAAAGACAGGCCGTGTGGCAACAAGCTGTCTCTATGTACAATGTCATCATTGCCGACCAATCATAACATGGTTTGTTTGCCCACAACTGAAGCCGCTAGTGTCTGTGGTAATCTGAAAGACAGGCCGTGTGGCAACAAGCTGTCTCTATGTACAAGGTCATCATTGCCGACCAATCATAACATGGTTTGTTTGCCCTCAACTGATGCCGCTAGTGTCTGTGGTAATCTGAAAGACAGGCCGTGTGGCAACAAGCTGTCTCTATGTTCAAGGTCATCATTGCCGACCAATCATAACATGGCTTGTTTGCCCTCAACTGATGCCGCTAGTGTCTGTGGTAATCTGAATGACAGGCCGTGTGGCAACAAGCTGTCTCTATGTTCAAGGTCATCATTGCCGACCAATCATAACATGGCTTGTTTGCCCTCAACTGATGACGCTAGTGTCTGTGGTAATATGAAAGACAGGCCGTGTGGCAACAAGCTGTCTCTATGTTCATGGTCATCATTGCCGACCAATCATAACATGGTTTGTTTGCCCTCAACTGAAGCCACTAGTGTCTGTGGTAATCTGAAAGACAGGCCGTGTGGCAACAAGCTGTCTCTATGTTCGAGGTCATCATTGCCGACCAATCATAACATTGTTTGTTTGCCCTCAACTGATGCCGCTAGTGTCTGTGGTAATCTGAAAGACAGGCCGTGTGGCAACAAGCTGTCTATATGTTCAAGGTCATCATTGCCGACCAATCATAACATGGTTTGTTTGCCCTCAACTGAAGCCGCTAGTGTCTGTGGTAATCTGAAAGACAGGCCGTGTGGCAACAAGCTGTCTCTATGTTCAAGGTCATCATTGCCGACCAATCATAACATGGCTTGTTTGCCCTCAACTGATGCTGCCAGTGTCTGTGGTAATCTGAAAGACAGGCCGTGTGGCAACAGGCTGTCTCTATGTTCAAGGTCATCATTGCCGACCAATCATAACATGGCTTGTTCGCCCTCAACTGATGCCGCTTGTGTCTGTGGTAATCTGAAAGACAGGCCGTGTGGCAACAAGCTGTCTCTAAGTTCAAGGTCATCATTGCCGACCAATCTTAACATTGTTTGTTTGCCCTCAACTGATGCCGCTAGTGTCTGTGGTAATCTGAAAGACAGGCCGTGTGGCAACAAGCTGTCTCTATGTGCAAGGTCATCATTGCCGACCAATCATAACATGGATTGTTTGCCCTCAACTGAAGCCACTAGTGTCTGTGGTAATCTGAAAGACAGGCCGTGTGGCAACAAGCTGTCTCTATGTTCAAGGTCCCCAATCATAACATGGCTTGTTTGCCCTCAACTGATGCCGCTAGTGTCTGTGGTAATCTGAAAGACAGGCCGTGTGGCAACAAGCTGTCTCTATGTTCAATGTCATCATTGCCGACCAATCATAACATGGCTTGTTTGCCCTCAACTGATGCCGCTAGTGTCTGTGGTAATCTGAAAGACAGGCTGTGTGGCAACAAGCTGTCTCTATGTTCAATGTCATCATTGCCGACCAATCATAACATGGCTTGTTTGCCCTCAACTGATGCCGCTAGTGTCTGTGGTAATCTGAAAGACAGGCCGTGTGGCAACAAGCTGTCTCTATGTTCAATGTCATCATTGCCGACCAATCATAACATGGCTTGTTTGCCCTCAACTGATGCCGCTAGTGTCTGTGGTAATCTGAAAGACAGGCCGTGTGGCAACAAGCTGTCTCTATGTTCAAGGTCCCCAATCATAACATGGCTTGTTTGCCCTCAACTGATGCCGCTAGTGTCTGTGGTAATCTGAAAGACAGGCCGTGTGGCAACAAGCTGTCTCTATGTACAAGGTCCCCAATCATAACATGGCTTGTTTGCCCTCAACTGATGCCGCTTGTGTCTGTGGTAATCTGAAAGACAGGCCGTGTGGCAACAAGCTGTCTCTATGTTCAAGGTCCCCAATCATAACATGGCTTGTTTGCCCTCAACTGATGCCGCTAGTGTCTGTGGTTATCTGAAAGACAGGCCGTGTGGCAACAAGCTGTCTCTATGTACAAGGTCCCCAATCATAACATGGCTTGTTTGCCCTCAACTGATGCCGCTTGTGTCTGTGGTAATCTGAAAGACAGGCCGTGTGGCAACAAGCTGTCTCTATGTTCAAGGTCCCCAATCATAACATGGCTTGTTTGCCCTCAACTGATGCCGCTAGTTTCTGTGGTAATCTGAAAGACAGGCCGTGTGGCAACAAGCTGTCTCTATGTTCAAGGTCCCCAATCATAACATGGCTTGTTTGCCCTCAACTGATGCCGCTAGTGTCTGTGGTAATCTGAAAGACAGGCCGTGTGGCAACAAGCTGTCTCTATGTTCAAGGTCCCCAATCATAACATGGCTTGTTTGCCCTCAACTGATGCCGCTAGTGTCTGTGGTAATCTGAAAGACAGGCCGTGTGGCAACAAGCTGTCTCTATGTTCAAGGTCATCATTGCCGACCAATCATAACATGGCTTGTTTTCCCTCAACTGAAGCCACTAGTGTCTGTGGTAATCTGAAAGACAGGCCGTGTGGCAACAAGCTGTCTCTATGTTCAAGGTCATCATTGCCGACCAATCATAACATGGCTTGTTTGCCCTCAACTGATGCCGCTAGTGTCTGTGGTAATCTGAAAGACAGGCCGTGTGGCAACAAGCTGTCTCTATGTTCAAGGTCCCCAATCATAACATGGCTTGTTTGCCCTCAACTGATGACGCTAGTTTCTGTGGTAATCTGAAAGACAGGCCGTGTGGCAACAAGCTGTCTCTATGTTCAAGGTCATCATTGCCGACCAATCATAACATGGTTTGTTTGCCCTCAACTGAAGCCGCTAGTTTCTTTGGTAATCTGAGAGACAGGCCGTGTGGCAACAAGCTGTCTCTATGTTCAAGGTCATCATTGCCGACCAATCATAACATGGTTTGTTTGCCATCAACTGAAGCCGCTAGTTTCTGTGGTAATCTGAAAGACAGGCCGTGTGGCAACAGGCTGTCTCTATGTTCAAGGTCTTCATTGCCGACCAATCATAACATGGCTTGTTTGCCCTCAACTGAAGCCGCTAGTGTCTGTGGTAATCTGAAAGACAGGCCGTGTGGCAACAAGCTCTCTCTATGTTCAAGGTCCCCAATCATAACATGGCTTGTTTGCCCTCAACTGATGCTGCCAGTGTCTGTGGTAATCTGAAAGACAGGCCGTGTGGCAACAAGCTGTCTCTATGTTCAAGGTCCCCAATCATAACATGGCTTGTTTGCCCTCAACTGATGACGCTAGTTTCTGTGGTAATCTGAAAGACAGGCCGTGTGGCAACAAGCTGTCTCTATGTTCAAGGTCATCATTGCCGACCAATCATAACATGGTTTGTTTGCCCTCAACTGATGCCGCTAGTGTCTGTGGTAATCTGAAAGACAGGCCGTGTGGCAACAAGCTGTCTCTATGTTCAATGTCATCATTGCCGACCAATCATAACATGGCTTGTTTGCCCTCAACTGATGCCGCTAGTGTCTGTGGTAATCTGAAAGACAGGCCGTGTGGCAACAAGCTGTCTCTATGTTCAAGGTCATCATTGCCGACCAATCATAACATGGTTTGTTTGCCCTCAACTGATGCCGCTAGTTTCTGTGGTAATCTGAAAGACAGGCCGTGTGGCAACAAGCTGTCTCTATGTTCAAGGTCATCATTGCCGACCAATCATAACATGGTTTGTTTGCCCTCAACTGATGCCGCTAGTGTCTGTGGTAATCTGAAAGACAGGCCGTGTGGCAACAAGCTGTCTCTATGTTCAAGGTCATCATTGCCGACCAATCATAACATGGTTTGTTTGCCCTCAACTGAAGCCACTAGTGTCTGTGGTAATCTGAAAGACAGGCCGTGTGGCAACAAGCTGTCTCTATGTTCAAGGTCCCCAATCATAACATGGCTTGTTTGCCCTCAACTGAAGCCGCTGGTTTCTGTGGTAATCTGAAAGACGGGCCGTGTGGCAACAAGCTGTCTCTATGTTCAAGGTCATCATTGCCGACCAATCATAACATGGCTTGTTTGCCCTCAACTGATGCCGCTAGTGTCTGTGGTAATCTGAAAGACAGGCCGTGAGGCAACAAGCTGTCTCTATGTTCAAGGTCATCATTGCCGACCAATCATAACATGGCTTGTTTGCTCTCAACTGAAGCCGCTAGTTCCTGTGGTAATCTGAAAGACAGGCCGTGTGGCAACAAGCTGTCTCTATGTACAAGGTCATCATTGCCGACCAATCATAACATGGCTTGTTTGCTCTCAACTGAAGCCGCTAGTGTATGTGGTAATCTGAAAGACAGGCCGTGTGGCAACAAGCTGTCTCTATGTTCAAGGTCATCATTGCCGACCAATCACAACATTGTTGTTGCACCATATGTGAACCATGTACAAGGTCACCAATCATAACATGGTTTGTTTGCCCTCAACTGATGCCGCTAGTGTCTGTGGTAATCTGAAAGACAGGCCGTGTGGCAACAAGCTGTCTCTATGTACAAGGTCATCATTGCCGACCAATCATAACATGGCTTGTTTGCTCTCAACTGAAGCCGCTAGTGTCTGTGGTAATCTGAAAGACAGGCCGTGTGGCAACAAGCTGTCCCTATGTTCAAGGTCATCATTGCCGACCAATCATAACATGGTTTGTTTGCCCTCAACTGAAGCCACTAGTGTCTGTGGTAATCTGAAAGACAGGCCGTGTGGCAACAAGCTGTCTCTATGTTCAAGGTCATCATTGCCGACCAATCATAACATGGCTTGTTTGCCCTCAACTGATGCCGCTAGTGTCTGTGGTAATGTGAAAGACAGGCCGTGTGGCAACAAGCTGTCTCTATGTTCAAGGTCATCATTGCCGACCAATCATAACATGGTTTGTTCGCCCTCAACTGAAGACGCTAGTGTCTGTGGTAATCTGAAAGACAGGCCGTGTGGCAACAAGCTGTCTCTATGTAGAATGTCATCATTGCCGACCAATCATAACATGGTTTGTTTGCCCACAACTGAAGCCGCTAGTGTCTGTGGTAATCTGAAAGACAGGCCGTGTGGCAACAAGCTGTCTCTATGTACAAGGTCATCATTGCCGACCAATCATAACATGGTTTGTTTGCCCTCAACTGATGCCGCTAGTGTCTGTGGTAATCTGAAAGACAGGCCGTGTGGCAACAAGCTGTCTCTATGTTCAAGGTCATCATTGCCGACCAATCATAACATGGCTTGTTTGCCCTCAACTGATGCCGCTAGTGTCTGTGGTAATCTGAAAGACAGGCCGTGTGGCAACAAGCTGTCTCTATGTTCAAGGTCATCATTGCCGACCAATCATAACATGGCTTGTTTGCCCTCAACTGATGACGCTAGTGTCTGTGGTAATATGAAAGACAGGCCGTGTGGCAACAAGCTGTCTCTATGTTCAAGGTCATCATTGCCGACCAATCATAACATGGTTTGTTTGCCCTCAATTGAAGCCACTAGTGTCTGTGGTAATCTGAAAGACAGGCCGTGTGGCAACAAGCTGTCTCTATGTTCAAGGTCATCATTGCCGACCAATCATAACATTGTTTGTTTGCCCTCGACTGATGCCGCTAGTGTCTGTGGTAATCTGAAAGACAGGCCGTGTGGCAACAAGCTGTCTATATGTTCAAGGTCATCATTGCCGACCAATCATAACATGGTTTGTTTGCCCTCAACTGAAGCCGCTAGTGTCTGTGGTAATCTGAAAGACAGGCCGTGTGGCAACAAGCTGTCTCTATGTTCAAGGTCATCATTGCCGACCAATCATAACATGGCTTGTTTGCCCTCAACTGATGCTGCCAGTGTCTGTGGTAATCTGAAAGACAGGCCGTGTGGCAACAGGCTGTCTCTATGTTCAAGGTCATCATTGCCGACCAATCATAACATGGCTTGTTCGCCCTCAACTGATGCCGCTTGTGTCTGTGGTAATCTGAAAGACAGGCCGTGTGGCAACAAGCTGTCTCTAAGTTCAAGGTCATCATTGCCGACCAATCTTAACATTGTTTGTTTGCCCTCAACTGATGCCGCTAGTGTCTGTGGTAATCTGAAAGACAGGCCGTGTGGCAACAAGCTGTCTCTATGTGCAAGGTCATCATTGCCGACCAATCATAACATGGATTGTTTGCCCTCAACTGAAGCCACTAGTGTCTGTGGTAATCTGAAAGACAGGCCGTGTGGCAACAAGCTGTCTCTATGTTCAAGGTCCCCAATCATAACATGGCTTGTTTGCCCTCAACTGATGCCGCTAGTGTCTGTGGTAATCTGAAAGACAGGCCGTGTGGCAACAAGCTGTCTCTATGTTCAATGTCATCATTGCCGACCAATCATAACATGGCTTGTTTGCCCTCAACTGATGCCGCTAGTGTCTGTGGTAATCTGAAAGACAGGCCGTGTGGCAACAAGCTGTCTCTATGTTCAATGTCATCATTGCCGACCAATCATAACATGGCTTGTTTGCCCTCAACTGATGCCGCTAGTGTCTGTGGTAATCTGAAAGACAGGCCGTGTGGCAACAAGCTGTCTCTATGTTCAATGTCATCATTGCCGACCAATCATAACATGGCTTGTTTGCCCTCAACAGATGCCGCTAGTGTCTGTGGTAATCTGAAAGACAGGCCGTGTGGCAACAAGCTGTCTCTATGTTCAAGGTCCCCAATCATAACATGGCTTGTTTGCCCTCAACTGATGCCGCTAGTGTCTGTGGTAATCTGAAAGACAGGCCGTGTGGCAACAAGCTGTCTCTATGTTCAAGGTCATCATTGCCGACCAATCATAACATGGCTTGTTTGCCCTCAACTGATGCCGCTAGTGTCTGTGGTAATCTGAAAGACAGGCCGTGTGGCAACAAGCTGTCTCTATGTTCAAGGTCATCATTGCCGACCAATCATAACATGGCTTGTTTGCCCTCAACTGATGACGCTAGTGTCTGTGGTAATATGAAAGACAGGCCGTGTGGCAACAAGCTGTCTCTATGTTCAAGGTCATCATTGCCGACCAATCATAACATGGTTTGTTTGCCCTCAATTGAAGCCAATAGTGTCTGTGGTAATCTGAAAGACAGGCCGTGTGGCAACAAGCTGTCTCTATGTTCAAGGTCATCATTGCCGACCAATCATAACATTGTTTGTTTGCCCTCGACTGATGCCGCTAGTGTCTGTGGTAATCTGAAAGACAGGCCGTGTGGCAACAAGCTGTCTATATGTTCAAGGTCATCATTGCCGACCAATCATAACATGGTTTGTTTGCCCTCAACTGAAGCCGCTAGTGTCTGTGGTAATCTGAAAGACAGGCCGTGTGGCAACAAGCTGTCTCTATGTTCAAGGTCATCATTGCCGACCAATCATAACATGGCTTGTTTGCCCTCAACTGATGCTGCCAGTGTCTGTGGTAATCTGAAAGACAGGCCGTGTGGCAACAGGCTGTCTCTATGTTCAAGGTCATCATTGCCGACCAATCATAACATGGCTTGTTCGCCCTCAACTGATGCCGCTTGTGTCTGTGGTAATCTGAAAGACAGGCCGTGTGGCAACAAGCTGTCTCTAAGTTCAAGGTCATCATTGCCGACCAATCTTAACATTGTTTGTTTGCCCTCAACTGATGCCGCTAGTGTCTGTGGTAATCTGAAAGACAGGCCGTGTGGCAACAAGCTGTCTCTATGTGCAAGGTCATCATTGCCGACCAATCATAACATGGATTGTTTGCCCTCAACTGAAGCCACTAGTGTCTGTGGTAATCTGAAAGACAGGCCGTGTGGCAACAAGCTGTCTCTATGTTCAAGGTCCCCAATCATAACATGGCTTGTTTGCCCTCAACTGATGCCGCTAGTGTCTGTGGTAATCTGAAAGACAGGCCGTGTGGCAACAAGCTGTCTCTATGTTCAATGTCATCATTGCCGACCAATCATAACATGGCTTGTTTGCCCTCAACTGATGCCGCTAGTGTCTGTGGTAATCTGAAAGACAGGCTGTGTGGCAACAAGCTGTCTCTATGTTCAATGTCATCATTGCCGACCAATCATAACATGGCTTGTTTGCCCTCAACTGATGCCGCTAGTGTCTGTGGTAATCTGAAAGACAGGCCGTGTGGCAACAAGCTGTCTCTATGTTCAATGTCATCATTGCCGACCAATCATAACATGGCTTGTTTGCCCTCAACTGATGCCGCTAGTGTCTGTGGTAATCTGAAAGACAGGCCGTGTGGCAACAAGCTGTCTCTATGTTCAAGGTCCCCAATCATAACATGGCTTGTTTGCCCTCAACTGATGCCGCTAGTGTCTGTGGTAATCTGAAAGACAGGCCGTGTGGCAACAAGCTGTCTCTATGTACAAGGTCCCCAATCATAACATGGCTTGTTTGCCCTCAACTGATGCCGCTTGTGTCTGTGGTAATCTGAAAGACAGGCCGTGTGGCAACAAGCTGTCTCTATGTTCAAGGTCCCCAATCATAACATGGCTTGTTTGCCCTCAACTGATGCCGCTAGTGTCTGTGGTTATCTGAAAGACAGGCCGTGTGGCAACAAGCTGTCTCTATGTACAAGGTCCCCAATCATAACATGGCTTGTTTGCCCTCAACTGATGCCGCTTGTGTCTGTGGTAATCTGAAAGACAGGCCGTGTGGCAACAAGCTGTCTCTATGTTCAAGGTCCCCAATCATAACATGGCTTGTTTGCCCTCAACTGATGCCGCTAGTTTCTGTGGTAATCTGAAAGACAGGCCGTGTGGCAACAAGCTGTCTCTATGTTCAAGGTCCCCAATCATAACATGGCTTGTTTGCCCTCAACTGATGCCGCTAGTGTCTGTGGTAATCTGAAAGACAGGCCGTGTGGCAACAAGCTGTCTCTATGTTCAAGGTCCCCAATCATAACATGGCTTGTTTGCCCTCAACTGATGCCGCTAGTGTCTGTGGTAATCTGAAAGACAGGCCGTGTGGCAACAAGCTGTCTCTATGTTCAAGGTCATCATTGCCGACCAATCATAACATGGCTTGTTTTCCCTCAACTGAAGCCACTAGTGTCTGTGGTAATCTGAAAGACAGGCCGTGTGGCAACAAGCTGTCTCTATGTTCAAGGTCATCATTGCCGACCAATCATAACATGGCTTGTTTGCCCTCAACTGATGCCGCTAGTGTCTGTGGTAATCTGAAAGACAGGCCGTGTGGCAACAAGCTGTCTCTATGTTCAAGGTCCCCAATCATAACATGGCTTGTTTGCCCTCAACTGATGCCGCTAGTGTCTGTGGTAATCTGAAAGACAGGCCGTGTGGCAACAAGCTGTCTCTATGTTCAAGGTCATCATTGCCGACCAATCATAACATGGCTTGTTTTCCCTCAACTGAAGCCACTAGTGTCTGTGGTAATCTGAAAGACAGGCCGTGTGGCAACAAGCTGTCTCTATGTTCAAGGTCATCATTGCCGACCAATCATAACATGGCTTGTTTGCCCTCAACTGATGCCGCTAGTGTCTGTGGTAATCTGAAAGACAGGCCGTGTGGCAACAAGCTGTCTCTATGTTCAAGGTCATCATTGCCGACCAATCATAACATGGCTTGTTTGCCCTCAACTGATGCCGCTAGTGTCTGTGGTAATCTGAAAGACAGGCCGTGTGGCAACAAGCTGTCTCTATGTTCAAGGTCATCATTGCCGACCAATCATAACATGGTTTGTTTGCCCTCAACTGAAGCCGCTAGTTTCTGTGGTAATCTGAGAGACAGGCCGTGTGGCAACAAGCTCTCTCTATGTTCAAGGTCATCATTGCCGACCAATCATAACATGGTTTGTTTGCCATCAACTGAAGCCGCTAGTTTCTGTGGTAATCTGAAAGACAGGCCGTGTGGCAACAGGCTGTCTCTATGTTCAAGGTCATCATTGCCGACCAATCATAACATGGCTTGTTTGCCCTCAACTGAAGCCGCTAGTGTCTGTGGTAATCTGAAAGACAGGCCGTGTGGCAACAAGCTCTCTCTATGTTCAAGGTCCCCAATCATAACATGGCTTGTTTGCCCTCAACTGATGCTGCCAGTGTCTGTGGTAATCTGAAAGACAGGCCGTTTGGCAACAAGCTGTCTCTATGTTCAAGGTCCCCAATCATAACATGGCTTGTTTGCCCTCAACTGATGACGCTAGTTTCTGTGGTAATCTGAAAGACAGGCCGTGTGGCAACAAGCTGTCTCTATGTTCAAGGTCATCATTGCCGACCAATCATAACATGGTTTGTTTGCCCTCAACTGAAGCCGCTAGTTTCTGTGGTAATCTGAAAGACAGGCCGTGTGGCAACGAGCTGTCTCTATTTTCAAGGTCATCATTGCCGACCAATCATAACATGGCTTGTTTGCCCTCAACTGATGCCGCTAGTGTCTGTGGTAATCTGAAAGACAGGCCGTGTGGCAACAAGCTGTCTCTATGTTCAAGGTCATCATTGCCGACCAATCATAACATGGCTTGTTTGCCCTCAACTGATGCCGCTAGTGTCTGTGGTAATCTGAAAGACAGGCCGTGTGGCAACAAGCTGTCTCTATGTTCAAGGTCATCATTGCCGACCAATCATAACATGGCTTGTTTGCCCTCAACTGATGCCGCTAGTGTCTGTGGTAATCTGAAAGACAGGCCGTGTGGCAACAAGCTGTCTCTATGTTCAAGGTCATCATTGCCGACCAATCATAACATGGTTTGTTTGCCCTCAACTGATGCCGCTAGTGTCTGTGGTAATCTGAAAGACAGGCCGTGTGGCAACAAGCTGTCTCTATGTTCAAGGTCATCATTGCCGACCAATCATAACATGGCTTGTTCGCCCTCAACTGATGCCGCTAGTGTCTGTGGTAATCTGAAAGACAGGCCATGTGGCAACAAGCTGTCTCTCTGTTAAAGCATTCTGATTTATTCCATAATAGCTGGGAATATTTTACCATAACAATGATCTCAGGTTACAATAAAATCCAGGTACATGTTCAAACGTTCGATTTAATTTCATCATTTCAATCACAATACATATTATATGCTCTGTTTGAAACAAAAACTCACAACATAGAAGTTGAAACATTGTTGTATAGTTAATCATAGTTGGAATGTTTATCGTGGTAGGCCTAATGTCTTCAATTGCTCGTTGCACTCAACTGTATCGTTTTCCCGCGGCACGCTACGGTGCTACACTCTGGTGAGTAATTCAAATAAGCGTTTCAGACAGTGTCTCAAGCTCCGTCAAGTGCTTATAATTGAAACATTCAATTACACCAACATGGTGAATCTGTATTTCCATACTTTGATACTTCATTTTGGCGGCCTACCCACGCCAGATGAAATGCTCTCAAGAAAGAATGATGAAGACGTAATCTATCATCTCTACACAGTTCATAATAGCCATCATAACATAAATAATTAACAACATTTCATATTAAATATTTTCAAACTTTCTATTTCGATAGATTCTTTTACGTTTTAATTCCTACTCGATTACCGTTTGGTAAATTCTTAATTGACATTTGCCCTGAAAAACGTACCATTACGACAAGAGTATAAAGTTGCGATTGGCCTGTCACGCGATGGCCCAGGCAGCGAGAAAGACCGCTGAGCTGCGAAGTTCACTGGTTTCGCCAAGTCCTGTCATTTCCACCATTGAGGGGACAGACAACCATCACTAGTGGTATAGGCCCCGATATAAACTGTACAGCAGTGTTCTTCTTTTTACATACAAATAAGGTTGGCTTTTTGATGTTGAAAGAAGTGATCATTGTTTAGTATGATATTTCTTTGATAATCGAATATTTTGCAACTAAAAATGGATGGATGGATGTGATGCGTGCTGCACGATGCTCTGGACATCTTTGATCACGTCTGCAACTGATGATCTCTTGGTCGCCAGCAAGTGGTTGACAAACATACAAACATAATCAAATGCATACCAATTACAACATGTGTACAAAGAATTGGGGGGGAATTAATAAATTCAAACTGATTTTCAAAATATTGATACATATCAATATCAATTAATATTGATATATCGATTAATATCGATCGATTGATGACTGATGTCGATCAGTTGGTGATTCGATTTGACAGTCGATCGATCAATTGATGATCGACAGCTTCCCCAACTAAGACGAAAGTCTTTACGATTTAAATTTCACACCTCAAACAATTTGACTTGGGAACAAAAATATCACCGCTTGGTTTTGTTTTAGCGTAGAATTTCACTCAGTTTGACCAATTACATCTTGTCATGCGTTCTATACAATTGTCGCGGCACTTTTCAGGCAATAACGGTTTATTAATAGATCACTTTTACACATCTTTAATTCCATCTCAATGTTTGATGATATCATTCATAATATATTACATAATCTTGTGTTATAACATAAAGTACCAACTGTCAATACATAACAACAACCACCAACATTATAAAAATTAAAAACTGAATACTACGCCTTTCATATATTATATTCGAGCTGCACTTTCTTCAGGCTTTTAAACAATTACACGTTAGTTCGATGAGAACACACACATCGCGTGGGCGATTGTAACCAATAAACTGTCAACGTCACAAAGAACAGCAGATTGTAGTTTTGTCGCCTGTTGCACGTAGAATGACGAAACTGGGATTGGATTAATGTTTGCAATTTGCGACATTCGTACGATGTATGAATTGAAATAACATAATAACACTGGGGCTCTTCAGGCGCGCACAATGCCCAATGTGTGACTCAGTACCTCAGGGAATCTGGAGTTATTAGGGTTCACAATTATACAGTTGGTAGACGACCTTCACTCCTGTATACAAGTACTGTATGTCATTATTATCACAACTCTTACAGTTGCATATAAATGCACGGTGGCAAGTTCCCTATCCTTGGTCGCAACTGTTTGCCGTCTCTCTAACCTTCTCACGGAGTTGTTCTAGTAAACAAATACAGCGGAACCTCTTCAGTACGTCTTCCAGGGGACCAGAATAATAACTTACCAAGGAAACTATTCAACACGTAGGAGCATATGGATGGAACTGGAAAATACAAATGTACTGAAGAGGTTCTACTGTAGTGGTTGAGTGAGGGTCCAAGTGAGGACTAAGAGGTCATGCAGGCGGCCATGTTTGATCCATGAAGCGTGGTTCAAGGCCAACAGAACGACTCGGTGTATTGCTGTTCAAGCCTACAGCTTACCTCGATGACATTCACGTTTTCTTAAATCAACAACATTTTGAACAACAAGCCTATGTTTATAATACGATATATATATGAACTTCGATTTTATATTCTATGAACAATATATCATCAGAAATGAAGACTTGAAATGAAATTCGAATGGATATGTCAAAACTTTCGAACTTGAAAATTACTGAATATTTTTCAAGTTTCCCAATTTTGATGCTTTGTTATACATTCATCAACTCAATTGAAACTGTTCAAGGCATATAGTGTTGTTGAAAGAATCTTCCCACCGGATCATTATGAGTCACCAGGAACGATAGTTTTTGAATGAAATTGAAACCAACTGGACAGATTCGAGTTCTCTGGCTGCCCTGACAAAGCTACGTGTGGTCACGGCACGGCGCGTCAACCCGTCAAGCGTGTCGGCGAAAGCTTTGAAATACACACTTGTACGGTCGAGGGCGCACGTGACTCGATAAGCCAATCTCGTTATTCTGATGTTTTCTCTGGAATGGTTCAGATATCTTCGATATATTTCAATTTCTACTTTGAATTCGAAAAACAAACCAACTCTTTCAATACCTCTACAATATATTCATGAGAACCACTCACCTCGTCCACAATGCCTTTCATTGTTATACAGCTAGGATACATATTTGTTGTGTATACTTGGGAAAAACTTGAGGATGATTCAAATTTGATGATCTTTGAATATATCGATTTGAAAGTTTTGAATAGTGTCTCTGTGATATTATAATCTTGATGCAGGCCTACTGGTACTTCTATATCCGGACAAGTGGTTAGTGGTGTGCGTTAGGGTCGCTCGGAGACCTCTCGTGGATATGAAGTACTTGTAGATTCTACTAGCATAAAAACACATCAGGCCGATCTCTTTGGTATCTACGAGATGTCCTCGGATACGAGATGTGTCGGGGTTCCCCTGGTGGCTACACTTAGAACCTACCCTCGAACCTGCCCTCGAACCTGCCCTCGAACCTTCCCTCGAACCTGCCCTCGAACCTGCCCTCGAACCTGTCCTCGAACCTATCCTCGAACCTGTCCTCGAAACTACCCTCGAACCTGTCCTCGAAACTACCCTCGAACCTGTCCTCAAACCTATCCTTGAACCTGCCTTCAAACCTGTCCTAGAACCTGTCCTCGAACCTGTCCTCGAACCAACCATTGAACCTGCCCTCGAACCTTCGAACCTGTCCTCGTATCTGTCCTCGGACCTGACCTCGAACCTGTCCTCGTATCTGTCCTCGAACCTGTCCTCGTATCTGTCCTCGAACCTGGCCTCGCATCTGTCCTCGAACCTGGCCTCGTATCTGTCCTCGAACCTGTCCTCGTATCTGTCCTCGTATCTGTACTCGAACCTGTCCTCGAACCTGGCATCGTACCTGTCCTCGAACCTGTCCTAGTATCTGTCCTCGTATCTGTCCTTGAACCTGGCCTCGTATCTGTCCTCGCATCTGTCCTCGTATCTGTCCTCGTATCTGTCCTCGAACCTGGCCTCGTACCTGTCCTCGAACCTGGCCTCGTATCTGTCCTCGAACCTGCCCTCGAACCTGTCCTCGTACCTGTCCTCGTACCTGTCCTCGAACCTGTCCTCGAACCTGTCCTCGAACCTGTCCTCGAACCTGTCCTCGTACCTGTCCTCGAACCTGTCCTCGAACCTGTCCTCGAATCTGGCCTCGTATCTGTCCTAGCACCAGCCGATTGCTGCTCGCCCCAGTGCACAATGTGTCATGCTTCCCATATACCACAAACATCCACATCCAGGATGCGCTGGGAGTGAACAAATGCGCCAGGCTTATGAAACAAGATTCCATTCGTTTGGAGCATGTGGACTCCTCACGCGACTCGTCTTGATCAGGCCTGTACTAGAGAATCCAGCGCTCTCCGGCTGGACACGATACTTCATTGTTCTTCATGTGTGGAAGATGAGTCTCGTGGCACGTCAACGTATTGCCGCTCGCTGCTCAACACGAGGCAAGGTTGCTTGGCATGAGGCAAGGTTGCATGCTACACACACGCTAGTGGAGACACCGTCGAGGCAACGATCAAGTTGTACAGTGCATCTTTTGGTGTCGATGAGTATACTTATCGAAACTGTATTCTTGTCTTAAATGGGCCCACATATCCTTGGACTTTGACAGGCTGATAGATTGGAACGCAGATTGGCACATATTTTTGACATAAGTGAGATGGGAAGTTGAGACCAAAGCAACCCTCAATACATCTTGTTGGATATTAACATTTAACAGGAGAAGGGCGGACAATCATATGTTGGATGTATACCCCTGACAATTAGATGATAAAAGTTGAATTATTCTCATGTATACAACCTTGAAGGTAGGAAAAAGACTTGTGTTTGTATTGAATTATGATTTGAGAATCTTCTGCCATTCCAAAGATATCAGCAAAACGTTGCCACATTTCTACCCAAACTCCCACCAGGTCCCAACTGCTGTAGGTAAAAAAAAACTACGATAACGTCCTACTAATAGTGACGAGACATATTGATGTGCCCCATTGTATTTATCACAGTATTTTCTCTCCCTCTCTCTCTCTCTCTGGCGTTGCGCTCAGACGCGGCTCTCTAGCGGATGTATGATCGCGACGGAGATGTCCCTCTCTCCGGCACCGCGGCACGAGGACTAGGTGTCCGGGTCGTAGCTCAGGCAGGACTTGTTCATGTCGACCATCGGAAGGATCCCCGCCTCCTGAGGACAACAGACAGATTCAGTAAACAAGGCACCGCGGCACGAGGACTACTAGGTGTCCGGGTCGTAGCTCAGGAAGGACTTGTTCATGTCGACCATCGGAAGGATCCCCGCCTCCTGAGGACAACAGACAGGTTCAGTAAACAAGGCACCGCGGCACGAAGACTACTAGGTGTCCGGGTCGTAGCTCAGGCAGGACTTGTTCATGTCGACCATCGGAAGGATCCCCGCCTCCTGAGGACAACAGACAGGTACAGTAAACAAGGCACCGCGGCACGAGGACTACTAGGTGTCCGGGTCGTAGCTCAGGCAGGACTTGTTCATGTCGACCATCGGAAGGATCCCCGCCTCCTGAGGACAACAGGCAGGTTCAGTAAACAAGGCACCGCGGCACGAGGACTACCAGGTGTCAGGGTCGTAGCTCAGGCAGGACTTGTTCATGTCGACCATCGGAAGGATCCCCGTCTCCTGACGACAAAGACAGGTTCAGTAAACAAGGCACCGCGGCACGAGGACTACTAGGTGACCGGGTCGTAGCTCAGGCAGGACTTGTTCATGTCGACCATCGGAAGGATCCCCGCCTCCTGAGGACAACGGGCAGGTTCAGTGAACAAGGCACCGCGGCACGAGGAATAGGTGTCCGGGTCGTAGCTCAGGCAGGACTTGTTCATGTCGAACATCGGAAGGATCCCCGCCTCCTGAGGACAACAGACAGGTTCAGTAAACAAGGCACCGCGGCACGAGGACTACTAGGTCCCCGGGTCGTAGCTCAGGCAGGACTTGTTCATGTCGACCATCGGAAGGATCCCCGCCTCCTGAGGACAACAGACAGGTTCAGTAAACAAGGCACCGCGGCACGAGGACTACTAGGTGTCTGGGTCGTAGCTCAGGCAGGACTTGTTCATGTCGACCATCGGAAGGATCCCCGCCTCCTGAGGACAACAGACAGGTTCAGTAAACAAGGCACCGCGGCACGAGGACTACTAGGTGTCCGGGTCGTAGCTCAGGCAGGACTTGTTCATGTCGACCATCGGAAGGATTCCCGCCTCCTGAGGACAACAGGCAGGTTCGGTAAACAAGGCACCGCGGCACGAAGACTAGGTGTCCGGGTCGTAGCTCAGGCAGGACTTGTTCATGTCGACCATCGGAAGGATCCCCGCCTCCTGAGGACAACAGACAGGTTCAGTAAACAAGGCACCGCGTCACGAGGACTACTAGGTGTCCGGGTCGTAGCTCAGGCAGGACTTGTTCATGTCGACCATCGGAAGGATCCCCGCCTCCTGAGGACAACAGACAGGTTCAGTGTACAAGGCACCGCGTCACGAGGACTACTAGGTGTCCGGGTCGTAGCTCAGGCAGGACTTGTTCATGTCGACCATCGGAAGGATCCCCGCCTCCTGAGGACAACAGACAGGTTCAGTGAACAAGGCACCGCGGCACGAGGACTACTAGGTGTCCGGGTCGTAGCTCAGGCAGGACTTGTTCATGTCGACCATCGGAAGGATCCCTGCCTCCTGAGGACAACAGACAGGTTCAGTAAACAAGGCACCGCGGCACGAGGACTACTAGGTGTACGGGTCGTAGCTCAGGCAGGACTTGTTCATGTCGACCATCGGAAGGATCCCCGCCTCCTGAGGACAACAGACAAGTTCGGTGAACAAGGCACCGCGGCACGAGGACTACTAGCTGTCCGTGTCGTAGCTCAGGCAGGACTTGTTCATGTCGACCATCGGAAGGATCCCCGCCTCCTGAGGACAACAGACAGGTTCAGTAAACAAGGCACCGCGGCACGAGGACTACTAGGTGTCCGGGTCGTAGCTCAGGCAGGACTTGTTCATGTCGACCATCGGAAGGATCCCCGCCTCCTGGAGACAACAGACAGGTTCAGTAAACAAGGCACCGCGGCACGAGGACTACTAGGTGTCCGGGTCGTAGCTCAGGCAGGACTTGTTCATGTCGACCATCGGAAGGATCCCCGCCTCCTGAGGACAACAGACAAGTTCAGTAAACAAGGCACCGCGGCACAAGGACTACTAGGTGTCCGGGTCGTAGCTCAGGCAGGACTTGTTCATGTCGACCATCGGAAGGATCCCTGCCTCCTGAGGACAACAGACAGGTTCAGTAAACAAGGCACCGCGGCACGAGGACTACCAGGTGTATGGGTCGTAGCTCAGGCAGGACTTGTTCATGTCGACCATCGGAAGGATCCCCGCCTCCTGAGGACAACAGACAGGTTCAGTAAACAAGACACCGCGGCACGAGGACTACCAGGTGTATGGGTCGTAGCTCAGGCAGGACTTGTTCATGTCGACCATCGGAAGGATCCCCGCCTCCTGAGGACAACAGACAGGTTCAGTAAACAAGGCACCGCGGCACGAGGACTAGGTGTCCGGGTCGTAGCTCAGGCAGGACTTGTTCATGTCGACCATCGGAAGGATCCCCGCCTCCTGAGGACAACAGACAGGTTCAGTAAACAAGGCACCGCGGCACGAGGACTACTAGGTGTCCGGGTCGTAGCTCAGGCAGGACCTGTTCATGGCGACCATCGGAAAGATCCCCGCCTCCTGAGGACAACAGACAGGTTCAGTAAACAAGGCACCGCGGCACAAGGACTAGGTGTCCGGGTCGTAGCTCAGGCAGGACTTGTTCATGTCGACCATCGGAAGGATCCCCGCCTCCTGAGGACAACAGATAGGTTCAGTAAACAAGGCACTGCGGCACGAGGACTACTAGGTGTCTGGGTCGTAGCTCAGGCAGGACTTGTTCATGTCGACCATCGGAAGGATCCCCGCCTCCTGAGGACAACAGACAGGTTCAGTAAACAAGGCACCGCGGCACGAGGACTACTAGGTGTCCGGGTCGTAGCTCAGGCAGGACTTGTTCATGTCGACCATCGGAATGATCCCCGCCTCCTGAGGACAACAAGCAGGTTCAGTAAACAAGGCACCGCGGTACGAGGACTAGGTGTCCGGGTCGTAGCTCAGGCAGGACTTGTTCATGTCAACCATCGGAAGGATCTCCGCCTGCTGAGGACAACAGACAGGTTCAGTAAACAAGGCACCGCGGCACGAGGACAAGTAGGTGTCCAGGTCGTAGCTCAGGCAGGACTTGTTCATGTCGACCATCGGAAGGATCCCCGCCTCCTGAGGACAAAAGACAGGTTCAGTAATCAAGGCACCGCGGCACGAGGACTACTAGGTGTCCGGGTCGTAGCTCAGGCACGACTTGTTCATGTCGACCATCGGAAGGATCCCCGCCTCCTGAGGACAACAGACAGGTTCAGTAAACAAGGCACCGCGGCACGAGGACTACTAGGTGTCCGGGTCGTAGCTCAGGCAGGACTTGTTCATGTCGACCATCGATAGGATCCCCGCCTCCTGAGGACAACAGACAGGTTCAGTAAACAAGGCACCGCGGCACGAGGACTACTAGGTTTCCGGGTCGTAGCTCAGGCGGGACTTGTTCATGTCGACCATCGGAAGGATCCCCGCCTCCTGAGGACAACAGACAGGTTCAGTAAACAAGGCACCGCGTCACGAGGACTACTAGGTGTCCGGGTCGTAGCTCAGGCAGGACTTGTTCATGTCGACCATCGGAAGGATCCCCGCCTCCTGAGGACAACAAGCAGGTTCAGTAAACAAGGCACCGCGGTACGAGGACTAGGTGTCCGGGTCGTAGCTCAGGCAGGACTTGTTCATGTCAACCATCGGAAGGATCCCCGCCTCCTGAGGACAACAGACAGGTTCAGTGAACAAGGCACCGCGGCACGAGGACTACTAGGTGTCCGGGTCGTAGCTCAGGCAGGACTCGTTCATGTCGACCATCGGAAGGATCCCCGCCTCCTGAGGACAACAGACAGGTTCAGTAAACAAGGCACCGCGGCACGAGGACTACTAGGTGTCCGGGTCGTAGCTCAGGCGGGACTTGTTCATGTCGACCATCGGAAGGATCCCCGCCTCCTGAGGACAACAGACAGGTTCAGTAAACTAGGCACCGCGGCACGAGGACTACTAGGTGTCCGGGTCGTAGCTCAGGCAGGACTTGTTCATGTCGACCATCGGAAGGATGCCCGCCTCCTGAGGACAACAGACAGGTTCATTAAACAAGGCACCGCGGCACGAGGACTAGGTGTCCGGGTCGTAGCTCAGGCAGGACTTGTTCATGTCGACCATCGGAAGGATCCCCGCCTCCTGAGGACAACAGGCAGGTTCGGTAAACAAGGCACCGCGGCACGAGGACTACTAGGTGTCCGGGTCGTAGCTCAGGCAGGACTTGTTCATGTCGACCATCGGAAGGATCCCCGCCTCCTGAGGACAACAGACAGGTTCAGTAAACAAGGAACCGCGGCACGAGGACTAGGTGTCCGGGTCGTAGCTCAGGCAGGACTTGTTCATGTCGACCATCGGAAGGATCCCCGCCTCCTGAGGACAACAGACAGGTTCTGTGAACAAGGCACCGCGGCACGAGGACTACTAGGTGTCCGGGTCTTAGCTCAGGCAGGACTTGTTCATGTCGACCATCGGAAGGATCCCCGCCTCCTGAGGACAACAGACAGGTTCAGTAAACAAGGCACCGCGGCACGAGGACTACTAGCTGTCCGGGTCGTAGCTCAGGCAGGACTCGTTCATGTCGACCATCGGAAGGATCCCCGCCTCCTGAGGACAACAGACAGGTTCAGTAAACAAGGCACCGCGGTACAAGGACAAGGTGTCCGGGTGGTAGCTCAGGCAGGACTTGTTCATGTCGACCATCGGAAGGATCCCCGCCTCCTGAGGACAACAGACAGGTTCAGTAAACAAGGCACCGCGGCACTAGAACTTGGTGTCCGAGTCTTAGCTCAGGCAGGACTCGTTCATGTCGACCATCGGAAGGATCCCCGCCTCCTGAGGACAACAGACAGGTTCAGTAAACAAGGCACCGCGGCACGAGGACTACTAGGTGTCCGGGTCGTAGCTCAGGCAGGACTTGTTCATGTCGACCATCGGAAGGATCCCCGCCTCCTGAGGACAACAGACAGGTTCAGTAAACAAGGCACCGCGGCACGAGGACTACTAGCTGTCCGGGTCGTAGCTCAGGCAGGACTCGTTCATGTCGACCATCGGAAGGATCCCCGCCTCCTGAGGACAACAGACAGGTTCAGTAAACTAGGCACCGCGGCACGAGGACTACTAGGTCCCCGGGTCGTAGCTCAGGCAGGACTTGTTCATGTCGACCATCGGAAGGATCCCCGCCTCCTGAGGACAACAGACAGGTTCAGTAAACAAGGCACCGCGGCACGAGGACTAGGTGTCCGGGTCGTAGCTCAGGCAGGACTTGTTCATGTCGACCATCGGAAGGATCCCCGCCTCCTGAGGACAACAGACAGGTTCAGTAAACAAGGCACCGCGGCACGAGGACTACTAGCTGTCCGGGTCGTAGCTCAGGCAGGACTCGTTCATGTCGACAATCGGAAGGATCCCCGCCTCCTGAGGACAACAGACAGGTTCAGTAAACAAGGCACCGCGGCACGAGGACTACTAGGTGTCCGGGTCGTAGCTCAGGCAGGACTTGTTCATGTCGACCATCGGAAGGATCCCCGCCTCCTGAGGACAACAGACAGGTTCAGTAAACAAGGCACCGCGGCACGAGGACTACTAGCTGTCCGGGTCGTAGCTCAGGCAGGACTCGTTCATGTCGACCATCGGAAGGATCCTCGCCTCCTGAGGACAACAGACAGGTTCAGTAAACAAGGCACCGCGGCACGAAGACTACTAGCTGTCCGGGTCGTAGCTCAGGCAGGACTCGTTCATGTCGACCATCGGAAGGATCCCCGCCTCCTGAGGACAACAGACAGGTTCAGTAAACAAGGCACCGCGGCACGAGGACTACTAGGTGTCCGGGTCGTAGCTCAGGCAGGACTTGTTCATGTCGACCATCGGAAGGATCCCCGCCTCCTGAGGACAACAGACAGGTTCAGTAAACAAGGCACCGCGGCACGAGGACTACTAGGTGTCCGGGTCGTAGCTCAGGCAGGACTTGTTCATGTCGACCATCGGAAGGATCCCCGCCTCCTGAGGACAACAGACAGGTTCAGTAAACAAGGCACCGCGGCACGAGGACTACTAGGTGTCTGGGTCGTAGCTCAGGCAGGACTTGTTCATGTCGACCATCGGAAGGATCCCCGCCTCCTGAGGACAACAGACAGGTTCAGTAAACAAGGCACCGCGGCAAGAGGACTACTAGCTGTCTGGGTCGTAGCTCAGGCAGGACTTGTTCATGTCGACCATCGGAAGGATCCCCGCCTCCTGAGGACAACAGACAGGTTCAGTAAACAAGGCACCGCGGCACGAAGACTACTAGCTGTCCGGGTCGTAGCTCAGGCAGGACTCGTTCATGTCGACCATCGGAAGGATCCCCGCCTCCTGAGGACAACAGACAGGTTCAGTAAACAAGGCACCGCGGCACGAGGACTACTAGGTGTTCGGGTCGTAGCTCAGGCAGGACTTGTTCATGTCGACCATCGGAAGGATCCCCGCCTCCTGAGGACAACAGACAGGTTCAGTAAACAAGGCACCGCGGCACGAGGACTACTAGGTGTCCGGGTCGTAGCTCAGGCAGGACTTGTTCATGTCGACCATCGGAAGGATCCCCGCCTCCTGAGGACAACAGACAGGTTCAGTAAACAAGGCACCGCAGCACGAGGACTACTAGGTGTCCGGGTCGTAGCTCAGGCAGGACTTGTTCATGTCGACCATCGGAAGGATCCCCGCCTCCTGAGGACAACAGACAGGTTCAGCGAACAAGGCACCGCGGCACGAGGACTACTAGGTGTCCGGGTCGTAGCTCAGGCAGGACTTGTTCATGTCGACCATCGGAAGGATCCCCGCCTCCTGAGGACAACAGGCAGGTTCAGTAAACAAGGCACCGCGGCACGAGGACTACTAGGTGTCCGGGTCGTAGCTCAGGCAGGACTTGTTCATGTCGACCATCGGAAGGATCCGCCTCCTGAGGACAACAGACAGGTTCAGTGAACAAGGCACCGCGGCACGAGGACTACTAGGTGTCCGGGCCGTAGCTGAGGCAGGACTTGTTCATGTCGACCATCGGAAGGATCCCCGCCTCCTGAGGACAACAGACAGGTTCAGTAAACAAGGCACCGCGGCACGAGGACTACTAGGTGTCCGGGTCGTAGCTCAGGCAGGACTTGTTCATGTCGACCATCGGAAGGATCCCCGCCTCCTGAGGACAACAGACAGGTTCTGTGAACAAGGCACCGCGGCACGAGGACTACTAGGTGTCCGGGTCGTAGCTCAGGCAGGACTTGTTCATGTCGACCATCGGAAGGATCCCCGCCTCCTGAGGACAACAGACAGGTTCAGTAAACAAGGCACCGCGGCACGAGGACTACTAGGTGTCCGGGTCGTAGCTCAGGCAGGACTTGTTCATGTCGACCAACGGAATGATCCCCGCCTCTTGAGGACAACAGACAGGTTCAGTAAACAAGGCACCGCGGCACGAGGACTACTAGGTGTCCGGGTCGTAGCTCAGGCAGGACTTGTTCATGTCGACCATCGGAAGGATCCCCGCCTCCTGAGGACAACAGACAGGTTCAGTAAACAAGGCACCGCGGCACGAGGACTACTAGGTGTCCGGGTCGTAGCTCAGGCAGGACTTGTTCATGTCGACCATCGGAAGGATCCCCGCCTCCTGAGGACAACAGACAGGTTCTGTGAACAAGGCACCGCGGCACGAGGACTACTAGGTGTCCGGGTCGTAGCTCAGGCAGGACTTGTTCATGTCGACCATCGGAAGGATCCCCGCCTCCTGAGGACAACAGACAGGTTCAGTAAACAAGGCACCGCGGCACGAGGACTACTAGGTGTCCGGGTCGTAGCTCAGGCAGGACTTGTTCATGTCGACCATCGGAATGATCCCCGCCTCTTGAGGACAACAGACAGGTTCAGTAAACAAGGCACCGCGGCACGAGGACTACTAGGTGTCCGGGTCGTAGCTCAGGCAGGACTTGTTCATGTCGACCATCGGAATGATCCCCGCCTCCTGAGGACAACAGACAGGTTCAGTGAACAAGGCACCGCGGCACGAGGACTACTAGGTGTCCGGGTCGTAGCTCAGGCAGGACTTGTTCATGTCGACCATCGGAATGATCCCCGCCTCCTGAGGACAACAGACAGGTTCAGTAAACAAGGCACCGCGGCACGAGGACTACTAGGTGTCCGGGTCGTAGCTCAGGCAGGACTTGTTCATGTCGACCATCGGAAGGATCCCCGCCTCCTGAGGACAACAGACAGGTTCAGTAAACAAGGCACCGCGGCACGAGGACTACTAGGTGTCCGGGTCGTAGCTCAGGCAGGACTTGTTCATGTCGACCATCGGAATGATCCTCGCCTCCTGAGGACAACAGACAGGTTCAGTAAACAAGGCACCAGATGAACATTTGTCGCCTGTCTCCTTTTCTTTTAACATAATAAAAAATAAGGTGTGGAAAGAAAACTTGTGTTCAGATTTGTTACTAGGGAGGCATATGGAAGTTTGTTATACTCACTGGGAAAAAACATCCATTCGTTTCTACGTAAACCTACATTCTCGAAAGTTATCAAGGTCATCCAAGCAATATCAGAGTACATTCATGTGTAAAATTGTTCGGTACTTCTTCTTGAAAAGATGTTGTGAATTTGAAAATTCCTATAAGAATAAATTGGATGAAATTTAAATTTCTCAAAAGTTTTATCTGATTTGAATGAAATTTCCACATAAAGTTGATATTATTGTAATGTTTGTTCCTACCGAGTGTTGAAATATCTGGTTTGGATTATTCTCAAGAAGACAGATCGTATTTCCCTGTTAAAATATTAAATGTCGACTTCCATGTTCTTTAGAATCTTCAGGTTTGGCTGTGTAACAAATGGAATGAGTGAACCAATAGTATCACACTCAACGTGTGCGTATAAAGTTTCCATAATAATATTTTGCTCATACGCACTACGTTTTCCCATCATTATCAGATCAGCGTAGCGAAGATTCCATTCCACATACCGAAAAAAATGGGCTTCGTTCTTATGTTGTTTTTTGTTTGAAATGTTGTACGCTGCATACAGGTCAGGAAAAAATACCTATCAACTTGAAACTTTTTCTACATGTTTCTGTCGGACCAGAATAGGTCGGGATTGTTTTTCAGAAAACTCAGTCGGAAGGTTTTTGTGGAAAAAAATCGGAAAGTTTGAAAAATTATCGTAAGAATAACCCGGAGGAAAAATACTTGAAAAACAAGAATCCTTCAAAAGCTCTCAAATTCTCACCGAATATGAACAATATCATTGTACACCTTTTCGGAGATTCTTGTAACAATCGTAAGGGAATTAACGAAGAGAACGCATTCAGAACGTATTTTCAAACCAATCAAATCTGCAGCAAGAAGTGTCATCAGTTGAATTGAAACAATTGAAATCAGTTATGAATGAACAGGGAGGCCGCGCCATGATTGATTCCGGTAGGGTTCTTGAACGTTTGAAGTGATCCAATGTCTGTAGATGTAGACTGAGCTGACAGATCTTTTTTTATTTCTGTACATTTCTATACTTCTGAGCTCATCTCACAACGCGAATCCCGCGTTTTCCTAGTTATTAGATGAGCTAGCAAAGATTCCATTTCACATACCGAAAAAAATGTGCTTGGCTTTTTTTATTATTATTATTTTTTGTAATTTTGTACGCGGCTTACCTGACAGGAAAAAATACCTATCGACTTGAAAATTTTTCTAAATTTTTTTTCATACCAGAATAGGCTGTGATTATTTCTCAGAAAAATCCGTCGGAAGGATTTTCCGGAATGAAATCGTAGTTTGAAATATCCTCATAAGAATAACCCGGAGGAAAAATACTTGAAAAAACAAAAATCCTTCAAAAGCTCTCAAATTCTCACCGAATATGAACAATACTATTATACACCTTTTCAGAGACTTCTGCAACTATCAGATGGGAAATAACAAAGAAAACGCATTAAAGGTGTACATTTTATTGAATATTTGGAACGTTTGGAGTAATCCAAGGTCCGTAAATGTGGATTGAGCTGACGGAATATTTTCCATTCTGGATTTCCATACTTCTTCAAGCTCATCTCACAATGCACAACTCTCGTTTTCCTAGTTATTATCATTTAAATTATTGCAATTGCGGATAAATGCGCGATGGCAAGTTTCCTAACTACTGCTATCCCCAACCCTCTGACGGAATAACTTTAACCTGATTTCATTCCCTTCAAAAATACTCCTACCAAGCCCATTCCAGTCCCTACCTGTCCTATTCAAGAGAATTCACCAACATCTAACCCAGCCCCCTTTATGACTACTGCTCTATCATGACCCACCCCCCTACCTCCGCACCCTGACTCATTCCTTCCAATCAACTCATGCAGCTCCCCCATCCCCCCTCTCCCACCATTATCCTGGAGAAATTACATGAAGGATCCTCTTTCTAGCTTATTTCCGATTTCTGCCATCCCAAGTCTCGCATCATCTCAGTTGGACTCTCCAACATTCTCACTTTCTCCCCCCATTCATTCTCACCCCATTTCCACCTCCTTACCCTACCTGTAACCCTTCTTACTGCAATCCTTTGAACCCTCTCCACATCCCTCATCTCACCTGATCTATGAGGATCCCAAACTGAACTAGCATATTCTACCATGGGACGCACTAACGAGAAATATGCTTTTCCTTATCTCCATAGCTGCCCCCCAAGTTGCCTCATCACAAAGTTTAGTGCATTTATACTCTTTTTCTACTATCCTCTCAATCTGACTCCCCCACCCCAGATGTCTAGCTATCAAATACCACCCCCGAATACTTGTAATTTTTCACCGATTCCAGTGTCTTCCCTCCCACCTCATACACTACATCTGTCCTCATGGTCCTCCTACCAAATGTTACCAACATGCACTTCCCTGTATTCAACCCCATCTTATTCCACTGAACCAGACGATTAATTGCCACCAAATCTGCCTGGTGAGCTACTACATTCTCCTCTGTATCCTCGTCATCCTCCTCTGCATTGATTCCCCTCTAAAACACACAATCATTGTCGCAGTACGCCGTGAGACAGGATCCTCTGATTGGCTCAACAGTCAGCCTCGTTCAGCCGTATGACGTCATGTCAGTGCTGCTCTCAGAGCGATGGTGCCAGGCTTTGGAACCATTCAAATGCTACTTCTTGTTCAAGAAATCATATCTGGAGGCTTAAAGACTTTTGGCCACAGATGTTGAGACAGTTCAGTTTCTACAGGCACATGCGAGAGAAATGTTCTCATATAACTGTTTGCAATGTTTTCAGGGCAATGGGCAGAGAAGGAGGATGGGGACAGTTGAATAGGTTGATCAGAAGGAATGAGTCAGGATAGGGCGGTAGTTATAAAGGGGGCTGGATTAGATGGGGATACATTTTCTCTCTCAGATGGGACAAGTAGGGACTGGAATTGGCTCAGTAGAAGTGTATTTGAGGGGGATGAAGAGAGGTTAGGGAGGCGGTCAAACAGTCGCGACCAAGGATAGGGAACTTGCCACCGTGCATTCACGCGCAACTGTGAGAGTTGGGATAATACCAAAGCGGTGGATACATTTGCAAGTCTTAGCAAGTGAAAAGCGCGAGTGAGAAGTGACAAGTGACAAGTCCATCGCATCTCGTTTTGCGTCACCTTTTGGTACAAATAGCTCACTGCAAACTAACTAACAAACTAACTAACTAACCTATAAACAGCAAGAAAGGGAACACAATAATAGCAGTCAAGTGTTGAGAGTATTATAATCAACGTCAAATAAATGGGCCAATCACGTTCGACTCTTTGATTTGCTTGAACTTTTCGCTCTCACTTGTAGAGCAATGCTCGACTTCTGAAAGGATTTTGAAGAGTCTTTCGAGTCGGTCATTTCGTCGCCGTGCACCAATCAGCGACGGTATTGGAGCCGACTTTCACTTCTCCCTTCCGAAGACTTGCAAGTGTATCCACCACTTAAGCCCTACTCGTAACACGGGGTGGAACAGCAAGTCAAGTCAGTGGATGTGGCTCTACGCATGTTTATATCGATCATTCGTCTGACTATTCCGCAACGTATGGTTCATCATAGATGTATAATATGTAACATGAATTCTTGTATCAAACGATCAAACGAGACGGATGGATCAGTTACTGTGAAGACTGGGTTCGAGGCCTGATTGACGTTAGTCGTGGTTTCCCTCAGTTGTCGGAGTGAATATTGAAATTGTTTCTTACAACCAGAGCAAGAACCCCCCATGTGCACGACAAGGCAGTGAAGAATCAAAACCGTAACGTAAACTTGAATTTGAACGTGGAGAAGCTTGTTGAAAGAAGTATGTTTGAGCTTAGATCGATGTTCACAGCTTTGCAGTCTGAAGCCAGACGAGTTCGGGTTCGAGCCCCGCTGAAGACACGAGTTCTGTATGCATCCTCCCACTTGCCATGCAGCTGTTGGTGTTTGGTTCGAGCCCCGCTGAAGACACGAGTTCTGTGTGCAACCTCTCACTTGCCATGCAGCTGTTGGTGTTCGGTTCGAGCCCCGCTGAAGACAAGAGTTCTGTGTGCAACCTCTTACTTGCTATGCAGCTGTTGGTGTTCGGTTCGAGCCCCGCTGAAGACACGAGTTCTGTGTGCAACCTCTCACTTGCTATGCAGCTGTTGGTGTTCGGTTCGAGCCCCGCTTATGACACGAGTTCTGTGTGCATCCTCTCACTTGCCATGCAGCTGTTGGTGTTCGGTTCGAGCCCCACTGAAGACACGAGTTCTGTGTGCAACCTCTCACTTGCCATGCAGCGGTTGGTGTTCGGTTCGAGCCCCGCTGAAGACATAAGTTCTGTGTGCATCCTCTCACTTGCCATGCAGCTGTTGGTGTTCGGTTCGAGCCCCGCTAAAGACACGAGTTCTGTGTGCATCCTCTCACTTACCATGCAGCTGTTGATGTTCGGTTCGAGCCCCGCTGAAGACACGAGTTCTGTGTGCATCCTCTCACTTGCCATGCAGCTGTTGGTGTTCGGGTTCGAGCCCCGCTGAAGACACGAGTTCTGTATGCAACCTCTCACTTGCCATGCAGCTGTTGGTGTTCGGTTCGAGCCCCACTGAAGACACGAGTTCTGTATGCAACCTCTCACTTGCCATGCAGCTGTTGGTGTTCGGTTCGAGCCCCGCTGAAGACACGAGTTCTGTATGCATCCTCCCACTTGCCATGCAGCTGTTGGTGTTCGGTTCGAGCCCCGCTAAAGACACGAGTTCTGTGTGCATCCTCTCACTTACCATGCAGCTGTTGATGTTCGGTTCGAGCCCCGCTGAAGACATGAGTTATGTGTGCATCCTCTCACTTGCCATGCAGCTGTTGGTGTTCGGTTCGAGCCCCACTGAAGACACGAGTTCTGTATGCAACCTCTCACTTGCCATGCAGCTGTTGGTGTTCGGTTCGAGCACCGCTGAAGACACGAGTTCTGTATGCATCCTCCCACTTGCCATGCAGCTGTTGGTGTTTGGGTTCGAGTCCCGCTGAAGACACGAGTTCTGTATGCATCCTCCCACTTGCCATGCAGCCGTTGGTGTTCGGGTTCGAGCCCCGCTGAAGACACGAGTTCTGTATGCATCCTCTCACTTGCCATGCAGGTGTTGGTGTTAGGTTCGAGCCCCGCTGAAGACACGAGTTCTGTGTGCATCCTCTCACTTGCCATGCAGCTGTTGGCTTTCGGGTTCGAGCCCCGCTGAAGACAAGAGTTCTGTGTGCATCCTCTCACTTACCATGCAGCTGTTGGTGTTCGGGTCGAGCCCCGCTGAAGACACGAGTTCTGTATGAAACCTCACTTGCCATGCAACTGTTGGTGTTCGGGTTCGAGCCCCGCTGAAGACAAGAGTTCTGTGTGCCTCCTCCCACTTGCCATGCAGCTGTTGGTGTTCGGTTCGAGCCCCGCTGAAGACACGAGTTTTGTATGCATCCTCCCACTTGCCATGCAGCTGTTGGTGTTCGGTTCGAGCCAAACTGAAGACATGAGTTCTGTATGCAACCTCTCACTTAACATGCAGCTGTTGGTGTTCGGGTTCGAGCCTCGCTGAAGACACGAGTTCTGTATGCAACCTCTCACTTGCCATGCAGCTGATGGTGTTTAGGTTCGAGCCCCGCTGAGGACACGAGTTCTGTGTGCCTCCTCTCACTTGCCATGCAGCTGTTGGTGTTCGGTTCGAGCCCCGCTGAAGACACGAGTTCTGTGTGCATCCTCTCACTTGCCATGCAGCTGTTGGTGTTCGGGTTCGAGCCCCGCTGAAGACACGAGTTCTGTGTGCATCCTCTCACTTGCCATGCAGCTGTTGGTGTTCGGTTCGAGCCAAACTGAAGACATGAGTTCTGTATGCAACCTCTCACTTGCCATGCAGCTGTTGGTGTTCGGGTTCGAGCCTCGCTGAAGACACGAGTTCTGTATGCATCCTCTCACTTGCCATGCAGCTGTTGGTGTTCGGGTTCGAGCCCCGCTGAAGACACGAGTTCTGTAGGCATCCTCTCACTTGCCATGCAGCTGTTGGTGTTCGGGTTCGAGCCCCGCTGAAGACACGAGTTATGTGTGCATCCTCTCACTTGCCATGCAGCTGTTGGTGTTCGGGTTCGAGCCCCGCTGAAGACACGAGTTCTCTATGCATCCTCTCACTTGCCTTGCAGCTGTTGGTGTTCGGGTTCGAGCCCCGCTGGAGACATGAGCTCTGTGTGCATCCTCTCACTTGCCATGCAGCTGTTGGTGTTTGGTTCGAGCCCCGCTGAAGACACGAGTTCTGTGTGCATCCTCTCACTTGCCATGCGGATGTTGGTGTTTGGTTCGAGCCCCGCTGAAGACACGAGTTCTGTGTGCATCCTCTCACTTGCCATGCAGCTGTTGGTGTTCGGTTCGAGCCCCGCTGAAGACACGAGTTCTGTGTGCATCCTCTCACTTGCCATGCAGCTGTTGGTGTTCGGTTCGAGCCCCGCTGAAGACACGAGTTCTGTGTGCATCCTCTCACTTGCCATGCAGCTGTTGGTGTTCGGTTCGAGCCCCGCTGAAGACACGAGTTCTGTGTGCAACCTCTCACTTGCCATGCAGCAGTTGGTGTTCGGTTCAAGCCCCACTGAAGACACGAGTTCTGTGTGCAACCTCTCACTCGCCATGCAGCTGTTGGTGATTGGTTCGAGCCCCGCTGAAGACACGAGTTCTGTGTGCAACCTCTCACTCGCCATGCAGCTGTTGGTGTTCGGTTCGAGCCCCACTGAAGACACGAGTTCTGTGTGCAACCTCTCACTCGCCATGCAGCTGTTGGTGTTCGGTTCGAGCCCCGCTGAAGACACGAGTTCTGTGTGCAACCTCTCACTCGCCATGCAGCTGTTGGTGTTCGGTTCGAGCCCCGCTGAAGACACGAGTTCTGTGTGCAACCTCTCACTTGCCATGCAGCTGTTGGTGTTCGGGTTCGAGCCCCGCTGAAGACACGAGCTCTGTGTGCAACCTCTCACTTGCCATGCGGCTGTTGGTGTTCGGTTCGAGCCCCGCTGAAGACACGAGTTCTGTATGCAACCTCTCACTTGCCATGCAGCTGTTGGTGGTCGGGTTCGAGCCCCGCTGAAGACACGAGTTCTGTGTGCATCCTCTCACTTGCCATGCAGCTGTTAGTGTTCGGTTCGAGCCCCACTGAAGACACGAGTTCTGTTTGCAACCTCACTTGCCATGCAGCTGTTGGTGTTCGGGTTCGAGCCCCGCTGAAGACACGAGTTTCGTTTGCAACCTCACTTGCCATGCAGCTGTTGGTGTTTGGGTTTGAGCCCCTTGAAGACACGAGCTCTGTGTGCAACCTCTCACTTGCCATGCAGCTGTTGGTGTTCGGTTCGAGCCCCGCTGAAGACACGAGTTCTGTGTGCATCCTCTCACTTGCCATGCAGCTGTTGGTGTTCGGTTCGAGCCCCGCTGAAGACAAGAGTTCTGTGTGCATCCTCTCACTTGCCATGCAGCTGTTGGTGTTTGGGTTCGAGCCCCGCTGAAGACACGAGTTCTGTGTGCCTTCTCTCACTTGCCATGCAGCTGTTGATGTTCGGGTTCGAGCCCCGCTCTAGACACGAGTTCTGTGTGCATCCTCTCACTTGCCATGCAGCTGTTGGTGTTCGGGTTCGAGCCCCACTGAAGACACGAGCTCTGTGTGCAACCTCTCACTTGCCATGCAGCTGTTGGTGTTCGGTTCGAGCCCCGCTGAAGACACGAGTTCTGTATGCATCCTCTCACTTGCCATGCAGCTGTTAGTGTTCGGTTCGAGCCCAGCTGAAGACACGAGTTCTGTTCGCAACCTCACTTGCCATGCAGCTGTTGGTGTTCGGTTCGAGCCCCGCTGAAGACACGTGTTCTGTATGCATCCTCTCACTTGCCATGCAGCTGTTAGTGTTCGGTTCGAGCCCAGCTGAAGACACGAGTTCTGTATGCATCCTCTCACTTGCCATGCAGCTGTTGGTGTTCGGGTTCGAGCCCCGCTGAAGACACGAGTTCTGTATGCATCCTCTCACCTGCCATGCAGCTGTTGGTGTTCGGGTCAGAGCCCCGCTGAAGACACGAGTTCTGTGTGCATCCTCTCACTTGCCATGCAGCTGTTGGTGTTCGGGTTCGAGCCCTGCTGAAGACACGAGTTCTGTGTGCATCCCCTCACTTGCCATGCAGCTGTTGGTGTTCGGTTCGAGCCCCGCTGAAGACACGAGTTCTGTGTGCATCCTCTCACTTGGCATGCAGCTGTTGATGTTTGGGTTCGAGCCCCGCTGAAGACACGAGATTTGTGTGCATCCTCTCACTTGCCATGCAGCTGTTGATGTTTGGGTTCAAGCCCCGCTGAAGACACGAGTTTTGTGTGCATCCTCTCACTTGCCATGCAGCTGTTTGTGTTCGGGTTCGAGCCCCGCTGAAGACACGAATTCTGTGTGCATCCTCTCACTTGCCATGCAGCTGTTGATGTTTGGGTTCGAGCCCCGCTGAAGACACGAGTTTTGTGTGCATCCTCTCACTTGCCATGCAGCTGTTGGTGTTTGGTTCGATCCCCGCTGAAGACACGAGTTCTGTATGCATCCTCTCACTTGCCATGCAGCTGTTGGTGTTCGGGTTCGAGCCCCAATGAAGACATGAGTTCTGTATGCATCCTCTCACTTGCCATGCAGCTGTCGGTGTTCGGTTCGAGCCCCGCTGAAGACACGAGTTCTGTGTGCATCCTCTCACTTGCCATGCAGCTGTTGGTGTTTGGTTCGAGCCCCGCTGAAGACACGAGTTCTGTATGCAACCTCTCACTTACCATGCAGCTGTTGGTGTTAGGTTCGAGCCCCGCTGAAGACACGAGTTCTGTGTGCATCCTCTCACTTGCCATGCAGCTGTTGGTGTTTGGTTCGAGCCCCGCTGAAGACACGAGTTCTGTATGCATCCTCTCACTTGCCATGCAGCTGTTGGTGTTCGGGTTCGAGCCCCACTGAAGACACGAGTTCTGTGAGCATCCTCTCACCTGCCATGCAGCTGTTGGTGTTCGGGTTCGAGCCCCGCTGAAGACATGAGTTCTGTGTGCATCCTCTCACTTGCCATGCAGCTGTTGGTGTTTGGGTTCGAGCCCCGCTGAAGACATGAGTTCTGTATGCATCCTCTCACTTGCCATGCAGCTGTTGGTGTTCGGGTTCGAGCCCCACTGAAGACACGAGTTCTGTGTGCATCCTCTCACTTGCCATGCAGCTGTTGGTGTTCGGGTTCGAGCCCCGCTGAAGACACGAGTTCTGTATGCATCCTCTCACTCGCCATGCAGCTGTTGGTGTTTGGGTTCGAGCCCCGCTGAAGACACAAGTTCTGTGTGCATCCTCTCACTTGCCATGCAGCTGTTGGTGTTTAGGTTCGAGCCCCGCTGAAGACACGAGTTCTGTGTGCATCCTCTCACTAGCCATGCAGCTGTTGGTGTTCGGTTTGAGCCCCGCTGAAGACATGAGCTCTGTGTGCATCCTCTCACTTGCCATGCAGCTGTTGGTGATCGGGTTCGAGCCCCGCTGAAGACACGAGTTCTGTATGCATCCTCTCACTTGCCATGCAGCTTTTGGTGTTTGATTCGAGCCCCGCTGAAGACACGAGTTCTGTGTGCATCCCCTCACTTGCCATGCAGCTGTTGGTTTTCGGGTTCGAGCCCCGCTGAAGACACGAGTTCTGTATGCAACCTCACTTGCCATGCAGCTGTTGGTGTTCGGGTTCGAGCCCCGCTGAAGACACGAGTTTTGTGTGCATCCTCTCACTTGCCATGCAGCTATTGGTGTTCGGGTTCGAGCCCCGCTGAAGACACGAGTTCTGTTTGCATTCTTACACTTGCCATGCAGCTGTTGGTGTTCGGGTTCGAGCCCCGCTGAAAACACTAGTTCTGTATGCATCCTCTCACTTGCCATGCAGCTGTTGGTGTTCGGTTCGAGCCCCGCTGAAGACACGAGTTCTGTGTGCATCCTCTCACTTGCCATGCAGCTGTTGGTGTTCGGTTCGAGCTCCGCTGAAGACAAGAGTTCTGTGTGCAACCTCCCACTTGCAATGCAGCTGTTGGTGTTCGGTTCGAGCCCCGCTGAAGACATGAGTTCTGTGTGCATCCTCTCACTTGCCATGTAGCTGTTGGTGTTCGGTTCGAGCTCCGCTGAAGACAAGAGTTCTGTGTGCAACCTCCCACTTGCAATGCAGCTGTTGGTGTTCGGTTCGAGCCCCGCTGAAGACATGAGTTCTGTGTGCATCCTCTCACTTGCCATGCAGCTGTTGGTGTTCGGTTCGAGCCCCGCTGAAGACATGAGTTCTGTGTGCATCCTCTCACTTGCCATGCAGCTGTTGGTGTTCGGTTTGAGCCCCGCTGAAGACACGAGTACTGTGTGCAGCCTCTCACTTGCCATGCAGCTGTTGGTGTTTGGGTTCGAGCCCCGCTGAAGACACAAGTTCTGTATTCATCCTCTCACTTGCCATGCAGCTGTTGGTGCTTGGTTCGAGCCCCGCTGAAGACACGAGTTCTGAGTGCATCCTCTCACTTGCCATGCAGCTGTTGGTGTTCGGTTCGAGCCCCGCTGAAGACAAGAGTTCTGTGTGCATCCTCTCACTTGCCATGCAGCTGTTGATGTTCGCTTCGAGCTCCGCTTAAGACACGAGTTCTGTGTGCATCCTCTCATTTGCCATGCAGCTGTTGGTGTTCGGTTCAAGCCCCGCTGAAGACATGAGTTCTGTGTGCATCCTCTCACTTGCCATGCAGCTGTTGGTGCTTGGTTCGAGCCCCGCTGAAGACATGATTTCTGTATGCAACCTCTCACTTGCCATGCAGCTGTTGGTGTTCGCTTCGAGCCCCGCTTAAGACACGAGTTCTGTGTGCATCCCCTCACTTGCCATGCAGCTGTAGGTGTTCGGTTCGAGCCCCGCTGAAGACATGAGTCATGTGTACATCCTCTCACTTGCCATGCAGCTGTTGGTGTTTGGTTCGAGCCCCGCTGAAGACATGAGTTATGTGTGCATCCTCTCACTTGCCATGCAGCTGTTGGTGTTTGGTTCGAGCCCCGCTGAAGACATGAGTTCTGTGTGCATCCTCTCACTTGCCATGCAGCTGTTGGTGTTCGGTTCGAGCCCCGCTGAAGACATGAGCTCTGTGTGCATCCTCTCACTTGCCATGCAGCTGTTGGTGTTTGGTTCGAGCCCCGCTGAAGATATGAGTTCTGTATGCAACCTCACTTGCCATGCAGGTGTTGGTGTTTGGGTTCGAGCCCCACTGAAGACACGAGTTTTGTATGCATTCTCTCACTTGCCATGCAGCTGTTGGTGTTCGGTTCGAGCCCCGCTGAAGACACGAGTTCTGTATGCATCCTCTCACTTGCCATGCAGCTGTTGGTGTTCGGTTCGAGCCCCGCTGAAGACACGAGTTCTGTATGCATCCTCTCACTTGCCATGCAGCTGTTGGTGTTCGGTTCGAGCCCTGCTGAGGACACGAGTTCTGTGTGCATCCTCTCACTTGCCATGCAGCTGTTGGTGTTCGGTTCGAGCCCCGCTGAAGACACGAGTTCTGTATGCAACCTCTCACTTGCCATGCAGCTGTTGGTGTTTGGTTCGAGCCCCGCTGAAGACACGAGTTCTGTATGCATCCCCTCACTTGCCATGCAGCTGTTGGTGTTCGGTTCGAGCCCTGCTGAAGACACGAGTTCTGTATGCACCCTTTCACTTGCCATGCAGCTGTTGGTGTTCGGTTCGAGCCCCACTGAAGACACGAGTTCTGTATGCAGCCTCTCACTTGCCATGCAGCTGTTGGTGTTTGGTTCGAGCCCCGCTGCAGACACGAGTTCTGTATGCATCCTCTCACTTGCCATGCAGCTGTTGGTGTTCGGTTCGAGCCCCGCTGAAGACATGAGCTCTGTGTGCAACCTCTCACTTGCCATGCAGCTGTTGGTGTTCGGTTCGAGCCCCACTGAAGACACGAGTTCTGTATGCAGCCTCTCACTTGCCATGCAGCTGTTGGTGTTTGGTTCGAGCCCCGCTGCAGACACGAGTTCTGTATGCATCCTCTCACTTGCCATGCAGCTGTTGGTGTTCGGTTCGAGCCCCGCTGAAGACATGAGCTCTGTGTGCAACCTCTTACTTGCCATGCAGCTGTTGGTGTTCCTTTCGAGCCCCGCTGAAGACATGAGTTCTGTATGCATCCTCTCACTTGCCAAGCAGCTGTTGGTGTTCAGGTTCGAGCCCCTATGAAGACACGAGTTCTGTATGCAAACTCTCACTTGCCATGCAGCTGTTGGTGTTCGGTTCGAGCCCCGCTGAAGACATGAGCTCTGTGTGCAACCTCTCACTTGCCATGCAGCTGTTGGTGCTTGGTTCGAGCCCCGCTGAAGACATGATTTCTGTATGCAACCTCTCAATTGCCATGCAGCTGTTGGTGTTCGCTTCGAGCCCCGCTTAAGACACGAGTTCTGTGTGCATCCCCTCACTTGCCATGCAGCTGTAGGTGTTCGGTTCGAGCCCCGCTGAAGACATGAGTCATGTGTACATCCTCTCACTTGCCATGCAGCTGTTGGTGTTTGGTTCGAGCACCGCTGAAGACATGAGTTATGTGTGCATCCTCTCACTTGCCATGCAGCTGTTGGTGTTTGGTTCGAGCCCCGCTGAAGACATGAGTTCTGTGTGCATCCTCTCACTTGCCATGCAGCTGTTGGTGTTCGGTTCGAGCCCCGCTGAAGACACGAGTTCTGTATGCATCCTCTCACTTGCCATGCAGCTGTTGGTGTTCGGTTCGAGCCCCGCTGAAGACACGAGTTCTGTATGCATCCTCTCACTTGCCATGCAGCTGTTGGTGTTCGGTTCGAGCCCTGCTGAGGACACGAGTTCTGTGTGCATCCTCTCACTTGCCATGCAGCTGTTGGTGTTCGGTTCGAGCCCCGCTGAAGACATGAGCTCTGTGTGCATCCTCTCACTTGCCATGCAGCTGTTGGTGTTTGGTTCGAGCCCCGCTGAAGACATGAGTTCTGTATGCAACCTCACTTGCCATGCAGGTGTTGGTGTTTGGGTTCGAGCCCCACTGAAGACACGAGTTCTGTATGCATTCTCTCACTTGCCATGCAGCTGTTGGTGTTCGGTTCGAGCCCCGCTGAAGACACGAGTTCTGTATGCATCCTCTCACTTGCCATGCAGCTGTTGGTGTTCGGTTCGAGCCCCGCTGAAGACACGAGTTCTGTATGCATCCTCTCACTTGCCATGCAGCTGTTGGTGTTCGGTTCGAGCCCTGCTGAGGACACGAGTTCTGTGTGCATCCTCTCACTTGCCATGCAGCTGTTGGTGTTTGGTTCGAGCCCCGCTGAAGACACGAGTTCTGTATGCAACCTCTCACTTGCCATGCAGCTGTTGGTGTTTGGTTCGAGCCCCGCTGAAGACACGAGTTCTGTATGCATCCCCTCACTTGCCATGCAGCTGTTGGTGTTCGGTTCGAGCCCTGCTGAAGACACGAGTTCTGTATGCATCCCCTCACTTGCCATGCAGCTGTTGGTGTTCGGTTCGAGCCCCACTGAAGACACGAGTTCTGTATGCAGCCTCTCACTTGCCATGCAGCTGTTGGTGTTTGGTTCGAGCCCCGCTGCAGACACGAGTTCTGTATGCATCCTCTCACTTGCCATTCAGCTGTTGGTGTTCGGTTCGAGCCCCGCTGAAGACACGATTTCTGTGTACAACCTCCCACTTGCAATGCAGCTGTTGGTGTTCGGTTCAAGCCCCGCTGAAGACATGAGCTCTGTGTGCAACCTCTCACTTGCCATGCAGCTGTTGGTGTTCGGTTCGAGCCCCACTGAAGACACGAGTTCTGTATGCATTCTCTCACTTGCCATGCAGCTGTTGGTGTTTGGTTCGAGCCCCGCTGCAGACACGAGTTCTGTATGCATCCTCTCACTTGCCATGCAGCTGTTGGTGTTCGGTTCGAGCCCCGCTGAAGACATGAGCTCTGTGTGCAACCTCTTACTTGCCATGCAGCTGTTGGTGTTCCTTTCGAGCCCCGCTGAAGACATGAGTTCTGTATGCATCCTCTCACTTGCCATGCAGCTGTTGGTGTTCAGGTTCGAGCCCCGCTGAAGACACGAGTTCTGTATGCCTCCTCTTACTTGCCATGCAGCTGTTGGTGTTTGGTTCGAGCCCCGATGAAGACACGAGTTCTGTATGCATCCTCTCACTTGCCATGCAGCTGTTGGTGTTCGGTTCGAGCCCCGATGAAGACACGAGTTCTGTATGCAACCTCTCACTTTCATGCAGCTGTTGGTGTTCGGTTCGAGCCCCGCTGAAGACACGAGTTCTGTATGCAACCTCTTACTTGCCATGCAGCTGTTGGTGTTCGGTTCGAGCCCCGATGAAGACACGAGTTCTGTATGCAACCTCTCACTTGCCATGCAGCTGTTGGTGTTCGGTTCGAGCCCCGCTGAAGACACAAGTTCTGTATGCCTCCTCTTACTTGCCATGCGGCTGTTGGTGTTTGGTTCGAGCCCCGATGAAGACACGAGTTCTGTATGCATCCTCTCACTTGCCATGCAGCTGTTGGTGTTCGGTTCGAGCCCCGATGAAGACACGAGTTCTGTATGCAACCTCTCACTTGCCATGCAGCTGTTGGTGTTCGGGTTCGAGCCCCGCTGAAGACACGAGTTCTGTATGCATCCTCTCACTTGCCATGCAGCTGTTGGTGTTCGGGTTCGAGCCCCGCTGAAGACAAGAGTTCTGTATGCATCCTCTCACTTGCCATGCAGCTGTTGGTGTTCGGGTTAGAGCCTTGCTGAAGACACGAGTTCTGTATGCCTCCTCTCACTTGCCATGCAGCTGTTGGTGTTCGGTTCGAGCCCCGCTGAAGACATGAGCTCTGTGTGCAACCTCTCACTTGCCATGCAGCTGTTGGTGTTCGGTTCGAGCCCCACTGAAGACACGAGTTCTGTATGCAGCCTCTCACTTGCCATGCAGCTGTTGGTGCTTGGTTCGAGCCCCGCTGAAGACACGAGTTCTGTGTGCATCCTCTTACTTGCCATGCAGCTGTTGGTGCTTGGTTGGAGCCCCGCTGAAGACATGAGTTCTGTGTGCATCCTCTCACTTGCCATGCCGCTGTTGGTGTTTGGGTTCGAGCCCCGCTGAAGACAAAAGTTCTGTATGCATCCTCTCACTTGCCATGCAGCTGTTGTTGTTCGGTTCGAGCCCCGCTGAAGACACGAGTTCTGTATGCATCCTCTCACTTGCCATGCAGCTGTTGGTGTTCGGGTTCGAGCCCCGCTGAAGACACGAGTTCTGTGTGCATCCTCTCACTTGCCATGCAGCTGTTGGTGCTTGGTTCGAGCCCCGCTGAAGACACGAGTTCTGTGTGCATCCTCTCACTTGCCATGCAGCTGTTGGTGTTTGCGTTCGAACCCCGCTGAAGAGACGAGTTCCGTATGCATCCTCTCACTTGCCATGCAGCTATTGGTGTTCGGGTTCGAGCCCCGCTGAAGACACGAGTTCTGTTTGCATTCTCTCACTTGTCATGCAGCTGTTGGTGTTCGGGTTCGAGCCCCGCTGAAAACAATAGTTCTGTATGCATCCTCTCACTTGCCATGCAGCTGTTGGTGTTTGGTTCGAGCCCCGCTGAAGACACGAGTTCTGTGTGCATCCTCTCACTTGCCATGTAGCTGTTGGTGTTCGGTTCGAGCCCTGCTGAGGACACGAGTTCTGTGTGCATCCTCTCACTTGCCATGCAGCTGTTGGTGTTCGGTTCGAGCCCCGCTGAAGACACGAGTTCTGTATGCAACCTCTCACTTGCCATGCAGCTGTTGGTGTTTGGTTCGAGCCCCGCTGAAGACACGAGTTCTGTATGCATCCCCTCACTTGCCATGCAGCTGTTGGTGTTCGGTTCGAGCCCTGCTGAAGACACGAGTTCTGTATGCACCCTTTCACTTGCCATGCAGCTGTTGGTGTTCGGTTCGAGCCCCACTGAAGACACGAGTTCTGTATGCAGCCTCTCACTTGCCATGCAGCTGTTGGTGTTTGGTTCGAGCCCCGCTGCAGACACGAGTTCTGTATGCATCCTCTCACTTGCCATGCAGCTGTTGGTGTTTGGTTCGAGCCCCGCTGAAGACATGAGCTCTGTGTGCAACCTCTCACTTGCCATGCAGCTGTTGGTGTTCGGTTCGAGCCCCACTGAAGACACGAGTTCTGTATGCAGCCTCTCACTTGCCATGCAGCTGTTGGTGTTTGGTTCGAGCCCCGCTGCAGACACGAGTTCTGTATGCATCCTCTCACTTGCCATGCAGCTGTTGGTGTTCGGTTCGAGCCCCGCTGAAGACATGAGCTCTGTGTGCAACCTCTTACTTGCCATGCAGCTGTTGGTGTTCCTTTCGAGCCCCGCTGAAGGCATGAGTTCTGTATGCATCCTCTCACTTGCCATGCAGCTGTTGGTGTTCAGGTTCGAGCCCCTATGAAGACACGAGTTCTGTATGCAAACTCTCACTTGCCATGCAGCTGTTGGTGTTCGGTTCGAGCCCCGCTGAAGACATGAGCTCTGTGTGCAACCTCTCACTTGCCATGCAGCTGTTGGTGTTTGGTTCGAGCCCCGATGAAGACACGAGTTCTGTATGCATCCTCTCACTTGCCATGCAGCTGTTGGTGTTCGGTTCGAGCCCCGATGAAGACACGAGTTCTGTATGCAACCTCTCACTTGCCATGCAGCTGTTGTTGTTCGGTTCGAGCCCCGCTGAGACACGAGTTCTGTATGCCTCCTCTTACTTGCCATGCAGCTGTTGGTGTTTGGTTCGAGCCCCGATGAAGACACGAGTTCTGTATGCATCCTCTCACTTGCCATGCAGCTGTTGGTGTTCGGTTCGAGCCCCGATGAAGACACGAGTTCTGTATGCAACCTCTCACTTTCATGCAGCTGTTGGTGTTCAGTTCGAGCCCCGCTGAAGACACGAGTTCTGTATGCAACCTCTTACTTGCCATGCAGCTGTTGGTGTTTGGTTCGAGCCCCGATGAAGACACGAGTTCTGTATGCATCCTCTCACTTGCCATGCAGCTGTTGGTGTTCGGGTTCGAGCCCCGCTGAAGACAAGAGTTCTGTATGCATTCTCTCACTTGCCATGCAGCTGTTGGTGTTCGGGTTCGAGCCTTGCTGAAGACATGAGTTCTGTGTGCATCCTCTCACTTGCCATGCAGCTTTTGGTGTTCGGTTCGAGCCCCGCTGAAGACACGAGTTCTGTATGCAACCTCTCACTTGCCATGCAGCTGTTGGTGTTCGGGTTCGAGCCCCGCTGAAGACACGAGTTCTGTATGCCTCCTCTTACTTGCCATGCAGCTGTTGGTGTTTGGTTCGAGCCCCGATGAAGACACGAGTTCTGTATGCATCGTCTCACTTGCCATGCAGCTGTTGGTGTTCGGTTCGAGCCCCGCTGAAGACACGAGTTCTGTGTGCAACCTCTCACTTGCCATGCAGCTGTTGGTGTTCGGGTTCGAGCCCCGCTGAAGACACGAGTTCTGTATGCAACCTCTCACTTGCCATGCAGCTGTTGGTGTTCGGGTTCGAGCCCCGCTGAAGAAACGAGTTCTGTTTGCATCCTCTCACTTGCCATGCAGCTGTTGGTGTTCGGTTCGAGCCTCGCTGAAGACATGAGTTCTGTATGCATCCTCTCACTTGCCATGCAGCTGTTGGTGTTCGGTTCGAGCCCCGCTGAAGACATGAGTTCTGTATGCATCCTCTCACTTGCCATGCAGCTGTTGGTGTTCGAATTCGAGCTTTGCTGAAGACACGAGTTCTGTATGCCTCCTCTCACTTGCCATGCAGCTGTTGGTGTTCGGGTTCGAGCCCCGCTGAAGACACGAGTTCTGTATGCATCCTCTCACTTGCCATGCAGCTGTTGGTGTTCGGGTTCGAGCCCCGCTGAAGACACGAGTTCTGTATGCATCCTCTCACTTGCCATACAGCTGTTGGTGTTCGGGTTCGAGCCTTGCTGAAGACACGAGTTCTGTATGCCTCCTGTCACTTGCCATGCAGCTGTTGGTGTTCGGGTTCGAGCCCCGCTGAAGACACGAGTTCTGTGTGCATCCTCTGACTTGCCATGCAGCTGTTGTTGTTCGGTTCGAGCCCCGCTGAAGACACGAGTTCTGTATGCATCCTCTCACTTGCCATGCTGCTGTTGGTGTTCGGGTTCGAGCCCCGCTGAAGACACGAGTTCTGTGTGCATCCTCTCACTTGCCATGCAGCTGTTGGTGCTTGGTTCGAGCCCCGCTGAAGACACGAGTTCTGTGTGCATCCTCTCACTTAACATGCAGTTGTTGGTGCTTGGTTCGAGCCCCGCTGAAGACACGAGTTCTGTGTGCATCCTCTTACTTGCCATGCAGCTGTTGGTGCTTGGTTCGAGCCCTGCTGAAGACATGAGTTCTGTGTGCATCCTCTCACTTGCCATGCCGCTGTTGGTGTTTGGGTTCGAGCCCCGCTGAAGACACAAGTTCTGTATGCATCCTCTCACTTGCCATGCAGCTGTTGTTGTTCGGTTCGAGCCCCGCTGAAGACACGAGTTCTGTATGCATCCTCTCACTTGCTATGCAGCTGTTGGTGTTCGGGTTCGAGCCCTGCTGAGGACACGAGTTCTGTATGCATCCTCTCACTTGCCATGCAGCTGTTGGTGTTCGGTTCGAGCCCCGCTGAAGACACGAGTACTGTGTGCAGCCTCTCACTTGCCATGCAGCTGTTGGTGTTTGGGTTCGAGCCCCGCTGAAGACACAAGTTCTGTATTCATCCTCTCACTTGCCATGCAGCTGTTGGTGCTTGGTTCGAGCCCCGCTGAAGACACGAGTTCTGTGTGCATCCTCTCACTTGCCATGCAGCTGTTGGTGTTCGGTTCGAGCCCCGCTGAAGACACGAGTTCTGTGTGCATCCTCTCACTTGCCATGCAACTGTTGGTGTTCGCTTCGAGCCCCGCTTAAGACACGAGTTCTGTGTGCATCCTCTCACTTGCCATGCAGCTGTTGGTGTTCGGTTCGAGCCCCGCTGAAGACATGAGTTCTGTGTGCATCCTCTCACTTGCCATGCAGCTGTTGGTGCTTGGTTCGAGCCCCGCTGAAGACATGATTTCTGTATGCAACCTCTCACTTGCCATGCAGCTGTTGGTGTTCGCTTCGAGCCCCGCTTAAGACACGAGTTCTGTGTGCATCCCCTCACTTGCCATGCAGCTGTAGGTGTTCGGTTCGAGCCCCGCTGAAGACATGAGTCATGTGTACATCCTCTCACTTGCCATGCAGCTGTTGGTGTTTGGTTCGAGCCCCGCTGAAGACATGAGTTATGTGTGCATCCTCTCACTTGCCATGCAGCTGTTGGTGTTTGGTTCGAGCCCCGCTGAAGACATGAGTTCTGTGTGCATCCTCTCACTTGCCATGCAGCTGTTGGTGTTCGGTTCGAGCCCCGCTGAAGACATGAGCTCTGTGTGCATCCTCTCACTTGCCATGCAGCTGTTGGTGCTTGGTTCGAGCCCCGCTGAAGACCCGAGTTCTGTGTGCATCCCCTCACTTGCCATGCAGCTGTTGGTGTTCGGGTTCGAGCCCCGCTGAAGACACGAGTTCTGTGTGCATCCTCTCACTTGCCATGCAGCTGTTGGTGTTCGGGTTCGAGCCCCGCTGAAGACACGAGTTCTGTATTCATCCTCTCACTTGCCATGCAGCTGTTGGTGTTCGGGTTCGAGCCCCGCTGAAGACACGAGTTCTGTATGCATCCCCTCACTTGCCATGCAGCTGTTGGTGTTTGGTTCGAGCCCCGCTGAAGACATGAGTTCTGTGTGCATCCTCTCACTTGCCATGCAGCTGTTGGTGTTCGGTTCGAGCCCCGCTGAAGACACGAGTTCTGTGTGCATCCTCTCACTTGCCATGCAGCTGTTGGTGTTCGGGTTCGAGCCCCGCTGAAGACACGAGTTCTGTTTGCATCCTCTCACTTGCCATGCAGCTGTTGGTGTTCGGGTTCGAGCCCCGCTGAAGACATGAGTTCTGTGTGCATCCCCTCACTTGCCATGCAGCTGTTGTTGTTCGGGTTCGAGCCCCGCTGACGACACGAGTTCTGTGTGCATCCTCTCACTTGCCATGCATCTGTTGGGGTTCGGGTTCGAGCCCCGCTGAAGACACGAGTTCTGTGTGCATCCTCTCACTTGCCATGCAGCTGTTGGTGTTCGGGTTCGAGCCCCGCTGAAGACACGAGTTCTGTGTGCATATCCTCACTTGCCATGCAGCTGTTGGTGTTCGGGTTCGAGCCCCGCTGAAGACATGAGCTCTGTGTGCATCCTCTCACTTGCCATGCAGCTGTTGGTGCTCGGTTCGAGCCCCGCTGAAGACACGAGTTCTGTGTGCATCCCCTCACTTGCCATGCAGCTGTTGGTGTTCGGGTTCGAGCCCCGCTGAAAACACGAGTTCTGTGTGCATCCTCTCACTTGCCATGCAGCTGTTGGTGTTCGGGTTCGAGCCCCGCTGAAGACACGAGTTCTGTATTCATCCTCTCACTTGCCATGCAGCTGTTGGTGTTCGGGTTCGAGCCCCGCTGAAGACACGAGTTCTGTATGCATCCCCTCACTTGCCATGCAGCTGTTGGTGTTTGGTTCGAGCCCCGCTGAAGACATGAGTTCTGTGTGCATCCTCTCACTTGCCATGCAGCTGTTGGTGCTTGGTTCGAGCCCCGCTGAAGACACGAGTTCTGTGTGCATTCTCTCACTTGCCATGCAGCTGTTGGTGTTCGGGTTCGAGCCCCGCTGAAGACACGAGTTCTGTATGCATCCTCTCACTTGCCATGCAGCTGTTGGTGTTCGGGTTCGAGCCCCGCTGAAGACACGAGTTCTGTGTGCATCCCCTCACTTGCCATGCAGCTGTTGGTGTTTGGTTCGAGCCCCGCTGAAGACATGAGTTCTGTGTGCATCCTCTCACTTGCCATGCAGCTGTTGGTGTTCGGGTTCGAGCCCCGCTGAAGACACGAGTTCTCTATGCATCCTCTCACTTGCCATGCAGCTGTTGGTGTTCGGTTCGAGCCCCGCTGAAGACACGAGTTCTGTATGCATCCTCTCACTTGCCATGCAGCTGTTGGTGTTCGGTTCGAGCCCCGCTGAAGACACGAGTTCTGTATGCATCCTCTCACTTGCCATGCAGCTGTTGGTGTTCGGTTCGAGCCCCGCTGAAGACACGAGTTCTGTGTGCAACCTCTCACTTGCCATGCAGCTGTTGGTGTTCGGTTCGAGCCCCGCTGAAGACACGAGTTCTGTATGCATCCTCTCACTTGCCATGCAGCTGTTGGTGTTCGGTTCGAGCCCCGCTGAAGACACGAGTTCTGTGTGCATCCTCTCACTTGCCATGCAGCTGTTGGTGTTCGGGTTCGAGCCCCGCTGAAGACACGAGTTCTGTGTGCATCCTCTCACTTGCCATGCAGCTGTTGATGTTCGGGTTCGAGCCCCGCTGAAGACATGAGTTCTGTATGCAACCTCTCACTTGCCATGCAGCTGTTGGTGTTCGGGTTCGAGCCCCGCTGAAGACACGAGTTCTGTGTGCAACCTCTCACTTGCCATGCAACTGTTGGTGTTCGGGTTCGAGCCCCGCTGAAGACACGAGTTCTGTGTGCAAGCTCTCACTTGCCATGCAGCTGTTGGTGTTCGGGTTCGAGCCCCGCTGAAGACACGAGTTCTGTGTGCAACCTCTCACTTGCCATGCAGCTGTTGGTGTTCGGGTTCGAGCTTCGCTGAAGACACGAGTTCTGTATGCATCCTCTCACTTGCCATGCAGCTGTTGGTGTTCGGGTTCGAGCTTCGCTGAAGACATGAGTTCTGTATGCATCCTCTCACTTGCCATGCAGCTGTTGGTGTTCGGTTCGAGCCCCGCTGAAGACACGAGTTCTGTTTGCAACCTCACTTGCCATGCAGGTGTTGGTGTTCGGGTTCGAGCCCTGCTGAAGACACGAGTTCTGTATGCATCCTCCCACTTGCCATGTAGCTGTTGGTGTTCGGGTTCGAGCCCCGCTGAAGACACGAGTTCTGTTTGCAACCTCACTTGCCATGCAGCTGTTGGTGTTCGGTTCGAGCCCCGCTGAAGACATGAGTTCTGTATGCATCCTCCCACTTGCCATGTAGCTGTTGGTGTTCGGGTTCGAACCCCGCTGAAGACACGAGTTCTGTATGCATCCTCTCACTTGCCATGCAGCTGTTGGTGTTCGGTTCGAGCCCCGCTGAAGACACGAGTTCTGTGTGCATCCTCTCACTTGCCATGCAGCTGTTGGTGTTTGGTTCGAGCCCCGCTGAAGACATGAGTTCTGTATGCATCCTCCCACTTGCCATGTAGCTGTTGGTGTTCGGGTTCGAGCCCCGCTGAAGACACGAGTTCTGTATGCATCCTCTCACTTGCCATGCAGCTGTTGGTGTTCGGTTCGAGCCCCGCTGAAGACACGAGTTCTGTGTGCATCCTCTCACTTGCCATGCAGCTGTTGGTGTTCGGTTCGAGCCCCGCTGAAGACATGAGTTCTGTGTGCATCCTCTCACTTGCCATGCAGGTGTTGGTGTTCGGGTTCGAGCCCCGCTGAAGACATGAGTTCTGTTTGCAACCTCACTTGCCATGCAGGTGTTGGTGTTCGGGTTCGAGCCCCGCTGAAGACATGAGTCCGTATGCATCCTCTCACTTGCCATGCAGGTGTTGGTGTTTGGGTTCGAGCCCCGCTGAAGACACGAGTTCTGTATGCATCCTCCCACTTGCCATGCAGCTGTTGGTGGGGTTGTCAACTGACATACAAACCAAACTTCCTCCTACAAGTGAAGTAACAACTAACGACCAATGTTTAAACTATCTCTATTCGTACATGTCTACCAACTCATATTAGAATGAGGATGCAATGAAATGAACATGCTCAGTAATATTAATGGTGGGTGATTATTAGGGATGTCGGCGGGTAGCAATGTTTGGAGTCGGCCCAACTGTGCTCATCTACTTTTCATTTAAATGTATTTTATCGTCTTATTTACCGTCTTCAGGTTACCATTATCAATGTTGCAGCTACCGACACAGTGGCTGAGTGTTTAGCGCACTTGCTCCGTGTGACCCGGGAGGCGGAGGGATATATCGAACCCGGTTCGATCCCCGCCACCGTCCATCTTCACAGGGGTTTTCCGTGGTTTCCCTCTGTACTCTAGGCTAATGCCGGGATGGTTTCAACAATATGGGCCACGTCCGCTTCCTTCCCACTAACCTTCCCATTACCCATAGAAACTTCATCTCATCATCTCATCATCTCATTAATCATTCATCCAACGCCAATAGATCTCAGTCATCATTTCAGTTCGTCGTTAAAAAAAACCAATATAATGTTGCAACTAAAAACTGTCTGCTCATATCATATCACTGACCTCTCAGCACAACACAACCTACCCAAACACATTGGTCGAGTCAACTTGAGTGAATGTGGCATGTTCCTCTTTTTTGTAAACAAAGGCCCATGTGTTTTAGCGGTATGCAGAAGTGTTAGAACTGTGGTCGCTACAAGTGTCAGAGTGTTGGAGGAGGGAGGGGGAGAGCAGCACGCGCGAGTCAGATGCGACTGGTGATATCTATGGTCCAGAGAAAAGTAGAGGAGGCCCAAATTCTTTCATTTTTCCCGCCACAGATTTTTCCCGCCGTGCCTTCTTTACGTTATCTGTCAGTGAAAAGCTCGGGTTGTGAAAGTGGCGGGTACCACTTTCACACTTTTTCGGGTAAGGAATATTGGAGTCGGGTAGTGGTGTACCCGCACCCGAGCCGGGTACCCGGGTACCCGGCGACACCCCCTAATAATGATGCTATATGTTGCATCATGGTTCATTTTGATGTACTTTATTTTTATTTGTTCGAATCAAATCAAATCAAATCTCTATTCGGTCTGCTTGGGAAGGGGCAACCTTCCAGTGGCAGATGGTAATATCTACATAGTTTTGTTCAATAACCAAGAGTATAAGTCTACAGTCAAATAGAAATAGAATGATAGACGCATCTTCATAATAATGGTGAACATTTTAGTTTAGCAAGATAGGGTAATACTGAGTAAGTCTGTGTAAGATATAAGATGAAGTATATATACATAATGGTATAGTGTGGCCAGTGTTGATACCAACTATAGGAAGCATCATGTAATATAAAATGAAATTAAATGAAATAGAATATGTCCAAATGGTTCAACAGTGAAATATAAATAATTTCCTCATTTTGATATAACTAATGCCTATTCCTGAGATGAATGAGATGTGAGAAAAATAAAAGTGAGTGAGAAAACGATTATCTCACTCAATTTAATCCTTCTCACATCTCATTCATCTCAGGAATAAAGGTCCGGTAGTCTATGATTTTGTCTTGACTCATCTGATTCTTCTTGTGTAGTCTTCGGATCTGTCTCTGCCAGCTTCTCTGGGTTTGAGTTTCTGTAAGTTTGATGGGAGTTGAGCTCATTCTAGTCTCTTATACCCTGGCTTGAGAATGAGTGGAGTCCGGCGTTAGTGTTGTACCTCGGTATGGCTATTTCACAGCCTGGGTGAGTATTTCCGATACCCAACCTTTCCCGTTCTGGTAGCATGC
>CAXFZR010000057.1:196801-240294 GCA_964007535.1 Brachyptera risi | reverse complement strand
CAATAGGGGTTCTCATTTCAAACCGTCCACTTGGGTTGGTGGATCACACGATCATCTGACTCCAGGGGTAATATTGTTCCTTGTGTTCTTGATTGCCAGTTGTCGTGTGCTCCTGGGGGCCAGGACCAATAGGGGTTCTCATTTCAAACCGTCCACGTGGGTTGGTGGATCACACGATCATTTGACTCCAGGGGGAATATTGTTCCTTGTGTTCTTGATTGCCAGTTGTCGTGTGCTCCTGGGGGCCAGGACCAATAGGGGTTCTTATTTCAAACCGTCCACTTGGGTTGGTGAATCACACGATCATCTGTTTCCAGGGGGAATAATGTTCCTTGTGTTCTTGATTGCCAGTTGTCGTGTGCTCCTGGGGGCCAGGACCAATAGGGGTTCTCATTTCAAACCGTCCACGTGGGTTGGTGGATCACACGATCATCTGACTCCAGGGGGAATATTGTTCCTTGTGTTCTTGATTGCCAGTTGTCGTGTGCTCCTGGGGGCCAGGACCAATAGGGGTTCTCATTTCAAACCGTCCACGTGGGTTGGTGGATCACACGATCATCTGACTCCAGGGGGAATATTGTTCCTTGTGTTCTTGATTGCCAGTTGTCGTGTGCTCCTGGGGGCCAGGACCAATAGGGGTTCTCATTTCAAACCGTCCACTTGGGTTGGTGGATCACACGATCATCTGACTCCAGGGGTAATATTGTTCCTTGTGTTCTTGATTGCCAGTTGTCGTGTGCTCCTGGGGGCCAGGACCAATAGGGGTTCTCATTTCAAACCGTCCACGTGGGTTGGTGGATCACACGATCATCTGACTCCAGGGGGAATATTGTTCCTTGTGTTCTTGATTGCCAGTTGTCGTGTGCTCCTGGGGGCCAGGACCAATAGGGGTTCTTATTTCAAACCGTCCACTTGGGTTGGTGGATCACACGATCATCTGACTCCAGGGGTGATATTGTTCCTTGTGTTCTTGATTGCCAGTTGTCGTGTGCTCCCGGGGGCCAGGACCAATAGGGGTTCTCATTTCAAACCGTCCACTTGGGTTGGTGGATCACACGATCATCTGACTCCAGGGGGAATATTGTTCCTTGTGTTCTTGATTGCCAGTTGTCGTGTGCTCCTGGGGGCCAGGACCAATAGGGGTTCTCATTTCAAACCGTCCACTTGGGTTGGTGGATCACACGATCATCTGACTCCAGGGGTGATATTGTTCCTTGTGTTCTTGATTGCTAGTTGTCGTGTGCTCCTGGGGGCCAGGACCAATAGGGGTTCTCATTTCAAACCGTCCACTTGGGTTGGTGGATCACACGATCATCTGACTCCAGGGGGAATATTGTTCCTTGTGTTCTTGATTGCCAGTTGTCGTGTGCTCCTGGGGGCCAGGACCAATAGGGGTTCTCATTTCAAACCTTCCACTTGGGTTGGTGGATCACACGATCATCTGACTCCAGGAGGAATATTGTTCCTTGTGTTCTTGATTGCCAGTTGTCGTGTGCTCCTGGGGGCCAGGACCAATAGGGGTTCTCATTTCAAACCGTCCACTTGGGTTGGTGGATCACACGATCATCTGACTCCAGGGGGAATATTGTTCCTTGTGTTCTTGATTGCCAGTTATCGTGTGTTCCCGGGGGCCAGGACCAATAGGGGTTCTCATTTCAAACCGTCCACTTGGGTTGGTGGATCACACGATCATCTGACTCCAGGGGGAATATTGTTCCTTGTGTTCTTGATTGCTAGTTATCGTGTGCTCCTGGGGGCCAGGACCAATAGGGGTTCTCATTTCAAACCGTCCACTTGGGTTGGTGGATCACACGATCATCTGACTCCAGGGGGAATATTGTTCCTTGTGTTCTTGATTGCTAGTTATCGTGTGCTCCTGGGGGCCAGGACCAATAGGGGTTCTCATTTCAAACCGTCCACTTGGGTTGGTGGATCACACGATCATCTGACTCCAGGGGTAATATTGTTCCTTGTGTTCTTGATTGCTAGTTATCGTGTGTTCCCGGGGGCCAGGACCAATAGGGGTTCTCATTTCAAACCGTCCACTTGGGTTGGTGGATCACACGATCATCTGACTCCAGGGGGAATATTGTTCCTTGTGTTCTTGATTGCTAGTTATCGTGTGTTCCCGGGGGCCAGGACCAATAGGGGTTCTCATTTCAAACCGTCCACTTGGGTTGGTGGATCACACGATCATCTGACTCCAGGGGGAATATTGTTCCTTGTGTTCTTGATTGCTAGTTATCGTGTGCTCCTGGGGGCCAGGACCAATAGGGGTTCTCATTTCAAACCGTCCACTTGGGTTGGTGGATCACACGATCATCCGACTCCAGGGGGAATATTGTTCCTTGTGTTCTTGATTGCTACTTATCGTGTGCTCCTGGGGGCCAGGACCAATAGGGGTTCTCATTTCAAACCGTCCACTTGGGTTGGTGGATCACACGATCATCTGACTCCAGGGGGAATATTGTTCCTTGTGTTCTTGATTGCTAGTTACCGTGTGTTCCCGGGGGCCAGGACCAATAGGGGTTCTCATTTCAAACCGTCCACTTGGGTTGGTGGATCACACGATCATCTGACTCCAGGGGTAATATTGTTCCTTGTGTTCTTGATTGCCAGTTGTCGTGTGCTCCTGGGGGCCAGGACCAATAGGGGTTCTCATTTCAAACCGTCCACTTGGGTTGGTGGATCACACGATCATCTGACTCCAGGGGGAATATTGTTCCTTGTGTTCTTGATTGCCAGTTGTCGTGTGCTCCTGGGGGTCAGGACCAATAGGGGTTCTCATTTCAAACCGTCCACTTGGGTTGGTGGATCACACGATCATCTGACTCCAGGGGGAATATTGTTCCTTGTGTTCTTGATTGCTAGTTATCGTGTGCTCCTGGGGGCCAGGACCAATAGGGGTTCTCATTTCAAACCGTCCACTTGGGTTGGTGGATCACACGATCATCTGACTCCAGGGGGAATAATGTTCCTTGTGTTCTTGATTGCTAGTTATCGTGTGTTCCCGGGGGTCAGGACCAATAGGGGTTCTCATTTCAAACCGTCCACTTGGGTTGGTGGATCACACGATCATCTGACTCCAGGGGGAATATTGTTCCTTGTGTTCTTGATTGCTAGTTATCGTGTGCTCCTGGGGGCCAGGACCAATAGGGGTTCTCATTTCAAACCGTCCACTTGGGTTGGTGGATCACACGATCATCTGACTCCAGGGGTAATATTGTTCCTTGTGTTCTTGATTGCCAGTTATCGTGTGCTCCTGGGGGCCAGGACCAATAGGGGTTCTCATTTCAAACCGTCCACTTGGGTTGGTGGATCACACGATCATCTGACTCCAGGGGGAATATTGTTCCTTGTGTTCTTGATTGCCAGTTATCGTGTGCTCCTGGGGGCCAGGACCAATAGGGGTTCTCATTTCAAACCGTCCACTTGGGTTGGTGGATCACACGATCATCTGACTCCAGGGGTAATATTGTTCCTTGTGTTCTTGATTGCCAGTTATCGTGTGCTCCTGGGGGCCAGGACCAATAGGGGTTCTCATTTCAAACCGTCCACTTGGGTTGGTGGATCACACGATCATCTGACTCCAGGGGGAATATTGTTCCTTGTGTTCTTGATTGCCAGTTATCGTGTGTTCCCGGGGGCCAGGACCAATAGGGGTTCTCATTTCAAACCGTCCACTTGGGTTGGTGGATCACACGATCATCTGACTCCAGGGGGAATATTGTTCCTTGTGTTCTTGATTGCCAGTTATCGTGTGCTCCTGGGGGCCAGGACCAATAGGGGTTCTCATTTCAAACCGTCCACTTGGGTTGGTGGATCACACGATCATCTGACTCCAGGGGGAATATTGTTCCTTGTGTTCTTGATTGCCAGTTATCGTGTGTTCCCGGGGGCCAGGACCAATAGGGGTTCTCATTTCAAACCGTCCACTTGGGTTGGTGGATCACACGATCATCTGACTCCAGGGGGAATATTGTTCCTTGTGTTCTTGATTGCTAGTTATCGTGTGCTCCTGGGGGCCAGGACCAATAGGGGTTCTCATTTCAAACCGTCCACTTGGGTTGGTGGATCACACGATCATCTGACTCCAGGGGGAATATTGTTCCTTGTGTTCTTGATTGCCAGTTATCGTGTGTTCCCGGGGGTCAGGACCAATAGGGGTTCTCATTTCAAACCGTCCACTTGGGTTGGTGGATCACACGATCATCTGACTCCAGGGGGAATATTGTTCCTTGTGTTCTTGATTGCCAGTTGTCGTGTGCTCCTGGGGGCCAGGACCAATAGGGGTTCTCATTTCAAACCGTCCACTTGGGTTGGTGGATCACACGATCATCTGACTCCAGGGGGAATATTGTTCCTTGTGTTCTTGATTGCTAGTTATCGTGTGCTCCTGGGGGCCAGGACCAATAGGGGTTCTCATTTCAAACCGTCCACTTGGGTTGGTGGATCACACGATCATCTGACTCCAGGGGGAATATTGTTCCTTGTGTTCTTGATTGCCAGTTGTCGTGTGCTCCTGGGGGCCAGGACCAATAGGGGTTCTCATTTCAAACCGTCCACTTGGGTTGGTGGATCACACGATCATCTGACTCCAGGGGGAATATTGTTCCTTGTGTTCTTGATTGCCAGTTATCGTGTGTTCCCGGGGGCCAGGACCAATAGGGGTTCTCATTTCAAACCGTCCACTTGGGTTGGTGGATCACACGATCATCTGACTCCAGGGGGAATATTGTTCCTTGTGTTCTTGATTGCCAGTTGTCGTGTGCTCCTGGGGGCCAGGACCAATAGGGGTTCTCATTTCAAACCGTCCACTTGGGTTGGTGGATCACACGATCATCTGACTCCAGGGGTAATATTGTTCCTTGTGTTCTTGATTGCCAGTTACCGTGTGTTCCCGGGGGCCAGGACCAATAGGGGTTCTCATTTCAAACCGTCCACTTGGGTTGGTGGATCACACGATCATCTGACTCCAGGGGTAATATTGTTCCTTGTGTTCTTGATTGCCAGTTACCGTGTGTTCCCGGGGGCCAGGACCAATAGGGGTTCTCATTTCAAACCGTCCACTTGGGTTGGTGGATCACACGATCATCTGACTCCAGGGGTAATATTGTTCCTTGTGTTCTTGATTGCTAGTTATCGTGTGTTCCCGGGGGCCAGGACCAATAGGGGTTCTCATTTCAAACCGTCCACTTGGGTTGGTGGATCACACGATCATCTGACTCCAGGGGGAATATTGTTCCTTGTGTTCTTGATTGCCAGTTATCGTGTGTTCCCGGGGGGCAGGACCAATAGGGGTTCTCATTTCAAACCGTCCACTTGGGTTGGTGGATCACACGATCATCTGACTCCAGGGGTGATATTGTTCCTTGTGTTCTTGATTGCCAGTTGTCGTGTGCTCCTGGGGGCCAGGACCAATAGGGGTTCTCATTTCAAACCGTCCACTTGGGTTGGTGGATCACACGATCATCTGACTCCAGGGGGAATATTGTTCCTTGTGTTCTTGATTGCTAGTTATCGTGTGCTCCTGGGGGCCAGGACCAATAGGGGTTCTCATTTCAAACCGTCCACTTGGGTTGGTGGATCACACGATCATCTGACTCCAGGGGTGATATTGTTCCTTGTGTTCTTGATTGCCAGTTGTCGTGTGCTCCTGGGGGCCAGGACCAATAGGGGTTCTCATTTCAAACCGTCCACTTGGGTTGGTGGATCACACGATCATCTGACTCCAGGGGGAATATTGTTCCTTGTGTTCTTGATTGCTAGTTATCGTGAGCTCCTGGGGGCCAGGACCAATAGGGGTTCTCATTTCAAACCGTCCACTTGGGTTGGTGGATCACACGATCATCTGACTCCAGGGGTAATATTGTTCCTTGTGTTCTTGATTGCCAGTTATCGTGTGCTCCTGGGGGCCAGGACCAATAGGGGTTCTCATTTCAAACCGTCCACTTGGGTTGGTGGATCACACGATCATCTGACTCCAGGGGTAATATTGTTCCTTGTGTTCTTGATTGCCAGTTGTCGTGTGCTCCTGGGGGCCAGGACCAATAGGGGTTCTCATTTCAAACCGTCCACTTGGGTTGGTGGATCACACGATCATCTGACTCCAGGGGGAATATTGTTCCTTGTGTTCTTGATTGCTAGTTATCGTGTGCTCCTGGGGGCCAGGACCAATAGGGGTTCTCATTTCAAACCGTCCACTTGGGTTGGTGGATCACACGATCATCCGACTCCAGGGGGAATATTGTTCCTTGTGTTCTTGATTGCTAGTTATCGTGTGCTCCTGGGGGCCAGGACCAATAGGGGTTCTCATTTCAAACCGTCCACTTGGGTTGGTGGATCACACGATCATCCGACTCCAGGGGGAATATTGTTCCTTGTGTTCTTGATTGCTAGTTATCGTGTGCTCCTGGGGGCCAGGACCAATAGGGGTTCTCATTTCAAACCGTCCACTTGGGTTGGTGGATCACACGATCATCCGACTCCAGGGGGAATATTGTTCCTTGTGTTCTTGATTGCCAGTTGTCGTGTGCTCCTGGGGGCCAGGACCAATAGGGGTTCTCATTTCAAACCGTCCACTTGGGTTGGTGGATCACACGATCATCTGACTCCAGGGGGAATATTGTTCCTTGTGTTCTTGATTGCTAGTTATCGTGTGCTCCTGGGGGCCAGGACCAATAGGGGTTCTCATTTCAAACCGTCCACTTGGGTTGGTGGATCACACGATCATCCGACTCCAGGGGGAATATTGTTCCTTGTGTTCTTGATTGCCAGTTATCGTGTGCTCCTGGGGGCCAGGACCAATAGGGGTTCTCATTTCAAACCGTCCACTTGGGTTGGTGGATCACACGATCATCTGACTCCAGGGGGAATATTGTTCCTTGTGTTCTTGATTGCTAGTTATCGTGTGCTCCTGGGGGCCAGGACCAATAGGGGTTCTCATTTCAAACCGTCCACTTGGGTTGGTGGATCACACGATCATCTGACTCCAGGGGGAATATTGTTCCTTGTGTTCTTGATTGCTAGTTATCGTGTGTTCCCGGGGGCCAGGACCAATAGGGGTTCTCATTTCAAACCGTCCACTTGGGTTGGTGGATCACACGATCATCTGACTCCAGGGGGAATATTGTTCCTTGTGTTCTTGATTGCTAGTTATCGTGTGCTCCTGGGGGCCAGGACCAATAGGGGTTCTCATTTCAAACCGTCCACTTGGGTTGGTGGATCACACGATCATCCGACTCCAGGGGGAATATTGTTCCTTGTGTTCTTGATTGCCAGTTATCGTGTGCTCCTGGGGGCCAGGACCAATAGGGGTTCTCATTTCAAACCGTCCACTTGGGTTGGTGGATCACACGATCATCTGACTCCAGGGGTAATATTGTTCCTTGTGTTCTTGATTGCTAGTTATCGTGTGTTCCCGGGGGCCAGGACCAATAGGGGTTCTCATTTCAAACCGTCCACTTGGGTTGGTGGATCACACGATCCTCTGACGCCAGGGGGAATATTGTTCCTTGTGTTCTTGATTGCTAGTTATCGTGTGCTCCTGGGGGCCAGGACCAATAGGGGTTCTCATTTCAAACCGTCCACTTGGGTTGGTGGATCACACGATCATCTGACTCCAGGGGTAATATTGTTCCTTGTGTTCTTGATTGCCAGTTATCGTGTGCTCCTGGGGGCCAGGACCAATAGGGGTTCTCATTTCAAACCGTCCACTTGGGTTGGTGGATCACACGATCATCTGACTCCAGGGGGAATATTGTTCCTTGTGTTCTTGATTGCTAGTTATCGTGTGTTCCCGGGGGCCAGGACCAATAGGGGTTCTCATTTCAAACCGTCCACTTGGGTTGGTGGATCACACGATCATCTGACTCCAGTGGGAATATTGTTCCTTGTGTTCTTGATTGCTAGTTATCGTGTGCTCCTGGGGGCCAGGACCAATAGGGGTTCTCATTTCAAACCGTCCACTTGGGTTGGTGGATCACACGATCATCTGACTCCAGGGGTAATATTGTTCCTTGTGTTCTTGATTGCCAGTTGTCGTGTGCTCCTGGGGGCCAGGACCAATAGGGGTTCTCATTTCAAACCGTCCACTTGGGTTGGTGGATCACACGATCATCTGACTCCAGGGGGAATATTGTTCCTTGTGTTCTTGATTGCCAGTTGTCGTGTGCTCCTGGGGGCCAGGACCAATAGGGGTTCTCATTTCAAACCGTCCACTTGGGTTGGTGGATCACACGATCATCTGACTCCAGGGGTAATATTGTTCCTTGTGTTCTTGATTGCTAGTTATCGTGTGCTCCTGGGGGCCAGGACCAATAGGGGTTCTCATTTCAAACCGTCCACTTGGGTTGGTGGATCACACGATCATCTGACTCCAGGGGGAATATTGTTCCTTGTGTTCTTGATTGCCAGTTATCGTGTGTTCCCGGGGGCCAGGACCAATAGGGGTTCTTATTTCAAACCGTCCACTTGGGTTGGTGGATCACACGATCATCTGACTCCAGGGGGAATATTGTTCCTTGTGTTCTTGATTGCCAGTTGTCGTGTGCTCCTGGGGGCCAGGACCAATAGGGGTTCTTATTTCAAACCGTCCACTTGGGTTGGTGGATCACACGATCATCTGACTCCAGGGGGAATATTGTTCCTTGTGTTCTTGATTGCCAGTTGTCGTGTGCTCCTGGGGGCCAGGACCAATAGGGGTTCTTATTTCAAACCGTCCACTTGGGTTGGTGGATCACACGATCATCTGACTCCAGGGGTGATATTGTTCCTTGTGTTCTTGATTGCTAGTAATCGTGTGCTCCTGGGGGCCAGGACCAATAGGGGTTCTTATTTCAAACCGTCCACTTGGGTTGGTGGATCACACGATCATCTGACTCCAGGGGGAATATTGTTCCTTGTGTTCTTGATTGCTAGTTATCGTGTGCTCCTGGGGGTCAGGACCAATAGGGGTTCTCATTTCAAACCGTCCACTTGGGTTGGTGGATCACACGATCATCTGACTCCAGGGGTAATATTGTTCCTTGTGTTCTTGATTGCCAGTTGTCGTGTGCTCCTGGGGGCCAGGACCAATAGGGGTTCTCATTTCAAACCGTCCACGTGGGTTGGTGGATCACACGATCATCTGACTCCAGGGGGAATATTGTTCCTTGTGTTCTTGATTGCCAGTTGTCGTGTGCTCCTGGGGGCCAGGACCAATAGGGGTTCTTATTTCAAACCGTCCACTTGGGTTGGTGAATCACACGATCATCTGTTTCCAGGGGGAATAATGTTCCTTGTGTTCTTGATTGCCAGTTGTCGTGTGCTCCTGGGGGCCAGGACCAATAGGGGTTCTCATTTCAAACCGTCCACGTGGGTTGGTGGATCACACGATCATCTGACTCCAGGGGGAATATTGTTCCTTGTGTTCTTGATTGCCAGTTGTCGTGTGCTCCTGGGGGCCAGGACCAATAGGGGTTCTCATTTCAAACCGTCCACGTGGGTTGGTGGATCACACGATCATCTGACTCCAGGGGGAATATTGTTCCTTGTGTTCTTGATTGCCAGTTGTCGTGTGCTCCTGGGGGCCAGGACCAATAGGGGTTCTCATTTCAAACCGTCCACTTGGGTTGGTGGATCACACGATCATCTGACTCCAGGGGTAATATTGTTCCTTGTGTTCTTGATTGCCAGTTGTCGTGTGCTCCTGGGGGCCAGGACCAATAGGGGTTCTCATTTCAAACCGTCCACGTGGGTTGGTGGATCACACGATCATCTGACTCCAGGGGGAATATTGTTCCTTGTGTTCTTGATTGCCAGTTGTCGTGTGCTCCTGGGGGCCAGGACCAATAGGGGTTCTTATTTCAAACCGTCCACTTGGGTTGGTGGATCACACGATCATCTGACTCCAGGGGTAATATTGTTCCTTGTGTTCTTGATTGCCAGTTGTCGTGTGCTCCCGGGGGCCAGGACCAATAGGGGTTCTCATTTCAAACCGTCCACTTGGGTTGGTGGATCACACGATCATCTGACTCCAGGGGGAATATTGTTCCTTGTGTTCTTGATTGCCAGTTGTCGTGTGCTCCTGGGGGCCAGGACCAATAGGGGTTCTCATTTCAAACCGTCCACTTGGGTTGGTGGATCACACGATCATCTGACTCCAGGGGTGATATTGTTCCTTGTGTTCTTGATTGCTAGTTGTCGTGTGCTCCTGGGGGCCAGGACCAATAGGGGTTCTCATTTCAAACCGTCCACTTGGGTTGGTGGATCACACGATCATCTGACTCCAGGGGGAATATTGTTCCTTGTGTTCTTGATTGCCAGTTGTCGTGTGCTCCTGGGGGCCAGGACCAATAGGGGTTCTCATTTCAAACCGTCCACTTGGGTTGGTGGATCACACGATCATCTGACTCCAGGAGGAATATTGTTCCTTGTGTTCTTGATTGCCAGTTGTCGTGTGCTCCTGGGGGCCAGGACCAATAGGGGTTCTCATTTCAAACCGTCCACTTGGGTTGGTGGATCACACGATCCTCTGACGCCAGGGGGAATATTGTTCCTTGTGTTCTTGATTGCCAGTTATCGTGTGTTCCCGGGGGCCAGGACCAATAGGGGTTCTCATTTCAAACCGTCCACTTGGGTTGGTGGATCACACGATCATCTGACTCCAGGGGTGATATTGTTCCTTGTGTTCTTGATTGCCAGTTGTCGTGTGCTCCTGGGGGCCAGGACCAATAGAGGTTCTCATTTCAAACCGTCCACTTGGGTTGGTGGATCACACGATCATCTGACTCCAGGGGGAATATTGTTCCTTGTGTTCTTGATTGCCAGTTATCGTGTGCTCCTGGGGGCCAGGACCAATAGGGGTTCTCATTTCAAACCGTCCACTTGGGTTGGTGGATCACACGATCATCTGACTCCAGGGGGAATATTGTTCCTTGTGTTCTTGATTGCTAGTTATCGTGTGCTCCTGGGGGCCAGGACCAATAGGGGTTCTCATTTCAAACCGTCCACTTGGGTTGGTGGATCACACGATCATCTGACTCCAGGGGGAATATTGTTCCTTGTGTTCTTGATTGCTAGTTATCGTGTGCTCCTGGGGGCCAGGACCAATAGGGGTTCTCATTTCAAACCGTCCACTTGGGTTGGTGGATCACACGATCATCTGACTCCAGGGGTAATATTGTTCCTTGTGTTCTTGATTGCTAGTTATCGTGTGTTCCCGGGGGTCAGGACCAATAGGGGTTCTCATTTCAAACCGTCCACTTAGGTTGGTGGATCACACGATCATCTGACTCCAGGGGTAATATTGTTCCTTGTGTTCTTGATTGCTAGTTATCGTGTGCTCCTGGGGGCCAGGACCAATAGGGGTTCTCATTTCAAACCGTCCACTTGGGTTGGTGGATCACACGATCATCTGACTCCAGGGGTAATATTGTTCCTTGTGTTCTTGATTGCCAGTTACCGTGTGTTCCCGGGGGCCAGGACCAATAGGGGTTCTCATTTCAAACCGTCCACTTGGGTTGGTGGATCACACGATCATCTGACTCCAGGGGTAATATTGTTCCTTGTGTTCTTGATTGCCAGTTATCGTGTGCTCCTGGGGGCCAGGACCAATAGGGGTTCTCATTTCAAACCGTCCACTTGGGTTGGTGGATCACACGATCATCTGACTCCAGGGGTAATATTGTTCCTTGTGTTCTTGATTGCCAGTTATCGTGTGTTCCCGGGGGCCAGGACCAATAGGGGTTCTCATTTCAAACCGTCCACTTGGGTTGGTGGATCACACGATCATCTGACTCCAGGGGGAATATTGTTCCTTGTGTTCTTGATTGCTAGTTATCGTGTGCTCCTGGGGGCCAGGACCAATAGGGGTTCTCATTTCAAACCGTCCACTTGGGTTGGTGGATCACACGATCATCTGACTCCAGGGGTAATATTGTTCCTTGTGTTCTTGATTGCCAGTTATCGTGTGTTCCCGGGGGCCAGGACCAATAGGGGTTCTCATTTCAAACCGTCCACTTGGGTTGGTGGATCACACGATCATCTGACTCCAGGGGGAATATTGTTCCTTGTGTTCTTGATTGCTAGTTATCGTGTGCTCCTGGGGGCCAGGACCAATAGGGGTTCTCATTTCAAACCGTCCACTTGGGTTGGTGGATCACACGATCATCTGACTCCAGGGGGAATATTGTTCCTTGTGTTCTTGATTGCTAGTTATCGTGTGCTCCTGGGGGCCAGGACCAATAGGGGTTCTCATTTCAAACCGTCCACTTGGGTTGGTGGATCACACGATCATCTGACTCCAGGGGGAATATTGTTCCTTGTGTTCTTGATTGCTAGTTATCGTGTGCTCCTGGGGGCCAGGACCAATAGGGGTTCTCATTTCAAACCGTCCACTTGGGTTGGTGGATCACACGATCATCTGACTCCAGGGGGAATATTGTTCCTTGTGTTCTTGATTGCTAGTTATCGTGTGCTCCTGGGGGCCAGGACCAATAGGGGTTCTCATTTCAAACCGTCCACTTGGGTTGGTGGATCACACGATCATCTGACTCCAGGGGGAATATTGTTCCTTGTGTTCTTGATTGCTAGTTATCGTGTGCTCCTGGGGGCCAGGACCAATAGGGGTTCTCATTTCAAACCGTCCACTTGGGTTGGTGGATCACACGATCATCTGACTCCAGGGGGAATATTGTTCCTTGTGTTCTTGATTGCTAGTTATCGTGTGCTCCTGGGGGCCAGGACCAATAGGGGTTCTCATTTCAAACCGTCCACTTGGGTTGGTGGATCACACGATCATCTGACTCCAGGGGTGATATTGTTCCTTGTGTTCTTGATTGCCAGTTATCGTGTGCTCCTGGGGGCCAGGACCAATAGGGGTTCTCATTTCAAACCGTCCACTTGGGTTGGTGGATCACACGATCATCTGACTCCAGGGGGAATATTGTTCCTTGTGTTCTTGATTGCTAGTTATCGTGTGCTCCTGGGGGCCAGGACCAATAGGGGTTCTCATTTCAAACCGTCCACTTGGGTTGGTGGATCACACGATCATCTGACTCCAGGGGGAATATTGTTCCTTGTGTTCTTGATTGCCAGTTGTCGTGTGCTCCTGGGGGCCAGGACCAATAGGGGTTCTCATTTCAAACCGTCCACTTGGGTTGGTGGATCACACGATCATCTGACTCCAGGGGGAATATTGTTCCTTGTGTTCTTGATTGCTAGTTATCGTGTGCTCCTGGGGGCCAGGACCAATAGGGGTTCTCATTTCAAACCGTCCACTTGGGTTGGTGAATCACACGATCATCTGTTTCCAGGGGGAATATTTTTCCTTGTGTTCTTGATTGCCAGTTGTCGTGTGCTCCTGGGGGCCAGGACCAATAGGGGTTCTCATTTCAAACCGTCCACTTGGGTTGGTGGATCACACGATCATCTGACTCCAGGGGGAATATTGTTCCTTGTGTTCTTGATTGCCAGTTGTCGTGTGCTCCTGGGGGCCAGGACCAATAGGGGTTCTCATTTCAAACCGTCCACTTGGGTTGGTGGATCACACGATCATCTGACTCCAGGGGGAATATTGTTCCTTGTGTTCTTGATTGCCAGTTATCGTGTGTTCCCGGGGGCCAGGACCAATAGGGGTTCTCATTTCAAACCGTCCACTTGGGTTGGTGGATCACACGATCATCTGACTCCAGGGGGAATATTGTTCCTTGTGTTCTTGATTGCCAGTTGTCGTGTGCTCCTGGGGGCCAGGACCAATAGGGGTTCTCATTTCAAACCGTCCACTTGGGTTGGTGGATCACACGATCATCTGACTCCAGGGGGAATATTGTTCCTTGTGTTCTTGATTGCCAGTTGTCGTGTGCTCCTGGGGGCCAGGACCAATAGAGGTTCTCATTTCAAACCGTCCACTTGGGTTGGTGGATCACACGATCATCTGACTCCAGGGGGAATATTGTTCCTTGTGTTCTTGATTGCCAGTTATCGTGTGTTCCCGGGGGCCAGGACCAATAGGGGTTCTCATTTCAAACCGTCCACTTGGGTTGGTGGATCACACGATCATCTGACTCCAGTGGGAATATTGTTCCTTGTGTTCTTGATTGCCAGTTGTCGTGTGCTCCTGGGGGCCAGGACCAATAGGGGTTCTCATTTCAAACCGTCCACTTGGGTTGGTGGATCACACGATCATCTGACTCCAGGGGGAATATTGTTCCTTGTGTTCTTGATTGCTAGTTATCGTGTGCTCCTGGGGGCCAGGACCAATAGGGGTTCTCATTTCAAACCGTCCACTTGGGTTGGTGGATCACACGATCATCTGACTCCAGGGGGAATATTGTTCCTTGTGTTCTTGATTGCCAGTTATCGTGTGTTCCCGGGGGCCAGGACCAATAGGGGTTCTTATTTCAAACCGTCCACTTGGGTTGGTGGATCACACGATCATCTGACTCCAGGGGGAATATTGTTCCTTGTGTTCTTGATTGCTAGTTGTCGTGTGCTCCTGGGGGCCAGGACCAATAGGGGTTCTCATTTCAAACCGTCCACTTGGGTTGGTGGATCACACGATCATCTGACTCCAGGGGGAATATTGTTCCTTGTGTTCTTGATTGCTAGTTGTCGTGTGCTCCTGGGGGCCAGGACCAATAGGGGTTCTCATTTCAAACCGTCCACTTGGGTTGGTGGATCACACGATCATCTGACTCCAGGGGGAATATTGTTCCTTGTGTTCTTGATTGCTAGTTACCGTGTGCTCCTGGGGGCCAGGACCAATAGGGGTTCTTATTTCAAACCGTCCACTTGGGTTGGTGGATCACACGATCATCTGACTCCAGTGGGAATATTGTTCCTTGTGTTCTTGATTGCCAGTTGTCGTGTGCTCCTGGGGGCCAGGACCAATAGGGGTTCTTATTTCAAACCGTCCACTTGGGTTGGTGGATCACACGATCATCTGACGCCAGGGGGAATATTGTTCCTTGTGTTCTTGATTGCTAGTTATCGTGTGCTCCTGGGGGTCAGGACCAATAGGGGTTCTCATTTCAAACCGTCCACTTGGGTTGGTGGATCACACGATCATCTGACTCCAGTGGGAATATTGTTCCTTGTGTTCTTGATTGCCAGTTGTCGTGTGCTCCTGGGGGCCAGGACCAATAGGGGTTCTCATTTCAAACCGTCCACTTGGGTTGGTGGATCACACGATCATCTGACTCCAGGGGGAATATTGTTCCTTGTGTTCTTGATTGCTAGTTATCGTGTGCTCCTGGGGGCCAGGACCAATAGGGGTTCTCATTTCAAACCGTCCACTTGGGTTGGTGGATCACACGATCATCTGACTCCAGGGGGAATATTGTTCCTTGTGTTCTTGATTGCCAGTTATCGTGTGTTCCCGGGGGCCAGGACCAATAGGGGTTCTCATTTCAAACCGTCCACTTGGGTTGGTGGATCACACGATCATCTGACTCCAGGGGTGATATTGTTCCTTGTGTTCTTGATTGCCAGTTGTCGTGTGCTCCTGGGGGCCAGGACCAATAGGGGTTCTCATTTCAAACCGTCCACTTGGGTTGGTGGATCACACGATCCTCTGACTCCAGGGGGAATATTGTTCCTTGTGTTCTTGATTGCTAGTTATCGTGTGCTCCTGGGGGCCAGGACCAATAGGGGTTCTCATTTCAAACCGTCCACTTGGGTTGGTGGATCACACGATCATCTGACTCCAGGGGTGATATTGTTCCTTGTGTTCTTGATTGCCAGTTGTCGTGTGCTCCTGGGGGCCAGGACCAATAGGGGTTCTCATTTCAAACCGTCCACTTGGGTTGGTGGATCACACGATCATCTGACTCCAGGGGGAATATTGTTCCTTGTGTTCTTGATTGCTAGTTATCGTGAGCTCCTGGGGGCCAGGACCAATAGGGGTTCTCATTTCAAACCGTCCACTTGGGTTGGTGGATCACACGATCATCTGACTCCAGGGGGAATATTGTTCCTTGTGTTCTTGATTGCCAGTTGTCGTGTGCTCCTGGGGGCCAGGACCAATAGGGGTTCTCATTTCAAACCGTCCACTTGGGTTGGTGGATCACACGATCATCTGACTCCAGGGGGAATATTGTTCCTTGTGTTCTTGATTGCTAGTTATCGTGAGCTCCTGGGGGCCAGGACCAATAGGGGTTCTCATTTCAAACCGTCCACTTGGGTTGGTGGATCACACGATCATCTGACTCCAGGGGGAATATTGTTCCTTGTGTTCTTGATTGCCAGTTGTCGTGTGCTCCTGGGGGCCAGGACCAATAGGGGTTCTCATTTCAAACCGTCCACTTGGGTTGGTGGATCACACGATCATCTGACTCCAGGGGGAATATTGTTCCTTGTGTTCTTGATTGCCAGTTATCGTGTGTTCCCGGGGGCCAGGACCAATAGGGGTTCTCATTTCAAACCGTCCACTTGGGTTGGTGGATCACACGATCATCTGACTCCAGGGGGAATATTGTTCCTTGTGTTCTTGATTGCCAGTTGTCGTGTGCTCCTGGGGGCCAGGACCAATAGGGGTTCTCATTTCAAACCGTCCACTTGGGTTGGTGGATCACACGATCATCTGACTCCAGGGGGAATATTGTTCCTTGTGTTCTTGATTGCTAGTTGTCGTGTGCTCCTGGGGGCCAGGACCAATAGGGGTTCTCATTTCAAACCGTCCACTTGGGTTGGTGGATCACACGATCATCTGACTCCAGGGGGAATATTGTTCCTTGTGTTCTTGATTGCCAGTTGTCGTGTGCTCCTGGGGGCCAGGACCAATAGGGGTTCTCATTTCAAACCGTCCACTTGGGTTGGTGGATCACACGATCATCTGACTCCAGGGGGAATATTGTTCCTTGTGTTCTTGATTGCCAGTTGTCGTGTGCTCCTGGGGGCCAGGACCAATAGGGGTTCTCATTTCAAACCGTCCACTTGGGTTGGTGGATCACACGATCATCTGACTCCAGGGGGAATATTGTTCCTTGTGTTCTTGATTGCCAGTTGTCGTGTGCTCCTGGGGGCCAGGACCAATAGGGGTTCTCATTTCAAACCGTCCACTTGGGTTGGTGGATCACACGATCATCTGACTCCAGGGGGAATATTGTTCCTTGTGTTCTTGATTGCCAGTTGTCGTGTGCTCCTGGGGGCCAGGACCAATAGGGGTTCTCATTTCAAACCGTCCACTTGGGTTGGTGGATCACACGATCATCTGACTCCAGGGGGAATATTGTTCCTTGTGTTCTTGATTGCCAGTTGTCGTGTGCTCCTGGGGGCCAGGACCAATAGGGGTTCTCATTTCAAACCGTCCACTTGGGTTGGTGGATCACACGATCATCTGACTCCAGGGGGAATATTGTTCCTTGTGTTCTTGATTGCCAGTTGTCGTGTGCTCCTGGGGGCCAGGACCAATAGGGGTTCTCATTTCAAACCGTCCACTTGGGTTGGTGGATCACACGATCATCTGACTCCAGGGGGAATATTGTTCCTTGTGTTCTTGATTGCCAGTTATCGTGTGTTCCCGGGGGCCAGGACCAATAGGGGTTCTCATTCCAAACCGTCCACTTGGGTTGGTGGATCACACGATCATCTGACTCCAGGGGGAATATTGTTCCTTGTGTTCTTGATTGCCAGTTATCGTGTGTTCCCGGGGGCCAGGACCAATAGGGGTTCTCATTTCAAACCGTCCACTTGGGTTGGTGGATCACACGATCATCTGACTCCAGGGGGAATATTGTTCCTTGTGTTCTTGATTGCCAGTTATCGTGTGTTCCCGGGGGCCAGGACCAATAGGGGTTCTCATTTCAAACCGTCCACTTGGGTTGGTGGATCACACGATCATCTGACTCCAGGGGGAATATTGTTCCTTGTGTTCTTGATTGCCAGTTGTCGTGTGCTCCTGGGGGCCAGGACCAATAGGGGTTCTCATTTCAAACCGTCCACTTGGGTTGGTGGATCACACGATCATCTGACTCCAGGGGGAATATTGTTCCTTGTGTTCTTGATTGCTAGTTATCGTGTGCTCCTGGGGGCCAGGACCAATAGGGGTTCTCATTTCAAACCGTCCACTTGGGTTGGTGAATCACACGATCATCTGACTCCAGGGGTGATATTGTTCCTTGTGTTCTTGATTGCTAGTTATCGTGTGCTCCTGGGGGCCAGGACCAATAGGGGTTCTCATTTCAAACCGTCCACTTGGGTTGGTGGATCACACGATCATCTGACTCCAGGGGGAATATTGTTCCTTGTGTTCTTGATTGCCAGTTATCGTGTGTTCCCGGGGGCCAGGACCAATAGGGGTTCTCATTTCAAACCGTCCACTTGGGTTGGTGGATCACACGATCATCTGACTCCAGGGGGAATATTGTTCCTTGTGTTCTTGATTGCCAGTTATCGTGTGTTCCCGGGGGCCAGGACCAATAGGGGTTCTCATTTCAAACCGTCCACTTGGGTTGGTGGATCACACGATCATCTGACTCCAGGGGTAATATTGTTCCTTGTGTTCTTGATTGCTAGTTATCGTGTGCTCCTGGGGGCCAGGACCAATAGGGGTTCTCATTTCAAACCGTCCACTTGGGTTGGTGGATCACACGATCATCTGACTCCAGGGGGAATATTGTTCCTTGTGTTCTTGATTGCCAGTTATCGTGTGTTCCCGGGGGCCAGGACCAATAGGGGTTCTCATTTCAAACCGTCCACTTGGGTTGGTGGATCACACGATCATCTGACTCCAGGGGGAATATTGTTCCTTGTGTTCTTGATTGCCAGTTATCGTGTGTTCCCGGGGGCCAGGACCAATAGGGGTTCTCATTTCAAACCGTCCACTTGGGTTGGTGGATCACACGATCATCTGACTCCAGGGGGAATATTGTTCCTTGTGTTCTTGATTGCTAGTTATCGTGTGTTCCCGGGGGCCAGGACCAATATGGGTTCTCATTTCAAACCGTCCACTTGGGTTGGTGGATCACACGATCATCTGACTCCAGGGGTAATATTGTTCCTTGTGTTCTTGATTGCTAGTTATCGTGTGCTCCTGGGGGCCAGGACCAATAGGGGTTCTCATTTCAAACCGTCCACTTGGGTTGGTGGATCACACGATCATCTGACTCCAGGGGTAATATTGTTCCTTGTGTTCTTGATTGCTAGTTATCGTGTGCTCCTGGGGGCCAGGACCAATAGGGGTTCTCATTTCAAACCGTCCACTTGGGTTGGTGGATCACACGATCATCTGACTCCAGGGGTGATATTGTTCCTTGTGTTCTTGATTGCCAGTTGTCGTGTGCTCCTGGGGGCCAGGACCAATAGGGGTTCTCATTTCAAACCGTCCACTTGGGTTGGTGGATCACACGATCATCCGACTCCAGGGGTAATATTGTTCCTTGTGTTCTTGATTGCTAGTTATCGTGTGCTCCTGGGGGCCAGGACCAATAGGGGTTCTTATTTCAAACCGTCCACTTGGGTTGGTGGATCACACGATCCTCTGACTCCAGGGGGAATATTGTTCCTTGTGTTCTTGATTGCTAGTTATCGTGTGCTCCTGGGGGCCAGGACCAATAGGGGTTCTCATTTCAAACCGTCCACTTGGGTTGGTGGATCACACGATCATCTGACTCCAGGGGGAATATTGTTCCTTGTGTTCTTGATTGCTAGTTATCGTGTGCTCCTGGGGGCCAGGACCAATAGGGGTTCTCATTTCAAACCGTCCACTTGGGTTGGTGGATCACACGATCATCTGACTCCAGGGGGAATATTGTTCCTTGTGTTCTTGATTGCTAGTTATCGTGTGCTCCTGGGGGCCAGGACCAATAGGGGTTCTCATTTCAAACCGTCCACTTGGGTTGGTGGATCACACGATCATCTGACTCCAGGGGGAATATTGTTCCTTGTGTTCTTGATTGCTAGTTATCGTGTGCTCCTGGGGGCCAGGACCAATAGGGGTTCTCATTTCAAACCGTCCACTTGGGTTGGTGGATCACACGATCATCTGACTCCAGGAGGAATATTGTTCCTTGTGTTCTTGATTGCCAGTTGTCGTGTGCTCCTGGGGGCCAGGACCAATAGGGGTTCTCATTTCAAACCGTCCACTTGGGTTGGTGGATCACACGATCATCTGACTCCAGGGGGAATATTGTTCCTTGTGTTCTTGATTGCCAGTTATCGTGTGTTCCCGGGTGCCAGGACCAATAGGGGTTCTCATTTCAAACCGTCCACTTGGGTTGGTGGATCACACGATCATCTGACTCCAGGGGTGATATTGTTCCTTGTGTTCTTGATTGCCAGTTGTCGTGTGCTCCTGGGGGCCAGGACCAATAGGGGTTCTCATTTCAAACCGTCCACTTGGGTTGGTGGATCACACGATCATCTGACTCCAGGGGGAATATTGTTCCTTGTGTTCTTGATTGCCAGTTATCGTGTGTTCCCGGGGGCCAGGACCAATAGGGGTTCTCATTTCAAACCGTCCACTTGGGTTGGTGGATCACACGATCATCTGACTCCAGGGGGAATATTGTTCCTTGTGTTCTTGATTGCTAGTTGTCGTGTGTTCCCGGGGGCCAGGACCAATAGGGGTTCTCATTTCAAACCGTCCACTTGGGTTGGTGGATCACACGATCATCTGACTCCAGGGGGAATATTGTTCCTTGTGTTCTTGATTGCTAGTTATCGTGTGCTCCTGGGGGCCAGGACCAATAGGGGTTCTCATTTCAAACCGTCCACTTGGGTTGGTGGATCACACGATCATCTGACTCCAGGGGGAATATTGTTCCTTGTGTTCTTGATTGCTAGTTATCGTGTGCTCCTGGGGGCCAGGACCAATAGGGGTTCTCATTTCAAACCGTCCACTTGGGTTGGTGGATCACACGATCATCTGACTCCAGGGGTAATATTGTTCCTTGTGTTCTTGATTGCTAGTTATCGTGTGCTCCTGGGGGCCAGGACCAATAGGGGTTCTCATTTCAAACCGTCCACGTGGGTTGGTGGATCACACGATCATCTGACTCCAGGGGTAATATTGTTCCTTGTGTTCTTGATTGCCAGTTGTCGTGTGCTCCTGGGGGCCAGGACCAATAGGGGTTCTCATTTCAAACCGTCCACTTGGGTTGGTGGATCACACGATCATCTGACTCCAGGGGGAATAATGTTCCTTGTGTTCTTGATTGCCAGTTGTCGTGTGCTCCTGGGGGCCAGGACCAATAGGGGTTCTCATTTCAAACCGTCCACTTGGGTTGGTGGATCACACGATCATCTGACTCCAGGGGTGATATTGTTCCTTGTGTTCTTGATTGCCAGTTGTCGTGTGCTCCTGGGGGCCAGGACCAATAGGGGTTCTCATTTCAAACCGTCCACTTGGGTTGGTGGATCACACGATCATCTGACTCCAGGGGGAATATTGTTCCTTGTGTTCTTGATTGCCAGTTATCGTGTGTTCCCGGGGGCCAGGACCAATAGGGGTTCTCATTTCAAACCGTCCACTTGGGTTGGTGGATCACACGATCATCTGACTCCAGGGGTGATATTGTTCCTTGTGTTCTTGATTGCTAGTTATCGTGTGCTCCTGGGGGCCAGGACCAATAGGGGTTCTCATTTCAAACCGTCCACTTGGGTTGGTGGATCACACGATCATCTGACTCCAGGGGGAATATTGTTCCTTGTGTTCTTGATTGCCAGTTGTCGTGTGCTCCTGGGGGCCAGGACCAATAGGGGTTCTCATTTCAAACCGTCCACTTGGGTTGGTGGATCACACGATCATCTGACTCCAGTGGGAATATTGTTCCTTGTGTTCTTGATTGCCAGTTGTCGTGTGCTCCTGGGGGCCAGGACCAATAGGGGTTCTCATTTCAAACCGTCCACTTGGGTTGGTGGATCACACGATCATCTGACTCCAGGGGGAATATTGTTCCTTGTGTTCTTGATTGCCAGTTGTCGTGTGCTCCTGGGGGCCAGGACCAATAGGGGTTCTCATTTCAAACCGTCCACTTGGGTTGGTGGATCACACGATCATCTGACTCCAGTGGGAATATTGTTCCTTGTGTTCTTGATTGCCAGTTGTCGTGTGCTCCTGGGGGCCAGGACCAATAGGGGTTCTCATTTCAAACCGTCCACTTGGGTTGGTGGATCACACGATCATCTGACTCCAGTGGGAATATTGTTCCTCGTGTTCTTGATTGCCAGTTATCGTGTGTTCCCGGGGGCCAGGACCAATAGGGGTTCTCATTTCAAACCGTCCACTTGGGTTGGTGGATCACACGATCATCTGACTCCAGGGGGAATATTGTTCCTTGTGTTCTTGATTGCCAGTTATCGTGTGCTCCTGGGGGCCAGGACCAATAGGGGTTCTCATTTCAAACCGTCCACTTGGGTTGGTGGATCACACGATCATCTGACTCCAGGGGGAATATTGTTCCTTGTGTTCTTGATTGCTAGTTATCGTGTGCTCCTGGGGGCCAGGACCAATAGGGGTTCTCATTTCAAACCGTCCACTTGGGTTGGTGGATCACACGATCATCTGACTCCAGGGGGAATATTGTTCCTTGTGTTCTTGATTGCCAGTTATCGTGTGCTCCTGGGGGCCAGGACCAATAGGGGTTCTCATTTCAAACCGTCCACTTGGGTTGGTGGATCACACGATCATCTGACTCCAGGGGGAATATTGTTCCTTGTGTTCTTGATTGCTAGTTATCGTGTGCTCCTGGGGGCCAGGACCAATAGGGGTTCTCATTTCAAACCGTCCACTTGGGTTGGTGGATCACACGATCATCTGACTCCAGTGGGAATATTGTTCCTTGTGTTCTTGATTGCCAGTTGTCGTGTGCTCCTGGGGGCCAGGACCAATAGGGGTTCTTATTTCAAACCGTCCACTTGGGTTGGTGGATCACACGATCATCTGACTCCAGGGGGAATATTGTTCCTTGTGTTCTTGATTGCCAGTTGTCGTGTGCTCCTGTGGGCCAGGACCAATAGGGGTTCTCATTTCAAACCGTCCACTTGGGTTGGTGGATCACACGATCATCTGACTCCAGGGGTGATATTGTTCCTTGTGTTCTTGATTGCTAGTTATCGTGTGCTCCTGGGGGCCAGGACCAATAGGGGTTCTCATTTCAAACCGTCCACTTGGGTTGGTGGATCACACGATCATCTGACTCCAGGGGTGATATTGTTCCTTGTGTTCTTGATTGCTAGTTATCGTGTGCTCCTGGGGGCCAGGACCAATAGGGGTTCTCATTTCAAACCGTCCACTTGGGTTGGTGGATCACACGATCATCTGACTCCAGGGGTGATATTGTTCCTTGTGTTCTTGATTGCTAGTTATCGTGTGCTCCTGGGGGTCAGGACCAATAGGGGTTCTCATTTCAAACCGTCCACTTGGGTTGGTGGATCACACGATCATCTGACTCCAGGGGGAATAATGTTCTCTATCAAAGTCTCGATGTTCAATTGAGAAACTCCGAGGAGGGAAACAAATCAGTCGAGATCTTTCCAAACCGTCCACTTGGGTTGGTGGATCACACGATCATCTGACTCCAGGGGGAATATTGTTCCTTGTGTTCTTGATTGCTAGTTATCGTGTGCTCCTGGGGGCCGGGACCAATAGGGGTTCTCATTTCAAACCGTCCACTTGGGTTGGTGGATCACACGATCATCTGACTCCAGGGGGAATATTGTTCCTTGTGTTCTTGATTGCTAGTTATCGTGTGCTCCTGGGGGCCAGGACCAATAGGGGTTCTCATTTCAAACCGTCCACTTGGGTTGGTGGATCACACGATCATCTGACTCCAGGGGGAATAATGTTCCTTGTGTTCTTGATTGCTAGTTATCGTGTGCTTCTGGGGGCCAGGACCAATAGGGGTTCTCATTTCAAACCGTCCACTTGGGTTGGTGGATCACACGATCATCTGACTCCAGGGGGAATATTGTTCCTTGTGTTCTTGATTGCTAGTTATCGTGTGCTCCTGGGGGCCAGGACCAATAGGGGTTCTCATTTCAAACCGTCCACTTGGGTTGGTGGATCACACGATCATCTGACTCCAGGGGGAATATTGTTCCTTGTGTTCTTGATTGCTAGTTATCGTGTGCTCCTGGGGGCCAGGACCAATAGGGGTTCTCATTTCAAACCGTCCACTTGGGTTGGTGGATCACACGATCATCTGACTCCAGGGGGAATAATGTTCCTTGTGTTCTTGATTGCTAGTTATCGTGTGCTCCTGGGGGCCAGGGCCAATAGGGGTTCTCATTTCAAACCGTCCACTTGGGTTGGTGGATCACACGATCATCTGACTCCAGGGGGAATATTGTTCCTTGTGTTCTTGATTGCTAGTTATCGTGTGCTCCTGGGGGCCAGGACCAATAGGGGTTCTCATTTCAAACCGTCCACTTGGGTTGGTGGATCACACGATCCTCTGACTCCAGGGGGAATATTGTTCCTTGTGTTCTTGATTGCTAGTTATCGTGTGCTCCTGGGGGCCAGGACCAATAGGGGTTCTCATTTCAAACCGTCCACTTGGGTTGGTGGATCACACGATCATCTGACTCCAGGGGGAATATTGTTCCTTGTGTTCTTGATTGCTAGTTATCGTGTGCTCCTGGGGGCCGGGACCAATAGGGGTTCTCATTTCAAACCGTCCACTTGGGTTGGTGGATCACACGATCATCTGACTCCAGGGGGAATATTGTTCCTTGTGTTCTTGATTGCTAGTTATCGTGTGCTCCTGGGGGCCAGGACCAATAGGGGTTCTTATTTCAAACCGTCCACTTGGGTTGGTGGATCACACGATCATCTGACTCCAGGGGGAATATTGTTCCTTGTGTTCTTGATTGCTAGTTATCGTGTGCTCCTGGGGGCCAGGACCAATAGGGGTTCTTATTTCAAACCGTCCACTTGGGTTGGTGGATCACACGATCATCTGACTCCAGAGGGAATAATGTTCCTTGTGTTCTTGATTGCTAGTTATCGTGTGCTCCTGGGGGCCAGGACCAATAGGGGTTCTTATTTCAAACCGTCCACTTGGGTTGGTGGATCACACGATCCTCTGACTCCAGGGGGAATAATGTTCCTTGTGTTCTTGATTGCTAGTTATCGTGTGCTCCTGGGGGCCAGGACCAATAGGGGTTCTCATTTCAAACCGTCCACTTGGGTTGGTGGATCACACGATCATCTGACTCCAGGGGGAATATTGTTCCTTGTGTTCTTGATTGCTAGTTATCGTGTGCTCCTGGGGGCCGGGACCAATAGGGGTTCTCATTTCAAACCGTCCACTTGGGTTGGTGGATCACACGATCATCTGACTCCAGGGGGAATATTGTTCCTTGTGTTCTTGATTGCTAGTTATCGTGTGCTCCTGGGGGCCAGGACCAATAGGGGTTCTCATTTCAAACCGTCCACTTGGGTTGGTGGATCACACGATCCTCTGACTCCAGGGGGAATATTGTTCCTTGTGTTCTTGATTGCTAGTTATCGTGTGCTCCTGGGGGTCAGGACCAATAGGGGTTCTCATTTCAAACCGTCCACTTGGGTTGGTGGATCACACGATCCTCTGACTCCAGGGGGAATATTGTTCCTTGTGTTCTTGATTGCTAGTTATCGTGTGCTCCTGGGGGCCAGGACCAATAGGGGTTCTCATTTCAAACCGTCCACTTGGGTTGGTGGATCACACGATCATCTGACTCCAGGGGGAATATTGTTCCTTGTGTTCTTGATTGCTAGTTATCGTGTGCTCCTGGGGGCCAGGACCAATAGGGGTTCTCATTTCAAACCGTCCACTTGGGTTGGTGGATCACACGATCATCTGACTCCAGGGGGAATAATGTTCCTTGTGTTCTTGATTGCTAGTTATCGTGTGCTCCTGGGGGCCAGGACCAATAGGGGTTCTCATTTCAAACCGTCCACTTGGGTTGGTGGATCACACGATCCTCTGACTCCAGGGGGAATATTGTTCCTTGTGTTCTTGATTGCTAGTTATCGTGTGCTCCTGGGGGCCAGGACCAATAGGGGTTCTCATTTCAAACCGTCCACTTGGGTTGGTGGATCACACGATCCTCTGACTCCAGGGGGAATATTGTTCCTTGTGTTCTTGATTGCTAGTTATCGTGTGCTCCTGGGGGCCAGGACCAATAGGGGTTCTCATTTCAAACCGTCCACTTGGGTTGGTGGATCACACGATCCTCTGACTCCAGGGGGAATAATGTTCCTTGTGTTCTTGATTGCTAGTTATCGTGTGCTCCTGGGGGTCAGGACCAATAGGGGTTCTTATTTCAAACCGTCCACTTGGGTTGGTGGATCACACGATCATCTGACTCCAGGGGGAATATTGTTCCTTGTGTTCTTGATTGCTAGTTATCGTGTGCTCCTGGGGGCCAGGACCAATAGGGGTTCTCATTTCAAACCGTCCACTTGGGTTGGTGGATCACACGATCCTCTGACTCCAGGGGGAATATTGTTCCTTGTGTTCTTGATTGCTAGTTATCGTGTGCTCCTGGGGGCCAGGACCAATAGGGGTTCTCATTTCAAACCGTCCACTTGGGTTGGTGGATCACACGATCCTCTGACTCCAGGGGGAATAATGTTCCTTGTGTTCTTGATTGCTAGTTATCGTGTGCTCCTGGGGGTCAGGACCAATAGGGGTTCTTATTTCAAACCGTCCACTTGGGTTGGTGGATCACACGATCATCTGACTCCAGGGGGAATATTGTTCCTTGTGTTCTTGATTGCTAGTTATCGTGTGCTCCTGGGGGCCAGGACCAATAGGGGTTCTCATTTCAAACCGTCCACTTGGGTTGGTGGATCACACGATCATCTGACTCCAGGGGGAATATTGTTCCTTGTGTTCTTGATTGCTATTTATCGTGTGCTCCTGGGGGCCAGGACCAATAGGGGTTCTCATTTCAAACCGTCCACTTGGGTTGGTGGATCACACGATCCTCTGACTCCAGGGGGAATATTGTTCCTTGTGTTCTTGATTGCTAGTTATCGTGTGCTCCTGGGGGCCAGGACCAATAGGGGTTCTCATTTCAAACCGTCCACTTGGGTTGGTGGATCACACGATCATCTGACTCCAGGGGGAATATTGTTCCTTGTGTTCTTGATTGCTAGTTATCGTGTGCTCCTGGGGGCCGGGACCAATAGGGGTTCTCATTTCAAACCGTCCACTTGGGTTGGTGGATCACACGATCATCTGACTCCAGGGGGAATATTGTTCCTTGTGTTCTTGATTGCTAGTTATCGTGTGCTCCTGGGGGCCAGGACCAATAGGGGTTCTCATTTCAAACCGTCCACTTGGGTTGGTGGATCACACGATCATCTGACTCCAGGGGGAATAATGTTCCTTGTGTTCTTGATTGCTAGTTATCGTGTGCTTCTGGGGGCCAGGACCAATAGGGGTTCTCATTTCAAACCGTCCACTTGGGTTGGTGGATCACACGATCCTCTGACTCCAGGGGGAATATTGTTCCTTGTGTTCTTGATTGCTAGTTATCGTGTGCTCCTGGGGGCCAGGACCAATAGGGGTTCTCATTTCAAACCGTCCACTTGGGTTGGTGGATCACACGATCATCTGACTCCAGGGGGAATATTGTTCCTTGTGTTCTTGATTGCTAGTTATCGTGTGCTCCTGGGGGCCAGGACCAATAGGGGTTCTCATTTCAAACCGTCCACTTGGGTTGGTGGATCACACGATCATCTGACTCCAGGGGGAATAATGTTCCTTGTGTTCTTGATTGCTAGTTATCGTGTGCTCCTGGGGGCCAGGGCCAATAGGGGTTCTCATTTCAAACCGTCCACTTGGGTTGGTGGATCACACGATCATCTGACTCCAGGGGGAATATTGTTCCTTGTGTTCTTGATTGCTAGTTATCGTGTGCTCCTGGGGGCCAGGACCAATAGGGGTTCTCATTTCAAACCGTCCACTTGGGTTGGTGGATCACACGATCCTCTGACTCCAGGGGGAATATTGTTCCTTGTGTTCTTGATTGCTAGATATCGTGTGCTCCTGGGGGCCAGGACCAATAGGGGTTCTCATTTCAAACCGTCCACTTGGGTTGGTGGATCACACGATCATCTGACTCCAGGGGGAATATTGTTCCTTGTGTTCTTGATTGCTAGTTATCGTGTGCTCCTGGGGGCCGGGACCAATAGGGGTTCTCATTTCAAACCGTCCACTTGGGTTGGTGGATCACACGATCATCTGACTCCAGGGGGAATATTGTTCCTTGTGTTCTTGATTGCTAGTTATCGTGTGCTCCTGGGGGCCAGGACCAATAGTGGTTCTCATTTCAAACCGTCCACTTGGGTTGGTGGATCACACGATCATCTGACTCCAGGGGGAATATTGTTCCTTGTGTTCTTGATTGCTAGTTATCGTGTGCTCCTGGGGGCCGGGACCAATAGGGGTTCTCATTTCAAACCGTCCACTTGGGTTGGTGGATCACACGATCATCTGACTCCAGGGGGAATATTGTTCCTTGTTTTCTTGATTGCTAGTTATCGTGTGCTCCTGGGGGCCGGGACCAATAGGGGTTCTCATTTCAAACCGTCCACTTGGGTTGGTGGATCACACGATCATCTGACTCCAGGGGGAATATTGTTCCTTGTGTTCTTGATTGCTAGTTATCGTGTGCTCCTGGGGGTCAGGACCAATAGGGGTTCTCATTTCAAACCGTCCACTTGGGTTGGTGGATCACACGATCATCTGACTCCAGGGGGAATATTGTTCCTTGTGTTCTTGATTGCTAGTTATCGTGTGCTCCTGGGGGCCAGGACCAATAGGGGTTCTTATTTCAAACCGTCCACTTGGGTTGGTGGATCACACGATCATCTGACTCCAGGGGGAATATTGTTCCTTGTGTTCTTGATTGCTAGTTATCGTGTGCTCCTGGGGGCCGGGACCAATAGGGGTTCTCATTTCAAACCGTCCACTTGGGTTGGTGGATCACACGATCATCTGACTCCAGGGGGAATAATGTTCCTTGTGTTCTTGATTGCTAGTTATCGTGTGCTCCTGGGGGTCAGGACCAATAGGGGTTCTCATTTCGAACCGTCCACTTGGGTTGGTGGATCACACGATCATCTGACTCCAGGGGGAATATTGTTCCTTGTGTTCTTGATTGCTAGTTATCGTGTGCTCCTGGGGGCCAGGACCAATAGGGGTTCTTATTTCAAACCGTCCACTTGGGTTGGTGGATCACACGATCATCTGACTCCAGGGGGAATATTGTTCCTTGTGTTCTTGATTGCTAGTTATCGTGTGCTCCTGGGGGCCAGGACCAATAGGGGTTCTTATTTCAAACCGTCCACTTGGGTTGGTGGATCACACGATCATCTGACTCCAGAGGGAATAATGTTCCTTGTGTTCTTGATTGCTAGTTATCGTGTGCTCCTGGGGGCCAGGACCAATAGGGGTTCTTATTTCAAACCGTCCACTTGGGTTGGTGGATCACACGATCCTCTGACTCCAGGGGGAATAATGTTCCTTGTGTTCTTGATTGCTAGTTATCGTGTGCTCCTGGTGGCCAGGACCAATAGGGGTTCTCATTTCAAACCGTCCACTTGGGTTGGTGGATCACACGATCATCTGACTCCAGGGGGAATATTGTTCCTTGTGTTCTTGATTGCTAGTTATCGTGTGCTCCTGGGGGCCAGGACCAATAGGGGTTCTCATTTCAAACCGTCCACTTGGGTTGGTGGATCACACGATCATCTGACTCCAGGGGGAATATTGTTCCTTGTGTTCTTGATTGCTAGTTATCGTGTGCTCCTGGGGGCCAGGACCAATAGGGGTTCTCATTTCAAACCGTCCACTTGGGTTGGTGGATCACACGATCATCTGACTCCAGGGGGAATATTGTTCCTTGTGTTCTTGATTGCTAGTTATCGTGTGCTCCTGGGGGCCAGGACCAATAGGGGTTCTCATTTCAAACCGTCCACTTGGGTTGGTGGATCACACGATCATCTGACTCCAGGGGGAATATTGTTCCTTGTGTTCTTGATTGCTAGTTATCGTGTGCTCCTGGGGGCCAGGACCAATAGGGGTTCTCATTTCAAACCGTCCACTTGGGTTGGTGGATCACACGATCATCTGACTCCAGGGGTAATATTGTTCCTTGTGTTCTTGATTGCTAGTTATCGTGTGCTCCTGGGGGCCGGGACCAATAGGGGTTCTCATTTCAAACCGTCCACTTGGGTTGGTGGATCACACGATCATCTGACTCCAGGGGGAATATTGTTCCTTGTGTTCTTGATTGCTAGTTATCGTGTGCTCCTGGGGGCCAGGACCAATAGGGGTTCTTATTTCAAACCGTCCACTTGGGTTGGTGGATCACACGATCATCTGACTCCAGGGGGAATATTGTTCCTTGTGTTCTTGATTGCTAGTTATCGTGTGCTCCTGGGGGCCAGGACCAATAGGGGTTGTCATTTCAAACCGTCCACTTGGGTTGGTGGATCACACGATCCTCTGACTCCAGGGGGAATATTGTTCCTTGTGTTCTTGATTGCTAGTTATCGTGTGCTCCTGGGGGCCAGGACCAATAGGGGTTCTCATTTCAAACCGTCCACTTGGGTTGGTGGATCACACGATCCTCTGACTCCAGGGGGAATATTGTTCCTTGTGTTCTTGATTGCTAGTTATCGTGTGCTCCTGGGGGCCAGGACCAATAGGGGTTCTCATTTCAAACCGTCCACTTGGGTTGGTGGATCACACGATCATCTGACTCCAGGGGGAATATTGTTCCTTGTGTTCTTGATTGCTAGTTATCGTGTGCTCCTGGGGGCCAGGACCAATAGGGGTTCTCATTTCAAACCGTCCACTTGGGTTGGTGGATCACACGATCATCTGACTCCAGGGGGAATAATGTTCCTTGTGTTCTTGATTGCTAGTTATCGTGTGCTCCTGGGGGCCAGGACCAATAGGGGTTCTCATTTCAAACCGTCCACTTGGGTTGGTGGATCACACGATCCTCTGACTCCAAGGGGAATATTGTTCCTTGTGTTCTTGATTGCTAGTTATCGTGTGCTCCTGGGGGCCAGGACCAATAGGGGTTCTCATTTCAAACCGTCCACTTGGGTTGGTGGATCACACGATCATCTGACTCCAGGGGGAATATTGTTCCTTGTGTTCTTGATTGCTAGTTATCGTGTGCTCCTGGGGGCCAGGACCAATAGGGGTTCTCATTTCAAACCGTCCACTTGGGTTGGTGGATCACACGATCCTCTGACTCCAGGGGGAATAATGTTCCTTGTGTTCTTGATTGCTAGTTATCGTGTGCTCCTGGGGGCCAGGACCAATAGGGGTTCTCATTTCAAACCGTCCACTTGGGTTGGTGGATCACACGATCATCTGACTCCAGAGGGAATATTGTTCCTTGTGTTCTTGATTGCTAGTTATCGTGTGCTCCTGGGGGCCAGGACCAATAGGGGTTCTCATTTCAAACCGTCCACTTGGGTTGGTGGATCACACGATCATCTGACTCCAGGGGGAATATTGTTCCTTGTGTTCTTGATTGCTAGTTATCGTGTGCTCCTGGGGGCCAGGACCAATAGGGGTTCTCATTTCAAACCGTCCACTTGGGTTGGTGGATCACACGATCGTCTGACTCCAGGGGAATATTGTTCCTTGTGTTCTTGATTGCTAGTTATCGTGTGCTCCTGGGGGCCAGGACCAATAGGGGTTCTTATTTCAAACCGTCCACTTGGGTTGGTGGATCACACGATCATCTGACTCCAGGGGGAATATTGTTCCTTGTGTTCTTGATTGCTAGTTATCGTGTGCTCCTGGGGGCCAGGACCAATGGGGGTTCTCATTTCAAACCGTCCACTTGGGTTGGTGGATCACACGATCATCTGACTCCAGGGGGAATATTGTTCCTTGTGTTCTTGATTGCTAGTTATCGTGTGCTCCTGGGGGCCAGGACCAATAGGGGTTCTCATTTCAAACCGTCCACTTGGGTTGGTGGATCACACGATCATCTGACTCCAGGGGGAATATTGTTCCTTTTGTTCTTGATTGCTAGTTATCGTGTGCTCCTGGGGGCCAGGACCAATAGGGGTTCTCATTTCAAACCGTCCACTTGGGTTGGTGGATCACACGATCATCTGACTCCAGGGGGAATATTGTTCCTTGTGTTCTTGATTGCCAGTTGTCGTGTGCTCCTGGGGGCCAGGACCAATAGGGGTTCTCATTTCAAACCGTCCACTTGGGTTGGTGGATCACACGATCATCTGACTCCAGGGGGAATATTGTTCCTTGTGTTCTTGATTGCTAGTTGTCGTGTGCTCCTGGGGGCCAGGACCAATAGGGGTTCTCATTTCAAACCGTTCACTTGGGTTGGTGGATCACACGATCATCTGACTCCAGGGGGAATATTGTTCCTTGTGTTCTTGATTGCCAGTTGTCGTGTGCTCCTGGGGGCCAGGACCAATAGGGGTTCTCATTTCAAACCGTCCACTTGGGTTGGTGGATCACACGATCATCTGACTCCAGGGGGAATATTGTTCCTTGTGTTCTTGATTGCTAGTTGTCGTGTGCTCCTGGGGGCCAGGACCAATAGGGGTTCTCATTTCAAACCGTCCACTTGGGTTGGTGGATCACACGATCATCTGACTCCAGGGGGAATATTGTTCCTTGTGTTCTTGATTGCTAGTTGTCGTGTGCTCCTGGGGGCCAGGACCAATAGGGGTTCTCATTTCAAACCGTTCACTTGGGTTGGTGGATCACACGATCATCTGACTCCAGGGGGAATATTGTTCCTTGTGTTCTTGATTGCTAGTTATCGTGTGCTCCTGGGGGCCAGGACCAATAGGGGTTCTCATTTCAAACCGTCCACTTGGGTTGGTGGATCACACGATCATCTGACTCCAGGGGGAATAATGTTCCTTGTGTTCTTGATTGCTAGTTATCGTGTGCTCCTGCGGGCCAGGACCAATAGGGGTTCTTATTTCAAACCGTCCACTTGGGTTGGTGGATCACACGATCATCTGACTCCAGGGGGAATAATGTTCCTTGTGTTCTTGATTGCTAGTTATCGTGTGCTCCTGGGGGCCAGGACCAATAGGGGTTCTCATTTCAAACCGTCCACTTGGGTTGGTGGATCACACGATCATCTGACTCCAGGGGGAATAATGTTCCTTGTGTTCTTGATTGCTAGTTATCGTGTGCTCCTGGGGGCCAGGACCAATAGGGGTTCTCATTTCAAACCGTCCACTTGGGTTGGTGGATCACACGATCATCTGACGCCAGGGGTAATATTGTTCCTTGTGTTCTTGATTGCTAGTTATCGTGTGCTCCTGGGGGCCAGGACCAATAGGGGTTCTTATTTCAAACCGTCCACTTGGGTTGGTGGATCACACGATCATCTGACTCCAGGGGGAATATTGTTCCTTGTGTTCTTGATTGCTAGTTATCGTGTGCTCCTGGGGGCCAGGACCAATAGGGGTTCTTATTTCAAACCGTCCACTTGGGTTGGTGGATCACACGATCATCTGACTCCAGGGGGAATATTGTTCCTTGTGTTCTTGATTGCTAGTTATCGTGTGCTCCTGGGGGCCAGGACCAATAGGGGTTCTCATTTCAAACCGTCCACTTGGGTTGGTGGATCACACGATCATCTGACTCCAGGGGGAATATTGTTCCTTGTGTTCTTGATTGCTAGTTATCGTGTGCTCCTGGGGGCCAGGACCAATAGGGGTTCTTATTTCAAACCGTCCACTTGGGTTGGTGGATCACACGATCCTCTGACTCCAGGGGGAATATTGTTCCTTGTGTTCTTGATTGCTAGTTATCGTGTGCTCCTGGGGGCCAGGACCAATAGGGGTTCTCATTTCAAACCGTCCACTTGGGTTGGTGGATCACACGATCATCTGACTCCAGGGGGAATATTGTTCCTTGTGTTCTTGATTGCTAGTTATCGTGTGCTCCTGGGGGCCAGGACCAATAGGGGTTCTCATTTCAAACCGTCCACTTGGGTTGGTGGATCACACGATCATCTGACTCCAGGGGGAATATTGTTCCTTGTGTTCTTGATTGCTAGTTATCGTGTGCTCCTGGGGGCCAGGACCAATAGGGGTTCTCATTTCAAACCGTCCACTTGGGTTGGTGGATCACACGATCATCTGACTCCAGGGGGAATATTGTTCCTTGTGTTCTTGATTGCTAGTTATCGTGTGCTCCTGGGGGCCAGGACCAATAGGGGTTCTCATTTCAAACCGTCCACTTGGGTTGGTGGATCACACGATCATCTGACTCCAGGGGGAATATTGTTCCTTGTGTTCTTGATTGCTAGTTATCGTGTGCTCCTGGGGGCCAGGACCAATAGGGGTTCTCATTTCAAACCGTCCACTTGGGTTGGTGGATCACACGATCCTCTGACTCCAGGGGGAATATTGTTCCTTGTGTTCTTGATTGCTAGTTATCGTGTGCTCCTGGGGGCCAGGACCAATAGGGGTTCTCATTTCAAACCGTCCACTTGGGTTGGTGGATCACACGATCATCTGACTCCAGGGGGAATAATGTTCCTTGTGTTCTTGATTGCTAGTTATCGTGTGCTCCTGGGGGCCAGGACCAATAGGGGTTCTCATTTCAAACCGTCCACTTGGGTTGGTGGATCACACGATCATCTGACTCCAGGGGGAATATTGTTCCTTGTGTTCTTGATTGCTAGTTATCGTGTGCTCCTGGGGGCCAGGACCAATAGGGGTTCTCATTTCAAACCGTCCACTTGGGTTGGTGGATCACACGATCATCTGACTCCAGGGGGAATATTGTTCCTTGTGTTCTTGATTGCTAGTTATCGTGTGCTCCTGGGGGCCAGGACCAATAGGGGTTCTCATTTCAAACCGTCCACTTGGGTTGGTGGATCACACGATCATCTGACTCCAGGGGGAATATTGTTCCTTGTGTTCTTGATTGCTGGTTATCGTGTGCTCCTGGGGGCCAGGACCAATAGGGGTTCTCATTTCAAACCGTCCACTTGGGTTGGTGGATCACACGATCCTCTGACTCCAGGGGGAATATTGTTCCTTGTGTTCTTGATTGCTAGTTATCGTGTGCTCCTGGGGGCCAGGACCAATAGGGGTTCTCATTTCAAACCGTCCACTTGGGTTGGTGGATCACACGATCATCTGACTCCAGGGGGAATATTGTTCCTTGTGTTCTTGATTGCTAGTTATCGTGTGCTCCTGGGGGCCAGGACCAATAGGGGTTCTCATTTCAAACCGTCCACTTGGGTTGGTGGATCACACGATCATCTGACTCCAGGGGGAATATTGTTCCTTGTGTTCTTGATTGCTAGTTATCGTGTGCTCCTGGGGGCCAGGACCAATAGGGGTTCTCATTTCAAACCGTCCACTTGGGTTGGTGGATCACACGATCATCTGACTCCAGGGGGAATATTGTTCCTTGTGTTCTTGATTGCTAGTTATCGTGTGCTCCTGGGGGCCAGGACCAATAGGGGTTCTCATTTCAAACCGTCCACTTGGGTTGGTGGATCACACGATCATCTGACTCCAGGGGGAATATTGTTCCTTGTGTTCTTGATTGCTAGTTATCGTGTGCTCCTGGGGGCCAGGACCAATAGGGGTTCTCATTTCAAACCGTCCACTTGGGTTGGTGGATCACACGATCATCTGACTCCAGGGGGAATATTGTTCCTTGTGTTCTTGATTGCTAGTTATCGTGTGCTCCTGGGGGCCAGGACCAATAGGGGTTCTCATTTCAAACCGTCCACTTGGGTTGGTGGATCACACGATCATCTGACTCCAGGGGGAATATTGTTCCTTGTGTTCTTGATTGCTAGTTATCGTGTGCTCCTGGGGGCCAGGACCAATAGGGGTTCTCATTTCAAACCGTCCACTTGGGTTGGTGGATCACACGATCATCTGACTCCAGGGGGACTATTGTTCCTTGTGTTCTTGATTGCTAGTTATCGTGTGCTCCTGGGGGCCAGGACCAATAGGGGTTCTCATTTCAAACCGTCCACTTGGGTTGGTGGATCACACGATCATCTGACTCCAGGGGGAATATTGTTCCTTGTGTTCTTGATTGCTTGTTATCGTGTGCTCCTGGGGGCCAGGACCAATAGGGGTTCTCATTTCAAACCGTCCACTTGGGTTGGTGGATCACACGATCATCTGACTCCCGGGGGAATATTGTTCCTTGTGTTCTTGATTGCTAGTTATCGTGTGCTCCTGGGGGCCAGGACCAATAGGGGTTCTCATTTCAAACCGTCCACTTGGGTTGGTGGATCACACGATCATCTGACTCCAGGGGGAATATTGTTCCTTGTGTTCTTGATAGCTAGTTATCGTGTGCTCCTGGGGGCCAGGACCAATAGGGGTTCTCATTTCAAACCGTCCACTTGGGTTGGTGGATCACACGATCATCTGACTCCAGGGGGAATATTGTTCCTTGTGTTCTTGATTGCCAGTTATCGTGTGCTCCTGGGGGCCAGGACCAATAGGGGTTCTCATTTCAAACCGTCCACTTGGGTTGGTGGATCACACGATCATCTGACTCCAGGGGGAATATTGTTCCTTGTGTTCTTGATTGCTAGTTATCGTGTGCTCCTGGGGGCCAGGACCAATAGGGGTTCTCATTTCAAACCGTCCACTTGGGTTGGTGGATCACACGATCCTCTGACTCCAGGGGGAATATTGTTCCTTGTGTTCTTGATTGCTAGTTATCGTGTGCTCCTGGGGGCCAGGACCAATAGGGGTTCTCATTTCAAACCGTCCACTTGGGTTGGTGGATCACACGATCATCTGACTCCAGGGGGAATATTGTTCCTTGTGTTCTTGATTGCTAGTTATCGTGTGCTCCTGGGGGCCAGGACCAATAGGGGTTCTCATTTCAAACCGTCCACTTGGGTTGGTGGATCACACGATCATCTGACTCCAGGGGGAATAATGTTCCTTGTGTTCTTGATTGCTAGTTATCGTGTGCTCCTGGGGGCCAGGACCAATAGGGGTTCTCATTTCAAACCGTTCACTTGGGTTGGTGGATCACACGATCATCTGACTCCAGGGGGAATATTGTTCCTTGTGTTCTTGATTGCTAGTTATCGTGTGCTCCTGGGGGCCAGGACCAATAGGGGTTCTCATTTCAAACCGTCCACTTGGGTTGGTGGATCACACGATCCTCTGACTCCAGGGGGAATATTGTTCCTTGTGTTCTTGATTGCTAGTTATCGTGTGCTCCTGGGGGCCAGGACCAATAGGGGTTCTCATTTCAAACCGTCCACTTGGGTTGGTGGATCACACGATCCTCTGACTCCAGGGGGAATATTGTTCCTTGTGTTCTTGATTGCTAGTTATCGTGTGCTCCTGGGGGCCAGGACCAATAGGGGTTCTCATTTCAAACCGTCCACTTGGGTTGGTGGATCACACGATCATCTGACTCCAGGGGTAATATTGTTCCTTGTGTTCTTGATTGCTAGTTATCGTGTGCTCCTGGGGGCCAGGACCAATAGGGGTTCTCATTTCAAACCGTCCACTTGGGTTGGTGGATCACACGATCATCTGACTCCAGGGGGAATATTGTTCCTTGTGTTCTTGATTGCTAGTTATCGTGTGCTCCTGGGGGCCAGGACCAATAGGGGTTCTCATTTCAAACCGTCCACTTGGGTTGGTGGATCACACGATCATCTGACTCCAGGGGGAATATTGTTCCTTGTGTTCTTGATTGCTAGTTATCGTGTGCTCCTGGGGGCCAGGACCAATAGGGGTTCTCATTTCAAACCGTCCACTTGGGTTGGTGGATCACACGATCATCTGACTCCAGGGGGAATATTGTTCCTTGTGTTCTTGATTGCTAGTTATCGTGTGCTCCTGGGGGCCAGGACCAATAGGGGTTCTCATTTCAAACCGTCCACTTGGGTTGGTGGATCACACGATCATCTGACTCCAGGGAGAATATTGTTCCTTGTGTTCTTGATTGCTAGTTATCGTGTGCTCCTGGGGGCCAGGACCAATAGGGGTTCTCATTTCAAACCGTCCACTTGGGTTGGTGGATCACACGATCCTCTGACTCCAGGGGGAATAATGTTCCTTGTGTTCTTGATTGCTAGTTATCGTGTGCTCCTGGGGGCCAGGACCAATAGGGGTTCTCATTTCAAACCGTCCACTTGGGTTGGTGGATCACACGATCATCTGACTCCAAGGGGGAATATTGTTCCTTGTGTTCTTGATTGCTAGTTATCGTGTGCTCCTGGGGGCCAGGACCAATAGGGGTTCTCATTCAAACCGTCCACTTGGGTTGGTGGATCACACGATCCTCTGACTCCAGGGGAATAATGTTCCTTGTGTTCTTGATTGCTAGTTATCGTGTGCTCCTGGGGGCCAGGACCAATAGGGGTTCTCATTTCAAACCGTCCACTTGGGTTGGTGGATCACACGATCCTCTGACTCCAGGGGAATAATGTTCCTTGTGTTCTTGATTGCTAGTTATCGTGTGCTCCTGGGGGCCAGGACCAATAGGGGTTCTCATTTCAAACCGTCCACTTGTGTTGGTGGATCACACGATCCTCTGACTCCAGAGGGAATATTGTTCCTTGTGTTCTTGATTGCTAGTTATCGTGTGCTCCTGGGGGCCAGGACCAATAGGGGTTCTCATTTCAAACCGTCCACTTGGGTTGGTGGATCACACGATCCTCTGACTCCAGGGGGAATATTGTTCCTTGTGTTCTTGATTGCTAGTTATCGTGTGCTCCTGGGGGTCAGGACCAATAGGGGTTCTCATTTCAAACCGTCCACTTGGGTTGGTGGATCACACGATCCTCTGACTCCAGGGGAATAATGTTCCTTGTGTTCTTGATTGCTAGTTATCGTGTGCTCCTGGGGGCCAGGACCAATAGGGGTTCTCATTTCAAACCGTCCACTTGGGTTGGTGGATCACACGATCCTCTGACTCCAGGGGAATAATGTTCCTTGTGTTCTTGATTGCTAGTTATCGTGTGCTCCTGGGGGCCAGGACCAATAGGGGTTCTCATTTCAAACCGTCCACTTGGGTTGGTGGATCACACGATCCTCTGACTCCAGGGGAATAATGTTCCTTGTGTTCTTGATTGCTAGTTATCGTGTGCTCCTGGGGGCCAGGACCAATAGGGGTTCTCATTTCAAACCGTCCACTTGGGTTGGTGGATCACACGATCATCTGACTCCAGGGGTAATATTGTTCCTTGTGTTCTTGATTGCTAGTTATCGTGTGCTCCTGGGGGTCAGGACCAATAGGGGTTCTCATTTCAAACCGTCCACTTGGGTTGGTGGATCACACGATCCTCTGACTCCATGGGAATAATGTTCCTTGTGTTCTTGATTGCTAGTTATCGTGTGCTCCTGGGGGCCAGGACCAATAGGGGTTCTCATTTCAAACCGTCCACTTGGGTTGGTGGATCACACGATCCTCTGACTCCAGGGGAATAATGTTCCTTGTGTTCTTGATTGCTAGTTATCGTGTGCTCCTGGGGGCCAGGACCAATAGGGGTTCTCATTTCAAACCGTCCACTTGGGTTGGTGGATCACACGATCCTCTGACTCCAGGGGAATAATGTTCCTTGTGTTCTTGATTGCTAGTTATCGTGTGCTCCTGGGGGCCAGGACCAATAGGGGTTCTCATTTCAAACCGTCCACTTGGGTTGGTGGATCACACGATCCTCTGACTCCAGGGGAATAATGTTCTCTATCAAAGTCTCGATGTTCAATTGAGAAACTCCAAGAAGGGAAACAAATCAGTCGAGATCTTTCGTGTCTGTGGAAGTTCGGTGAGAATGAATTATAAGTACCAGATATGTTAGCTTCCACACATCGCCATATATCATTATGACGATCACAAGAATCACAATCTCTCTCCCTCTCTCTCTCTTTCTCTCTCTCTCTTTCTCTCTCTCTCTCTCTCCCTCTTTCTCTCTCTCTCCCTCTCTCTCTCTCTCTCTCTCGCTCTCTCTCTCTCACTCTCTCTCTCTCGCTCTCTCTCTCTCTCTCGCTCTCTCGCTCTCTCTCTCTCGCTCTCTCTCCTCCACCATCTCATGGCCTATGAGTGTCAATTGCCCTCGTCTTGAACGAACGTAATTCCCCCTCCCCCTCCCCTGACCATAGCATCAAGCACTACTAAAACACTCCCGTCTCATAAGATGCCTTGTTGATGTTGTTGTTGTTGTTGTCGTTAGCTCCGTGCATGCACACTTGACATCCCCGCTAGACTGACGAGACTGAACACATACAGCTAGATCACAATGGGGAGGGAAACGCGGTGGATGTTGTCCGTCATGAGGGTGAGGAGGTAGGATACGGATCATGCACTCCATATGATCGGTGCAATCAGGAGTATGGTGGTGGATGATGAGGGCTGGACGTCGACCGGTCGGTCACTCATTCTCTTCTCCTTTCGATAAATCAACGAACATTTCACTCCAATTGTGTAACACATTCACATCGGAATGTGTTTGCAAAACCAATTAAATCTCATGTTACTGGAAAATATCCAATCCGATATATTGTATGTTCGAAACAAGTCGGTGGATAGTTGATGCGTACCAATGAGTGTGACGTTGCAGGAAGTGTGAAATATCCACGCGTGACACCCTCTTGGAATCTGGCACGACACGTAGGCCTACTGGGAGTAATCTCCTGCATCAATAGACAATAATGCATTCTGGAGCAATGATTATTGAAAATCTGAGATATATATTCACGGAGAAGAATCACACCCAGATTGTGCAGTGGCGTGCAGATTATACCAAACTGGGTGGCACCACTCCCTGGCCTATACCGTCACAACCAATGGGAGAGGTTATTCATGGAAGGAAGTTATGAAAGTTGAACGATGAATATATACCTGGATGAAGTAACCAATCCAGACTAAATGCGTGCACAAGTACGTGTTAACGGTCCAGGATACTTCCCATGATCATAATATATAGGACTCTATTCACTATTCAATGTATCCATGCAGTTGAGTATGAATCTCGTGTTGGCGTTGCTTTGGTTTTGTCATCATTTCATCTCACAATGCCGAAGTGAGTAACTTCCAGCCCCCAAATAACAAGACGTGTATGACAAGCAGAAGCCTAATGCTTGACTCAAAGATGAGGAAAACAGTGTGCATGTCGGAGTGGTTGAAAACGTGGAGGCATAGAGATAAAAACTACATATTATGTTTCACACAAGTCAATTGAATAATCATGCTGTTATGAGGATGAAGTGATGAGTAAATTGAAATTATCCAGATTAGGAACTGTGTGACGAGCAACTAATCATCTGGATCATTAACATTGACTTCTGATACTTGTATGTTCGTGAAATAGTGTAGGCTTCTGTCAAGTGACGTCACTCATGGATGAGAGAGACAGACAACAATGTCCACCAGTTGGATGTATTGCCATGGTAACGATTATTTGACACTTGTTACGTGACAGAAGCCTATAAGCTCATGCAAGGTGCTTTGATTGGTATCTAACGCCGATAACATATCATTGATGAGCTGTAGGAAGTCTGTAATGCCACTTCATCACCTGCTCATTCGTACCCCTGAATGACCTAGCTGTTGGTGGGGTCCTCAAGCATAAATAATCATAGTCCTGAACTCCTGATTTCAATTTCAATATCGGGGTCCAAAGTCATCAGTTGAATATTCGATCTCAGCCATAGATGCGCAACTCGTGCTAGTTCCCAATGGAGATCTCTCCAGAGCTACAACACATTAGGGTGAAATGTTGGATTCTTCAGTTTTGTTTGCCATGGTGAATAAAGTTCAAACTATATTTTGAATCAGATTATTGTGGTCCTCAGGTTTTTCTTGATTGAGTACAGGAGTGTTCAGGCCGACTGTTCCTTTCGACTTGTGCGAAATATTCCCCAAGACCAGGTTTAGACAGAAGAATGCTGCGCGAGAATATCTTGTGAACACTTGTATTTTGCTTCTCTGTTTTTATGCAAGAAAAGGTTTTGAGGTACCGATATTTGATCTCAATCAAAAGTTAAATGCATAGCGTGATTATATTATATGAGACAAAAGTGTTATTCGTACCGCGGTAGAAGCTCATTCAATATTCTCAATACATGGCTGTTTGCACAGCTCTGGAACGCTGTTGCTCATTTATCGGTACGATAGCTATAATCAGATGTTGAATTGATCGCATTATCATCATGATTATATCCTCAGCAGTTATGTTTGGAATCCCCCGAGTGAACCAAACGAGATGAGATTACTGAGCAGAACTTGAGATATGGACAGCTCAAGGCGAGCACGCAGGCACGTCATAGAATATCAGTCTTATGTTTCAAGAACCGTTCACAATCAGGAAAACTTCGTGGTGTCGGAATTATGAATCTATGAATATGAGGGCTTCAAGGCACATCGACAGCTAGGTCATTTAGCGACCCTTGAATTCACACATTATTCTCATTGCAATCGCGAGCTGTTCAGGAAATATTTTCTTCTATTCAGGGTGGGCATCACTCCTTCGATATCACAACTTGAACTCAATAATTCTGAATCGGATCAAAATTCGGAGTATTCTTCCAACTTTGCTCAATTTTGGCTACATATTAAACTTTGACTGAAACACAATCGATTTGAATAATCCTGACACATTTATGAACCGAATATCAATGAAATCTCTTTGAAAATGGGAGAAATATGAAGAATGAATTGAAATTTGAAATACGTCTTTCAGGATATGAAAGAGAGTGTTCGTTATTTCTTAGGAAACAAGGTGCACTTCTGTACCCACATATATTCATCGAGCTAATTTCAGTCAAATTGAACAAGCAGTTCATGTTTCAACTGTTCAACATTAACTCAGCGCAAGCAGGGGAAGGAGTTGACGTGAAATATCACTTTCCACCAAAATATTACTTTTGATGACTGAACAGAAATGTACGGAATTCGGTACATTCTTGTGATATTATAGCCCTCATCATTCCGAACATCTTTCTCAAAATATTTCACGTCCCAGCATTGTCAAGTTTGGAGATGCTCAAGGATATAGCCTCTTGTGTTCCTAGTGGAAGATGTTTGATGCGCGGACCGAGGCCTGTGGGTCTTGAGAATTGCTGAGTGTACAGACATTTCATGAACACCCACTTTGAAATAAGAGAAGAGTGAGTCAAGGTGCCAAACATTTCTCGCCTTCGGCACCATTGGCCTCTGGCACCATCGGCCTCTGGCACCATTGGCCTCTGGCACCATTGGCCTCTGGCACCATTGGCCTCTGGCGGCATGGGCTGTGTCCCGGACCTCTAGTCAGGGACTTTTTTCATCGTGCATATGGCTGTCTCGGGCTTTGTCCTCGACGTATATCTTCCACTGTGGTGAGCTATCACCATATCTGGACGAGTTATTGCTCATCCAGATATTCCTTCTACACACATATTGAGAGTTCTGATTTCCAATTCTGGAATTCCAAACATATATTGAAAAAAGCAGGAAGTAGTTGATATCCCCAGCTGTCTGCATATTTGAGAAAGTATCAAAAACTCTCTTCAAAATGAGAGATAATGTGAGTCAAGAAATCAAACATTTTTCGCCTTCGGCGAC